>JAXLNO010005205.1:0-55692 GCA_038087875.1 Malacoraja senta | reverse complement strand
TGACCCGAAACGTCACCTATTCCGTCTCTCCTTGATTGTTGATTTCTTTTAAATATTACTTTTAGAGATACAGCGCGAAAACAGGCTCTTCACCCACCGAGTCTGCACTGACCTCCGATCCCCGCACATTAACATTATCCTACGCCCACTAGGGACAAGTTACCAAGCCATTTAACCTACAAACTTGTACGTCATTCGAGTGTGGGAGGAAAACGATGATCTTGGGGAAAACCCACGGGGTCACGGGGAGAACATACAAACTCCGTACAGTCAGCACCCACAGTCAGGATTGAACCCTGGTCTCTGTAAGCACTGTAGGCAGCAACTCTACCGCTGCGCCACCATGCCGTATCCAAGACGGAGAAACCACATTCCCGCAGAGCAGCATTCTGCACCAGGGAGCCTTCCCAGGGACGTGTCACAGATGAAAGGCCGGCACGGTGGAGTTGCTGCCTCACAGCGCCAGAGAACCGGGTTCAATCCTGACTATGGGTGCTGTCGGTACGGAGTTTGTACGTTCTCCTTGTGATCGTGTGGGATCCACCAAGTGCTCTGGCTTCCTCCCACACTCCAAGTATGTGCAGGCTTTTAGGTTGACTGGCTTCTGTAAATTGTCCCTGGTGTGTGGGATAGAACTAGTGTAGAGGTGATCGATGGTCGGCAATGACTCGTTTCAGTTTCCGCCCACTTTCAAAGATGTGCAGGTTTGTCCCTAGTGTGTATCATAGAACTAATGTGTGGGTGATCGCTGGTCAGCATGGACTCGGTGGGCCAAAGGGCCTGTTTCTGCGCTGTATCTCTAAACTAAACTGAAAGGAAAAATCGTAGATGCTGAAGATCTGACACAGAAACAGAGAAGACTGGAAACACTCAGCAGGCCAGGCAGCGTCTGTGGAGAGAGAAACCCAGCTCATGTTTCAGGTCCAAGGGCCTTCAGCAGATCACCTGAAGCCCATGCAATGTGGCATCTGTGATGGGGGAGTGTCACTGTGTGTCAGGCATCCCAGACATCGTTCCCAGGAATGATACGGAAAGACTCAATGGGTCCTACAGGGCGAAAAGGCCGTTCGGCCCAACTCATCCATGCCGACCAATATGCTCCATCTCAGCTTACCCAATTGGTTTATGTTTGGCTCATATCTCTCTAAACGTTTCCTATCATGTACCTGAACAAGTGTCCTTTACAGTCCCTGCCTCAACTACCTCCTCCGCCAGCTCCTTCCACACCCACCACCCTCAGACTCATGAATTGCATGCCAAAGGGATGATTCCAATTTAAGGGAGGCTATTCCCATGGACTGGTATCCCAATCTGAAGGATGATATTCCCAGGAACAGATATCCCATATCTTGGACGATTCAATGGGAGAGTCTAGGATCAGAGGACACAGCCTCAGAATAAAAGGACGTACCTTTAGGAAGGAGATGATGAGGAATTTCTTTAGTCAGAGGGTGGTGAATCTGTGGAATTCATTGCCACAGACGGCTGTGGAGGCCAAGTCAGTGGATATTTATAAGGTGGAGATTAACAGATCGTTGATTAGTACGGATGTCAGGGGTTATCAGTGACAACGACGAGTCAGCCTACAGGGAGGAGGTCCAGCACCTGGCAACCTGGTGTGCCAACAATAACCTCGTCCTCAACTCCATGAAGACGAAGGAAATTATTGTTGACTCCAGGAAGAACAGAGGGGGCAGACATACCCCCATCCATATAAACGGGACTGAGGTGGAGCGCGTCTCCAACTACAAATTCCTCGGGGTACACATCTCGGAGGATCTGTCCTGGTCCCTCAATACCTCCAAACTGATCAAGAAGGCGCAGCAGCGCCTTTACTTCCTGAGGAGGCTCAAGAAAGCTCACCTGTCCCCCCAGATCCTGACCAACTTTTACCGCTGTACCATCGAAAGCATCCTGACCACCTGCATCACGGCATGGTGCAGCAGTTGCACGGTAGCTGACAGGAAGGCACTTCAACGGGTGGTGAAGACCGCTCAGTATATCATCGGTGCCCCGCTCCCTGCAATGGATGCCCTCCACCGAAAACGGTGTCTGAGACGGGCCGGGAAGATCATCAAGGACCCCTCCCCTCCCACCCTAACCATGGACTGTTTACCCTCCTCCCATCAGGGAGGCGGTACAGAAGCCTCAGGTCTCGTACAAGCAGGATGAGGAACAGCTTCTTCAACAACACTATCACATTGCTGAACTCGGAGTCCCCCCGATAGATTTCTCCAGTCTCTCCGTCCACATTGTTTGCTTATTCTGTATTTTATTCTGTATATTGTTCTTGTTCTGTGTTTTTATTTCTATATTGCAATATTGCTACGAGCAGACGCTAGACTGCATTTTGTTGTACCCATACTTGTATCTGTGCAATGACAATTAAAGTTGAATTGAATTGAATTGAATTGAATTATGGGGAGAAGGCAGGAGAATGGGGTTGAGAGGGAAAGATAGATTAGCCATAATTGAATGGCGGAGTAGACTTGATGGGCCGAATGGCCTAATTCTGCTTCTAGAACCTATGGACTTATCAACTTCCCGGACCCAATATTCTAAACTGTGGAGGTCAACAGTGGGCAGATGTTCTCGGATGAACCACATTCCCATGGGTTGGTGCCAGCGTGGTGTGAACTTAATCCCGGGGAACGACATTCCCAGCTTCTGGTATTTCACACTGAGGCAGATCATTTCCAGCCAATCTTCTAGGATCTTTGGGAATAATCCAGAGTAAGGGAGCTCATTCCTGTGGACTGATTCCTTGCTGGGATCATCATTCCCAGTGTGCATGGATTGAGAGGGAAATTAATGATATGTGGAAACTTCCAACTGGATCTGGTATTAATGTAATTGTAGTAAGCCTGCAGCAGGTATAGGAAGATAATGGTCTCTGATGAAGTGCCTTGTACCTAGAACAGTAACTTCCACAGATGCTGCCTGACCTGCGGAGTATTTCCAGCATTTTCTGTTCTCATTAAATCTTATGATTTAGTTTAGTTTAGTGATACAGCACGGAAACAGGCCCTTCGTCTGCACCGAGTCATCACCCACCAGCGACCCCCGCACATTAACACTATCCTACACATACCAGGGCACAGTTTACACTTATACCAAGTATACAAACCCGCCAATTAACCTACAAACCTGTACGTCTTTGGAGGGTGGGAGGAAACCGAAGATCTCGGAGAAAACCCACAGGGTCACGGGGAGAACGTACAAACTCCGTACAGACAGCACCCATAGTCGGGATCGAACCTGCGTCCCTGGCGCTGCAAGCGCTGTAAGGCAGCAACACCACTACCGCTGCACCACCGTCCCGCCAATTAGAAAATGGAACATTGCATGCTGTCCAGTTTTAGACTCCACTACCATGGGGAGATGACTGTGACTGTGTGCCTTATCTATAATCATTTTTAGAATTTTATAAATATCTGTAAGGTCACTCCTCAGTTTCTTTACGCCCCAGGGAAAAAAGTCAGTCTATCCAGCCTCACTGTAACTCAAGCCCTCCACTCCCAATAATATCTCCATGCCTCTTTTCTGCACGTTGTCCAGTTTAATGACAGCTGGGAGATTAAAACTGCATCAAGTGTGGTGTCATCAATCACTTGTACCGTTGTAATATAATGTCCCAACTCCTATGAAAGCAAGTGTGATGTAAAAACTATTGCCAACCATATTTTACTTTGCAAATCTACTCAAATACTTCATTCTTTCATAAAATGACAAGAATGTTGCCTGGATTAAGGGGTATTAGCTACAAGGGGAGGTTGGACAGGCGTGGATTTGTCACTTTGTTTTGATCAGCTTGGATACATCCCTTGGTTTGCAATTATCCCTTCAACAGCAATTTTCTCTGGAACGCCGGAGGTTGAGGGGAGACCTGATAGAAGGCTATACAATTATGAGAGGAATATAGAGTCTAGAATCAGGGGTCACAGTTTATGAATAAGGGGTAGGCCTGAGACTGAGATGAGGAAAAACTTATTCAGCCAGAGAGTTGTGAATCTGTGGAATTCTCTGCCACAGAAGGCAGTGGAGGCCAATTCACTGGATGTGGTCAAGAGAGAGTTAGGGTTAACGGAATCAAGGGATATGGGGAGAAAGCAGGAAAGGGGTACTGATTGTGGATGATCAGCCATGTTCATATTGAATGGCGGTGCTGGCTTGAGGGGCCGAATGGCCTACTCCTGCACCTGTTGTCTATGTTTCTAACCATTTCCCAGGATGGAAATATCAAATGTGAGAAGGCTTAGCTTGAAGATGAGAGGGGCAATGTTTAAAGGATGTATGTGGGGCAAGTTTGTTACACTGGGAGGGGGTGGTGGCAGTCTGCATCTCGCTTCCAGGGGTGGTGGTTGAAGCAGATATGTTAGTGGCATTTAGGAGACTTTAGTATGGGCAAGTGGATATGCAGGGAATGGAGGGATATGAGCAGGTGGACATTGTGTACCGAAGGGTCACATATGTAAAATAATTGCTACCTTGACCTCTGCCAACTGGAATTCTGAAATGAGTTCCTAATCTATCCAATCTCACATCCAAAGGCCAACCTTCCATCCCTGTTTGCGGATGGGTGGACAGAAGCCATGAGGAGTATAGATATTGAGGACAATTTCTCTTGTGACAAGGACATGGCCATTGTACCAGCGACATCTCACTCAGTGGTAGGGCAGAGGGTGACTGATGTTCAATGCACTCAGCTGGGTTCTGTGATCCACATCTGTGACCCACACCACCCTGGCCACACACTCACTTCACCCCTGCCGTCAGGAAGAAGGTACAGGAGCCTGAAAACTGTAACGTCCAGGCTCAGGAACAGCTTCTTCCCTACAGCCATCAGGCTACTAGACACTACAACCTTCAAATAGGCTCTGAACTACATAGACCTGTGGGGAAAAGCAAAAATGCTGGAGTAACTCAGCGGGACAGGCAGCATCTCTGGAGAGAAGGAATGGGTGACATTTTGGGCCGAGACCCTTCTTCAGACCCGACATGAAACATCACCCATTCCTTCTCCCCAGAGATGCTGCCTGTCCCGGTGAGTTACTCCAGCATTTTGTGTCTACCTTCGATTTAAACCAGCATCTGCAGTTCTTTCCTGCACATAGACCTGGGGGCATTGGTTTTGTCTTTTTGCACTGTTATTGCTTGTTTGACGTGTGTCTATGTATGTGTGAGTATGTATATATACAGAACTGCTTTTGTTTATTCCATTGTTTGCAGAGTACTTTGTTTACATATACAGCTGTGCTGCTGCAAGTAAGAATATCATTGTTCTGTTTGGCACATATGACAATAAAACACTCATGACTTACTCTTGACTCAGTGAATGCCAATGTGAGCACAGGAGCTGAGATGGTGATGTTGGCCAATGGAGGGGAGGGTTTGGATTTGTTCGAGGGCAGGGTCCAGGGCCATTTGCTCAGGGTTGACGACACCAAGCTGATCAGGAAGGCCGGCTCAGTGGTCGAGGCTGAGCAACTAACGGTCCAGCAGGTGGCAGAGGCCAGAACTCTGAACAAACTGGGTTCAATAATGACCAACCCCACTCACCCACTCCACGCCCTGAAGGTGATCAAGAGCAGCATCTTCAGTCAGAGGCTGATTGCACCAATGTGCAAAACTGAGAGATATAGGAAGTCTTGTGTACCAGCTGCTATAAGGTTTTATAATGCACAAAAATAATTTTGCATTTTTTAGTATTCATTCATTGTATTTAACTTATTAAGTATGGAAGCTATCTGAGGAAATATGTGGTGTTATGTCTGTCTTGAAGCTGTTGTGGCACTGTAATTTCCTGTAAAGGATTATTAAAGGATCTATCTATCTATCTCCCAACTTAAAACTAGGAACAACAGAGGATGTACTTCCTGCGGCAGCTGAGGAAGCACAATCTGCCACAGGCAATGATGGTCCAATTCTACACGGCCATCGTAGAGTCTGTTCTCACCTTCTCCATCATGGTCTGGTTTGGCTCAGCCACCAAGCACGACACCTGGAGGCTGCAGCGAATCGTCCGATCAGCAGAGAAGGTTATTGGCTGCAACCTTCCCTCCATTGATGAACTGTACACTGCAAGGGCCAGGAAGCGAGTGGGCAAGATCATCTCTGACCCCTCTCACCCTGGCCACAAACTCTTTGAATCACTTCCCTCTGGAAGGCGACTCCGGACTGTCAAAGCTGCCACAGCCAGACATAAAAACAGCTTTTATCCACGAGTAGTTGCTCTACTCAACAGCCAAAAATCTGTAGCCTCCCTTTGATCTGGTATTTTGTTGGTTCACATGCTTGATCAATGGTGTTTTATCATTAATGTTTTATTATTATTAATGTTTAGTGTTTTCTGAGTCATTCGTAACTGTCACTGTATGTCATGTTGTTACTTGTGGGCGGAGCACCAAGGTAAATTCCATGTATGTGAATACTTGGCCAATAAACTTACTTACTTACTTATTCCAAAACCTTGAGTAAACCATACCTTGCAGCTGAAGAAGCTCCAGTGGTGGAGGGTGATTAGTCCAGGGGTACCTCAGATGACGGGGCTGGTCCGGGGGGGCAATCACCACTTACGGTGTGGATGTGGCAGTGAGATCATGAGGCCATAAGTGATAGGAACAGAATTAGGCCATTCGACCCTTCAAATTTGCTCTGCCATTCAATCATGGCTGATCTATCTCTCCCTCCTAACCCCATCCTCCTGCCTCCTCCCCATAACCCCTAAAACCCATACTAATCAGAAATCTATCTATGGTACACAAAAATGCTGGAGAAACTCAGCGGGTGCAGCTGAGTTTATCTATCTATCTCTGTCTTAACAATTGACAGCCTCCACCGCCTTCTGTGGCAAAGAATTCCACAGATTCACCACCCTCTGACTAAAGAAATTCCTCCTCATCTCCTTCCTAAAATAACGTCCTTTAATTCTGAGGTTATGACCTCTAGTCCTAGACTCTCCCACTGATGGAAACGTCCACATCCACTCTATCCAAGGCCGAGATGGGAAGTGGTTAATTAAGTTTAGAGCTACAGCATGGGAACAGGCCCCGGGCCACTGGGTCCGCTCCGACCATTGATCACCTGTTCACACTAGTTCTACATTATCCCATTGTTTCATCCACTCCCTACATACTAGGGGCAATTTACAGAGGCCAGTTAATCTACAAACACGCACGTCTTTGGGATGTGGGAAGCAACCGGAGGAAACCCCACGTGGTCACAGGGGAAACTTGCAAACTCCACATGGACAGCACCATGGTCAGGATCAAACCTGGGTCTCTGGCGCTGAGGCAGCAGCACTACCAGCTGCACCACTGCACTGACGTGAATGAGGGGGGATAGCGATAGCTGAGGAATGAGCTTCACAAAGAATGGTAGGGAGGCCCCTGGAAGTGGGAAATCATTCAAGGGAAAGGAATATTCAAGTCAAGTCAAGTGAGTTTATTGTCATGTGTCCCTGATAGGACAATGAAATTCTTGCTTTGCTTCAGCACAACAGAACATAGTAGGCATTGACTACAAAACAGATCAGTGTGTCCATATATCATAATATAAATATATACACACATGAATAAATAAACTGATAAAGTGCAGATAACCTGGCAGGTTCAATTGCAGGTGGAGATGGTGAAGCCTAATCTGGTCTGCTTCATCCTTGTAGACGGTTAAACATTGTAAACATTGAACCCTGTGTGTAATTATACAAAATAATTTGCAATCCAGTTAATTAGAAGAAGTATTTGTTCAAAGTAGACACAAGAAACTGCAGGTGTTGAAATCTTGTGTGAAAAATTACAAAGTGCTGGAGTAACTCAGGGTTCAGGTGACTCCTGTGGAGAACATGGACAGGCGACATTTAGAGTCAGGACCCTTCTTGAGACTGTTTGTAGTGGAGCGGAGAAAGCTGGAAGAGGGGTGGGGCAGGACAATGCCGGCCATGTGATGGGTGGATATGGGTGAGAGGGATTGATTGGCAGACCAGAGATGAAGAGACCACAAGCTGTGAGACATGGAGAGAAGAGAAGTGAAATGAGGCCAGAGGAATAAATATAGGTGGAAGAGGACAGAGGGAAGGGGAAAGGCGGGCGGGATAGTGGGAGAAATGGGTGCTGAACGTGGCCCATCTCTGTTCTCCAGAGATGCTGCCTGACCCGCAGAGTTACTCCAGCACTTTGCATCCTTCTTTGTAAACCAGCACTTGCAGTTCCTTGTTTCATCATCATTCTGGTAAACCTCCTCTGCACTCTTTCCAAAGCCTCCCCATCCTTCCTGGAATGAATGAACAGATCTACACACAATACTCCTAATATGGTCTAACTAAAGTCCTATAGAACAACTTCCTGACTCTTATATTCCATGCCCCTAGCAATGAAGGCAGACATACCAATATGCCTTCTTTACCACTCTAATAACTTGTGATGCTACTTTCAGGGAGTTATGGACTCAAGATCCCTCTGTACATCAATGCTGTTATGGGTTTGCCATTAATTGTATACTTTCCACTTACATTTCAAGCCCTAGGCTTGTGTAGACACTCTGACAATGGGATCACCAGTCATTGTGTGAGCACAGTTTGCCTTCAGGGTGGGTATTGGCAATGTAGGTAACATTCGTTACATTGGGAGGGGTGGGAGATTTCCAACACAGATGCAATGATATGCTTTCCACGTGTACCTACAGGCGGTGAGGCCATGTCAGGCTCTGTGGAGAAACACAGTCAGACAAAGACTGTTCACAGGAACTGACTCCCCCAACTCAGTTAGCCAAGGAAGTGATCCCACCCTTTCACAGACAGCGTGAATGCACCGAGTCTTTTACCCAGAGTCTGGGAACCAAGAAGCAAAGGACATAGCATTAAGGTGAGAGGAGAAAGATTTAATAGGAACCTGAGGGACAACTTTTCCGCGCAGAATGAGCTGCCGGATAAAGTAGTTGAGGCGGGTTCCATCACAACATTTAAAAAGCGTTTGGGCAGGTACACAGATAGGAAAGGTTTGGGGGGATATGAGCCTAACAAGGGCAGGTGGGACGCATAGATGGGACATCTTGGTTAGTTGGGCAAGCTGGGCTGACGGGTCTGTTTCTGCGCTGTATGACTCTATTTTAGTTTTGGTTTAGTTTAGAGATACAGCGCGGACACAGACCCTTCGGCCCATCGGGTCCGTGCCGACCAGTGACTCCCGCACATATTAACACTGTCCTACACCGACCAGGGACAATTTCTACATTTACCAAGCCAATTAACCTACAAACCAGTACTCAATGAAACACCAGTGAAGGGAGATGCCCGCTTGATAACATCAATGATATACTTGCATCTACACGATTCACTTTTTTTAATGAGCTAGTTATTATATAGGTAGCTGATTTTTGCATACACAGTCATTTATTGTAAATTGGAATATTAGTTAGATAGTTAGATAATACTTTGGCTTTGGGCTTGGCTTTCTTAGTTGAGCACTTATCCTGGAGTTGTCTTCAGTCTGAAGATAACGCCTATTCCTTCTCTCCATAGATGCTGCCTCACCCGCTGAGTTCCTCCAGCATTTGTATCTACCTTGACGTTATAGCACGTACGTTGTGTTATAATTGTAATGTAAACACAGTACACTTACACAATATAATCAACGAGAGAGAAACCAAAGTTCAGTGTGTATACACACACACACACACACACACACACACACACACACACACACACACACACACACACACCAAAAACGAACAATAATAGTGCAATAATAATAATAATAATAATAATAGTCTATTGTAGTTCAGAGCTTATTTGAGGTTGTGGTGATTAATAGCCTGATGGCTGTAGGGAAGTAGCTGTTCCTGAACCTGGACGTTATAATTTTCAGGCTCCAGTACCTTCTTCCCGATGGCAGGAGTGAAATGAGTGTGTGGCCAGGATATTGTGGGTCTCTAATGAAGTTAGCTGCCCTTTTGAGGCAGCGACTCCGATAAATCCCAACGATGGTGGGGAGGTCAGAGCCGATGATGGACTGGGCAGTGTTCACAACTTTTTGCAGTCTTTTCAGCTCCTGGACGTTCAAGTTGTCGAACCAGGCCTCGAGGCAACCAGTCAGCATGCTCTCTACTGTGCACCTGTGGAAGTTCACGAGAATCCTCTCTGACATACCGACTCTCCGTAATCTTCTCAGGAAGTAGAGGCGCTTTCTTTATAATTGCATCAGTGTTCTGGGACCAGGAAAGATCTTTGGAAATATGCACACTTGGGAATTTGAACTTTTTGACTCTCTCCACCATGATATAAACAGGATTGTGGGTCCTCATTCTTCCTCTTCCAAAGTCCACAATCAGTTCCTTGGTTTTACTGATATTGAGAGCCAGGTTGCTGTGCTGGCATCATTTGGTCAAACGGTCAATCTCACTTCTATACTCTGACTCATCACCATCTGTAATTTGTCCAACAACCGTGGTGTCGTCGGCGATCTTGAAGATGGAGTTTGCACCGTGTCCGGCTATACAGTCATGAGTATAGAGTGAGTACAGCAGGGGGCTGAGCACGCATCCTCGAGGTGCTCCCGTACTGATTGTTAATGTGGAAGAAGTGTTTCTGCCAATTTGATCAGACTGTGGTCTGTGGATGAGGAAGTCGATGACCCAATTGCAGAATGATGCGCAGAGACCCAGTTCTGTGAGCTTAGTAACCAGCTTGGAGGGGATAATGGTATTGGAAGGGATGATGGTATTATAGTCCATAAACAATAGCCTGACGTAAGTGTTTTATTGTCCCTGTGGAGAGCCAGTGACAACGCATCCTCCGTTGACCTGTTGTGACGGTAGGTGAACTGTAGTGGGTCGAGGTTCTTGTTGAGGTAGGAGTTGATAGGCACCATAACCAACCTCTCAAAGCACTTCATCACCACGGACGTTAGTGTCACTGGCCGATAGTGTCACTGTCATTGAGGCAGTGCAGCGTAGGTTCGCGAGATTGATCCCTGGGATGACGGGACTGTCACATGAGGAAAGATGGAAAAGACTAGGCTTGTATTCACTGGAGTTTAGAAGGATGAGGGGGATCTTATAGAAACATATAAAATTATAAAAGGACTGGACAAGCTAGATGCAGGAAAAATGTTCCCAATGTTGGGCGAGTCCAGAACCAGGGGCCGCAGTCTTAGAATAAAGGGGAGGTCATTTAAGACTGAGGTGAGAAAAAACTTTTACACCCAGAGAATTGTGAATTTGTGGAATTCCCTGCCACAGAGGGCAGTGGAGGGCAGTGGAGGCCAAATCACTGGATGGATTTAAGAGAGAGTTAGATAGAGCTCTAGGGGCTAGTGGAATCAGGGGATATGGGGAGAAGGCAGGCATGGGTTATTGATTGGGGACGATCAGCCATGATCACAATGAATGGCGATGCTGGCTCGAAGGGCCGAATGGCCTCCTGCACCTATTTTCTATGTTTCTATGATAGTTTTGAGGCACGTCACCCTACTCTTCTTGGGCACCGGTATTTTTTATGCCCTCTTGAAGCAGGTGTTCGCAAAAACCTGAGCCAGTTGGTCTGTACACCATTACACCAAACTGATGCAAGAATATTTTAAAAGGGTGTTAGCACTTTGGTCATGTTGCATTAGAGACAGAGACTTGTCGGAGAGCGAGACAGATGACTGCACAGAAACATCTGGCCGGATTGGGAAGTAGGGCAGGTTGCTATGGTGATTCCAGAGCAGCGACTTGGTTGAAGTTCAGCTGGATGGAAGTGGATCGAGCTTACGGAGAACAACTAATTACTGGTCCTCCACAGCAGGCAGCTGAACACAACAGGTTCCCATGCAAAAACAATTAGTCAGGCTTCTGAACCATAGAAACATAGAAACATAGGAACATAGAAAATAGGTGCAGGAGTAGGCCATTTGGAACTTTGAGCCATGGCTGATCAAATAAAATAGTAAGATTAAACGAGAACTTACCAGTTTGAAGTTTGATCTGTATTTTATGAGGAGTTACGATGAGGGATTACGTGAAGAACCCGCTCAGTGCGCAGGCGCGGCATACTTCCAAGCAGCGGTGTGGAATCACAGATAGACACAGGTATTTGAAGTAAACATAGTAAAGAAAAGGAGACATCAATTTATTAGTTTGATCCATATAATGAGGGTGGGAGCGGAGGGCACGTAATCCCTCATCGTAACTCCTCATAAAATACAGATCAAACTTCAAACTGGTAAGTTCTCGTTTAATCTTACTATTTTACTTCGGAGTCACGTGAGTGACTACGTGAAGATTTCAAAGCTCTGTGATTTCAAACCGTGTAACAGTTTTATTTCACTCACTGCCGAAAGTTCTTGAGGGAGGAAGTGTTATCGTAATCAACCAATGAATCTGTTTCTCAAGAAACAAAAAAGGTATTTATTAACAATTACAAAATTAAAGTGCTCCCCCGGGCTTAAATTAAATATTTGCAGCTTGTAATATTTTCTCTGCAAATAAATCAGGTTTCATCAACGGCTTATTATAAAAGTTCTGAATGTCGTTTCCCTCGACCATCCTGCTGTATTCAGAATATGGTCAACTGGTACGTCCATTCTGTCGGCCGTTGATGTAGATGCTGCCCTAGTGGAATGAGATTTAAATGTATTAGTATCTATTCCGGCAGCCTTCAGTACCTGTTTGAGCCATCTTGAAATGGTTTGGCTCGTTACCCGGCCATGAGGTTACTTGTGGCTGACCCATAAGGCTTTTTCACTCCCTCTGATATTGTGGGTTGTGTCTATGTAATGTTGTAGATGGGTCACGACACACAACCGTGGCTCTTGTGGGTAGGCCCGGAATACCACCAGTGGATTAGCTGTTCCTGGCCTGCTTTGCTTCACCAGACCCTGTATGATGAATGTGATCTGATCTGGGGTGGTCACCATGTTGTCCAGCCTTAACTTGTGTAGTGACTGAACCCTCTGAGCGGATACGAGTGCCATCAACATGAGCGTCTTTAGTGTAGATTGCTCGAGGCTGAGGGATCTGGCTGGTGGCCATTCCCTGAGGTATGTCAGGACCACACTGATATCCCAAATATGGGTATACCTGGGTTTAGGGGCTTGATATCATAAATGCCCTTCATCAGTTTTACCACCAGTGGATGGGATCCCATTGCCTGTTGTCCTGCTGGTTTGAGATAAGCAGAAAGAGCACTCCGCGCTGTGTTGATGGCACTGTAACTGATCCCTTCATCATGGTGTAGATGGGCCAGGAATTCCAGTACGTTGGTGGCTGTGGCTGTTGCATACGTTGTCCCTGTTTCCTGGCAGTACTTCTCCCATTTTCTTATGCTGATTCAGTACTGCCTCTTGGTGGATGTTCAAAGGGATGCCGACATGGTGGTGATGGTTCGTTCGGACAATCCCTGTTCCAGGTAAGGTCTATTCAAAACCTGCAACCCAGGAATTTAATTTTCTCATGGCATGGGTGGCTTATGCCTGATACTGGGTGAGTTAATAATCCTGGATCACTGGGAAAGACCATTGGTGACTCAACCACCATGTCATGTAGAACCGGGAACCATGGCTGTGTAGGCCAGTCGGGCACCATCAAAATTCCAGAAGCAGAGTCCATCTGTATTTTGCGAAGTACCCGACTGATGAGGCAGAAGGGAGGGAAAGCATAGAAGAAGACATTTCCCCAATCCAGCGTGATGGTATGTATCGCTGCTGCCTCTGGGTCTGGTTCCCAAGCGACATATATAGGTAACTGGTGATTTCGTCTTGATGGAAATACATCGATATCTGGCGTTCCATACTGCTTAATAACTTTAGCAAATACTTTAGGGTTTAACATCCATTCGATGTTATCATTGAATTTGCGTGACCTGGTGTCTGCCACTGTGTTTAGCTTACATGGTAGATAAGTAGCTGATAGCCAAATATGTCTTTCGACACACCATAGCCAAATCACATTGACCAATTTGTCGCATGATAATGATTTTATGCCGCCCATATGGTTAATATAAGCCACCACCGTAGTATTATCAATCTGTAACCGAACATGCAAGTGCTGCTTATTAGATACATATGCTTTTAACCCATAAAAGGCGCCCAACATCTCTAGATAGTTAATGCCCAGTGTCAGTAGTAATGATGACTCTAGGTTAGTCCATCTACCACCTGTGCTGGATATGGAGTTAGTTGCTCCCCAGCCTTGAGCACTGGCATCTGTTTGAAGAACTAAAGTAAGGTTAGTGATGATGATAGAGCTGAAACTATGCCAAACATTTTCTGCCCACCACTGTAGCTGATATTGCTTCAGTGGGTAATTACATGACACGAACATCGTGACCTGTATGTCGTTTTAGTGCCTGTACCTTTGCTGTTTGTAAATTTTGATAGTGCAAAGGTCCGCATTGTGTAGCTGGAAATGCTGCTACCATTTTCCCCATCACTCTTGGGACTTGTCGAATAGTTGGTCCTTTGTTGACCATTAAATAGTTGCATGATTGTGCTAATGCAACCATTTTAAAAAAAAAAAAAAATTTTTAATGTTTTTTTTTAATGTTTTTATCTATTTATTTATTTATTTATTTTTATTT
Source organism: Malacoraja senta (assembly GCA_038087875.1). Classification (NCBI taxonomy): domain Eukaryota; kingdom Metazoa; phylum Chordata; class Chondrichthyes; order Rajiformes; family Rajidae; genus Malacoraja; species Malacoraja senta. The sequence goes on along the minus strand of JAXLNO010005205.1, from coordinate 41,138 downwards.
TCCTTTTGGCAAGGTAACAGTCATATGGACTGAGTTAATTGTGAAGCCCAGGTAGTCCATAATAGTGGATGGCTTCTACTTAGATTTATCTGGATGTAGGACGAACCCCAGAGTTTCGAGGAGCTGTTTTGTAGCTAATACTGCTGCCACAGCCAATTCCATCGTTTTCCCTACTATCTGAATATCATCCAGGTATGCCATGACAATATGTGTTTGTTTCTTAGTCTTGCCATGGCTATTTTCAATATTTTGATGAATAATCTTGGGGCTGAAGTTAGCCCATTGGGCAATGCTTTGTACTGCCTCAGCTGCCCCAACCAGATAAATTGTAGGTATCTGCAATGATCCTTGTGTATGGGTATTAGATAGTAAGCATCTTTCAGATCAATGCTTGCCATGAAGTATCCTTTGGAAATCAGTTGTTTGGCAGTAACAAATGTCTCCATTTTGAAATGTATATACTCAACAAACTTATTTAGTGATGTTAAGTCAATGATGATGCGACATCCACCATCTTTTTTGGTTTTATTTGATACAAATTCCAAAGGTTCATGTTTGGTCTTTTGGATGACCTCTCCACTAATGCTGTTGAGTATATACTTGTCACACGTGACAGTAACCCATGCTTCTTTAAACCAGTGTAATCTCCCCTCTGTTAGTAAAGCACCCTTAGTCTCTATATGCTGGCAGGAACCAGACCCACCTACCTCCATGTTCATTGGTGTTTCTTTTGTTTCCTGATGTTTTTGTAGGTTTTGCTTGTCTGACGTGCTGGCGATGTTGGGGGGTGGCGCATTTTCCATGGGGTCCGCTGTGGGCCCTGATCTAAAAAAGATCTTTGGGGATAAAATGCGGTCCCCGAGCTTTCACCAGTCCCATATTGAGGACGTCGACTGGTGGATGCCATGGGGTGCTGCCGCTTGGGTATTGTAGCTCTAGGTTTGCTCGTCCCAGGGCCTGCCCTTATGAGGCCGAAAGATGTCGCTGCTTCCTCCATGTCCCTCAGTTTTTTGTTGAGGTCTTTCCCAAATAACAGAGCGTCCGTCTCTGCAGCTGGGGCTCTGCACAACCCAGCAAACTTGGGATTGAGGGCAGGTCTTATGTTTCCCCGCCGGAGATTGTGTATCTCAAATTGTGTTGCACATCAGTGCCAGCACATCCTGCTGGCACGTATCCATCTCCGTACTTTGCACAGAACGAGCAAAGGCTGTAATGGCCAACGTCAGGAGCCTTAGGATCCGCTGTAGCTTGATTTCATGGTTACACATGTTTGACCCCACGTGACCCCAGATCTGGCTGTTCACAGTCTTCACTCTGAGGCCTCACAGTTCTCTGGTGGTGTGTAAAATTCAAGCGCCTCAAGAAGTACCTTCTCCTGCAAGGGCTTATTTGACAGATGATTGATACTGGCCGCCATTTTTGGTTCCAGCGGTCTTCCAGCACGTGGGGTTGCTACATAGCGGTCCACCACACCCAGCAGCTCTTCCTGTTCCTGCACCCCTTGCATACTGCCGAATTCTTCCGCCAGCCCCTGTTCCAGACCAGCCCAACCCTGGTCACCAATGCTAGCCTCCTGTAATGAGGGAGCAGAGGGCAGTGCACAAGACACTGTGGAGGAGGTGCCTGACCTACCTCCGCGAGAACGCTCCTTCTGCGTAGCTCGCTGGAGCATCTGCTCCAAGAGCTGTTGTAAGCTCTGGCGGCTGTCTCTCCTCCGTGTAGGTGGAGACATGTCCCCATCCGACAAATCAGACATTACCGGCCGGTTGCTCTCATAGAAACATAGAAACATAGAAAGTAGGTGCGAGAGTAGACCACCAGGCCCATCGAGCCCGCACCGCCATTCGCTCATGGCTGAACACTAAACAGACACCCTTACCCACAAACAGTAGACACAAGACACAGAACACAAGACACTACCCTCCCCTTTATATCGCTATCACCCCTCTCCACCCCAAGAACCGCGTGATCTCCTGGGGGAGGCAAAAAAACGGATAAAAACCCAGGTCCAATTCGGGAAAAAAATCCGGGAAATTCCTCTCCGACCCCAATCCAGGCGATCGACACTTGTCCAGGAGATCACTCAGGTCTTACTATACTGACCATACCTAGGTCCATATCCCTGCCCTCTCCCCGTAGCCCCTTATCCCCTTGGCAGCTAAAAAAACATCTATTTTAGACTTAAATATATTTAATGTTTCTGCTTCCACTGCTCCCTGGGGCAGTGAATTCCATAAATTAACCACCCTCTGGGTGAAGAAGTTCTTCCTCATCTCAGTTTTAAAAGAGCCCCCTCTTATTCTACAACTATGTCCCCTAGTTCTAGTTTCCCCGATCATTGGGAACATCCTCGGTGCATCCACCCGATCAAGGCCCCTCACGATCTTATATGTTTCAATGAGATCGCCTCTCATTCTTCTAAACTCCAAAGAGTAGAGTTCCAGCCTACTTAACCTTTCCTCATATGTCAATCCCCTCATTGCAGGAATTAATCTTGTAAACCTTCGCTGCACTGCCTCCAGGGCCAGTACATCCTTTCTTAAGTATGGACCCCAGAACTGTGCACAGTATTCCAAATGTGGTCTCACTAATACTGTGTACAGCTGCAGCAAGACCTCCGTGTTTTTATACTCAATCCCCCTAGCAATAAAGGCCAAAACTCCATTGGCCTTCCTGATTGCTTGCTGCACCTGCATACTAACTTTTAGTGATTCATGTACTACTACCCCTAGATCCCTTTGCGTTGCATTACAACGCAGCTCCACCTCATTTAGAAAATAACTTGCCCTATCATTTTTTTTCCCAAAGTGAATGACTTCACATTTATTAGTATTAAATTTCATCTGCCAAGTTGTTGCCCACTCACCTAGCTTATCTATATCCTTTTGCAGACTCTTCCTATCCTCCTCATCCCCTACTTTTCCTCCCATTTTTGTATCGTCCGCAAATTTTGATATATTACACTTGGTTCCCTCCTCCAAATCATTTATATAAATTGTGAACAACTGGGGTCCCAGCACCGACCCTTGCGGAACCCCGCTAGTTACCGGTTGCCATCCCGAGTATGAACCATTTATCCCCACTCTCTGCTTCCTATTTGTTAGCCAATCCTCTACCCATGCTAATATATTACCCCCAATCCCATAATTTTTTATTTTTAGCAATAGTCTCTTATGTGGCACCTTGTCAAAAGCCTTTTGGAAGTCCAAGTATACCACATCCACCGGTTCCCCTTTATCCACCCGGGTTGTTACTTCCTCAAAGAATTCGAGCAGATTCGTTAAACAGGACTTCCCCTTCACAAAACCATGCTGGTTCTGTCCGATGAAGTCATGTTTATCCAAGTGCCCCGTTAGTGTTTCTTTAATAATTGTCTCTAACATTTTACCCACCACCGATGTTAGACTAACCGGTCTATAGTTACCCGCCTTCTGTTTACTTCCTTTTTTAAATATAGGTGTTACATTGGCCATTTTCCAATCCACTGGGACCGTTCCTGCCTCCAGGGAGTTTTGGAAAATTATCACCAATGCATCCACAATCCCCACCGCTATCTCCCTCAAGACCCTTGGATGTAATCCATCAGGCCCAGGGGATTTATCCTCCTTCAGTCTCATTAATTTCCCTAATACCACCTCCTTGGTGATCTTAATAGTATTTAGCTCCTCCATTCCTACCGCCCCCTGTTTATCCAGCGTTGGAATATTTTTTGTGTCTTCTATGGTGAAGACTGATACAAAATACTCGTTTAATGCCTTTGCCATTTCCATGTTCCCCACCAACAACTCTCCAGTCTCACCCTCCAATGGACCAACGTTCACCTTAGCCACCCTTTTTCTTTTTATATAGCTATAAAAACTCTTACTATTAGTTTTTATGTTGTTCGCTAAATTCCTTTCATAGTCTATTTTCCCCGTCTTAATTAATCTCTTAGTTATTTTTTGCTGACCTTTAAATGCTTCCCAATCCTCTACCCTCCCACTATCTCTAGCTACCTTATATGCCCTTGCCTTCAGCCGAATACTATCCTTTATAGTTTTACTGAGCCATGGCTGACTGTTCTTTCCCTTACCCCTTTTTTTCTTCATAGGAATAAATTTTTCTTGAAGGTTATACAGTAGATCCTTAAACGTACACCACTGCTCATGTACCGTCTTATTCTTGAGTCTGCTATCCCAGTCAACTTTGATCAGCTCAGTCCTCATACCTTCATAATCCCCTTTATTTAGACTAAGTACCCTAGCCTGAGTTTCAACCTGCTCTCCTTCTATTTGAATATGGAATTCGACCATATTGTGGTCACTTGTTCCCAACGAGTCCCTAACTATGACATTTTTAATTAATCCTGCTTCATTACACAGGACCAGATCCAAGATTGCCTCCCTCCTTGTCGGTTCTGTGACATACTGTTCTAGGAACCCGTCTCTAATGCATTCTATAAACTCTTCCTCTAGTCTACCCTGCCCAGTTTGGTTTGCCCAATTAATATGAAAATTGAAGTCCCCCATGATTACAGCAGTTCCCTTTTTACATGCGTCAACTATTTGCAGATTTATGTTCTGACTAACAGCGTCACAGCTATTTGGAGGTCTATAAATTACACCCACTAGTGTTTTTTCCCCCTTGTTATTCTCTATCTGTACCCAAGCTGTTTCACTATCCTGATCCTTCAACGCAATATCCTTCCTCTCTATTGCCGTTATTCCCTCCCTTATTAAAAGGGCCACCCCTCCTCCCTTTCTTTCCTGTCTATCTTTTCTAATTGTCGAGTACCCCTCTATATTTAACTCCCAATCCTGATCCCCTTGCAGCCATGTCTCCGTAATGGCCACGATATCATAACTATATGTACTTAATTGCACCGTTAATTCATTTATCTTATTTCGAATACTCCGTGCATTTAGATACAGCACTTTCAGATGATTTTTACTACCCTTCCTTTCTGTTTTTGCCCCTTTTACATCTAGAGCTTTATCTTCACACATTCTGGATCCTCCTGTCACATTTTGATTTTCCGTTTCCCCACTGATACCCTGCTCTATTTCCTCTACCCCTGCCGTTATTACCCCCCTTGATACCTCCCCCCCGCTACTTAGTTTAAAGACCTCTCTACTGCCCTAGTTATATGATTTGCCAGGACCCCAGTCCCAGCACCGTTCAGGTGAAGTCCGTCCTTACAGAACAGATCCCCCCTGTCCCAGTACTGGTGCCAGTGGCCCAAGAAACCAAACCCATTTTTCCCACACCAGTCTTTGAGCCACGCATTCAGCTTTTTAATTTTTCGTACCCTCGCCGATTTGGCCCGTGGCTCAGGTAGCAATCCGGAGATTAGTACCCTCGAGGTTCTGCTTTTTAATTTATTCCCTAACTGCTCAAACTCGTTCAGCAGATCCTCCTTCCTCGTCCTTCCTATGTCATTGGTCCCCACATGGACCACGACCACTGGATCCTCCCCTTCCCTCTGCAAATTTCTCTCCAGCATCGCAGAGATATCCTTAACCCTAGCACCGGGTAGGTAACACAGCCTTCGGGACATGTTCTGCTGGCCGCAGAGAACCTTATCTACCCCCCGAATAATGCTATCCCCTATCACCACGGCATTTCTTCTAACTCCCCCCTCTTGAATGGCCCCCTGATCCACGGTGCTGCAGCCAGGTTGCTCATCCCTCCCACAGCCCCTGATCCCGTCCTCACATTGAGTAAGAGCCTCGGTCATGCTCGTCAGGGACAAGGGCTGTGGCTCCTGCCGCATCTCCTCCTGGTTCCCCCTACCTGCCTCGCTTATGGCCACACCTTCCTTTCCCTGCTCACTAACTACTGAATTAGTTAAACTGGTCGGTGTGACCATCCCCTGGCACAAAACATCCAGGTAGTACTCCCCCTCCCTGATGCACCGCAGCGTATGAAGTTGGGTCTCCAGCTCATCAATGCGGAGCTCGAGTTCCGCTAGCCTCAAACACTTACTGCAGCTGTAGGGATCATCTACATCAATGGTGTCGACAAATTCCCACATCTCACAGTATTGGCACATCTCCTGGCCACCCATCTTATATAAGTAATTAACTGGTCCTATTAAGAATAAAGTCTGCCTGTGCTTGGCTTCTACTTTTCAACTGTTTTTCCCCCCTCTGACTCACTTCTCTCCTCCCACTCGTGGCTTTCCTCCCTGTCCGCTGTGCAGGCATTAGCGGGACTGGGCTCGGCTCGGTGTCGGGGATAGCGGAGCGCTCTATGAGCGGTCCTGCCGCCTGTTGCTGCCCCCCTGAGATTAAACGCTCCTCTGGTAGAGTTGAGCTGGGGGCAGTTCTGTTGGAGAGTCTTCTCGTGAGTGTACTTATTTGCTAAGAACACCCACACTCTCTTTCTCTGTTAGACTAGTTGAATATACTCACCCAACGGTCCGTTTTTTTAAAATGCAGCCGGAGCGCCTTCCTCCAGCTGCCGCCGCTGTTGCACTGCTGGCGTAATGCCGCGCCTGCGCACTGAGCGGGTTCTTCACGTAGTCACTCACGTGACTCCGAAGTAAAATCAGTACCCCGTTCCTGCTTTCTCCCCATATCCCTTTATTCCATTAGCCCTAAGAGCTATATAAAGAGCTATAAGCGCCTTGAGTATTAAGCGCCTTGAGTATTAGAAAGGCACTATATAAATCCCATCAATTATTATTATTATTATATCTAACTCTCTCTTGAAAACCCTGTGAATTGGCCTCCACTGCCTTCAGTGGCAGAGAATTCCACAGATTCACAACTCTCTGGGTGAATTTTGTTTTCCTCATCTCATTCCCAAATGGCCTACCGCTTCACCATAGAGTCATGGAGCTGGAGAGCATGCACACAGGCCCTTCGGCCAACCATGTCCTTGCTGACCAAGTTGGCATCCTAGGCTAGTCCCATTTGGCCCATATCCCCCTAATTCCTTCCTATCCATATATCTTTCCAAATATATTTTACAAATATATCAGAGGATGGTGAATCTCTGGAATTCTTTGCCACAGAACTCTGTGGAGGCCGTCCATGGATATTTTTAAGGAAGAGATAGATAGATTCTTGATTAGTACTGGTGTCAGGGGTTATGGGGAGAAGGCAGGAAAATGGGGTTAGGAGGGAGAGGTAGATCAGCCATGATTGAATGGCGGAGTAGACTTGATGGGCCGAATGATGGGCTGATTGGACTAAATCTGCTCCAATCACTTATGACCTTATGACCTTATGACAAGTCATAATTGTATTCGCTTCCATTGGCAGATCGTTGTAGATACAGACTATCCTCTGTGTGAACATGTTGCTCCTAAGGTCCCTGTTAGATCTCTTCCCTCTCAGCTTGTATGCCCATATTGGTGAGATCAATAATTTCCTGCGTCACCAGACACCAATAAAATGGCCTACCACGACGTTCAGTTCAAGTGGAGAACGTTCTCCTCTGGCAGCTTGTTCCATACACCCACCACCCTATGTGTGAAAAAGTTACCCCTCAGATTCCTATTCAATCTTTTCCCCTTCACCTTGAACCTATGTCCTCGATTCCCCTACTCTGGGCAAGAGACTCTGTGCATCTACCCGATCTATTCCTCTCATGATTTTGTATACCTATATAAGATCTCCCCTCATCCTCCTGCGCTCCAAGGAATAGAGACCCAGCCTACTCAACATCTCCCTAAAGCTCACACCCTCTAGCCCTGGCAACATCCTCGTAAATCTTTTCTGAACCCTTTCAAGCTTGACAATATCTTTCCTATAACATGGTGCCCAGAACTGAACATAATATTCTAAATGCGGTCTCACCAACGTCTTATACAACTGCAATATGACCTCCCAACTTCTATACTCAATACTGTGACTGATGAAGGCCAAAATGCCAAAAGCCTTTTTGACCACCTTATCTACCTGCGACTCGACCTTCAAGGAACCATGCACCTGTACTCCTAGATCCCTCTGCTCTATAACACTCCCCAGAGGCCTACCATTCACTGAGTTGGTCCTGCCCTTGTTAGACGTCCCAAAATACAACACCTCACACTTCTCTGTATTAAATTCCATCAACCATTCCTCCGCCCACCTGGCCAATCGATCCAGATCCTGCTGCAATCGTTCACAACCATCTTCACTATCTGCAAAACCACCAACTTTTGTACCATCAGCAAACTTGCTAATCTTGCCCTGTATGTTCTCATCCAAATCATTGATGTAGAGGACAAACAGTAACGGGCCCAGCACCGAACCCTGAGGCACACCACTACTAACAGGCCTCCAGTCTGAGAAGCAACCTTCCACCATCACCCTCTGCTTCCTTCCATGGAGCCAATTTGCTATCCATTCAGCTATCTCTCCTTAGATCCCATGCGATCTAACCTTCCAGAGCAGCCTTCCAGAAGGAACTGCAGACGCTGGAAAATCGAAGGTAGACAAAAATGCTGGAGAAACTCAGCGGGTGAGGCAGCATCTATGGAGCGAAGGAAATAGGCAACGTTTCATAGGTGCTGCCTCACCTACTATGCGGAATCTTGTCAAATGCCTCACTGAAATCCATGTACACAACATCTACAGCTCTGCCCTCATCCACCCTTTTGGTCACGTCTTCAAAAAACACAATCAGACTTGTGAGACACGAACTCCCACGTACAAAACCATGCTGACTATCCCTAATCAGCCGTTGTCCATCCAAATACCTGTATACCCTATCATAGAAACATAGAAAATAGGTGCAGGAGTAGGCCATTCGGCCCTTCGAGCCTGCACCGCCATTCAATATGATCATGGCTGATCATCCAACTCAGTATCCTGTACCTGCCTTCTCTCCATACCCCCTGATCCCTTTAGCCACAAGGGCCACATCTTAAATATATATTTACACAGAGAGTGGTGAATCTCTGGAATTCTCTGCCTCAGAATGTGACGAATAAAACCGTATTGTTGTTGTATTCCCTCAGAATACTCTCCAGTAACTTACCAACTACAGATGTTAAGCTCACCTGCCTATAGTTCACACCATTTTCTCTGCAGCTCTTCTTGAAAACAGGCACAACATTTGCCACCCTCCACTCTTCCGGCACCTCTCCTGTATTTAAGGACGACTCATAAATTTCAACCAGGGCTCCCGCAATTTCCTCTCTAGTTTCCTGCAATGTCCTTGAATATATCTGATCAGGCGCTGGAGATTTGATGCAGGGATTATGCGTTAATGTTTGACAGCAACGAAGGAGACATTGCTAAATTGCTGAGACGGATCAATCAGCCTGGAGCTACCGCTGGGACACTGTGTTCTCCAAAGCTGGACGTTGGTGGCTCATTTGTTCATTATCCTGTGTGCAAATGCTGTGAAACTGTGGTTAAAACTAAATCTGATGCATCACAGATAGATATGTATATGCAGGGAATGGAGTGATATGGGTTTTGTGCAGGTAGATACATGGTCTTGGCATCATTTTCAGCGCAGACATTGTGGGCCGAAGGGCCTGTTCTTTTGCTGTACTGTTCTATAGAAAAATAGAAACATAGAAAATAGGTGCAGGAGGAGGCCATTCGGCCCTTCGAACTAGCACCGGCATTCATTGTGATCATGGCTGATCGTCCCCTATCAATAACCCATGCCTGCCTTCTCCCCATATCCCTTGACTCCACTAGCCCCTAGAGCTCTATCTAACTCTCTCTTAAATCCATCCAGTGACTTGGCCTTCACTGCCCTCTGTGGCAGGGAATTCCATAAATTCACAACTCTCTGGGTGAAAAAGTTTTTTCTCACCTCAGTCTTAAATGACCTCCCCTTTATTCTAAGAGTGTGGCCCCTGGTTCTGGACTCGCCCAACATTGGGAAAAAATTTCCTGCATCTAGCTTGTCCAGTCCTTTTATAATTTTATATGTTTCTATAAGATCCCCGCCTCATCCTTCTAAACTCCAGTGAATACGAGCCTAGTCTTTTCATTCTTTCCTCATATGTCAGTCCCGCCATCCCAGGGATCAATCTCGTGAACCTATGTTCTACCTGGAGCACCACCACCGATTTTGCCCAACGGTACTGGATCGTTCCGCTTAGGCTGCCGGGAGGCTCGGAAGTCGTCTATGGGAAAGGATCTGCCGGCTCTGTCCGGGCCGGAGTTCCAGAGCCCTGGCTGCAGGCAGCAAATTCCACCCGCCGATCGACGTGCAAGTCCCGATGAGGTCGAGATCGGCCGCCTCACCCAGTCTGGGCGCCACATTTTTAGGGGGACATCCAGGAGGAATTTCAAGTGCGCTCATAATTCTGCTGGATTGAAGGAGGTGCTGGAATTGGTGGGGGAACTGTGTTGCATTGAAGAGCATATCAGGGCTGGAGACACATGGAACTGCAGGTACTGCAGCAAAATTTGAGTGTTGGAGTCACTCATCAGTCAGAGTATTGAGCATAGAAGGTGGGAGTGATGGTGGGTGGGATATTGATGAGGCCTCATACAAAGTATTGTGTTATAAGGAAATATGTTGTCAAGCTGGAAAAGGTGCAGAGAAGATTTATGAGGATGTTGCTTGGACTTGAGGGCCTGAAGTCTTTATTGGGAGAGGATGAGCAGGCCAGGATTTGATTCCTTGGAATGCAGGAGGATAGGAGGGGGGGGGGGGGGGGCGCTTGGGGGGTGATCTTACAGAGCTGTATAAGGTCATTAGGGGATTAGATGGGGTAAAAGTACAGAGTGTTTTACCCAGAGTAGGGGAATCAAGAACCAGACAACACAGGTTTAAGGGGAGAGGGAAAGACTTAATAGGAACTTGATGAGCAATCTGTTTACACAAAGGTTGGTGGGTGTATGGAACGAGCTGCCAGAGGAGGTAGTTGAGGCAGGGACTATCACAACAATTAAACGTCACCCATTCCTTCTCTCCAGACATGCTGCCTGTCCCACTGAGTTAATCCAGCTTGATGTGTCTATCTCCGTTTTATACCAGGATCTACAGTTCCTTCCCACACATCATAGATAATGAAACAGGCTGAAATGCAGAGTTGTGTGGAGCAGTGGATGTGTTGCTGTCTGATCTTCTAGGCTGATGAAGTTCTTCACTGAGACCATTCAGCCCATCTCTCCTACTGGCATTGCCTCAGTAGCGAGCACACATTTTTAGCCCTTTATATAGAACATAGAAAAGTACAGACTCAAAAAGCTGGAGTAACTCAGGGGGTCAGGCAGCATCTCTGGAGAGAAGGAATAGGTTATGTTTCGGGTTGAGGCCCTTCTTCACACTGACGAAGGGTCTCGACCAGAAATATCATCTATTCCTTTTCTCCAGAGATGCTGCCTGACCCACTGAGTTACTCCAGCTTTTTGTGTCTCTCTTCAGTATAAGCCAGCATCTGCAGTTCCTTCCTACACATAGAAAAGTACAGCACAGGAACAGGCCCTTCGGCCCACCTTGTCCCTGCTGAGCATAATATTCATCATAGATGTTGTTCATGTTCTTTTCCTCTACCCTTTGAAATATTTCTTGCACAAATTATTTTCCCACTCAAGTACTGTGACTGATTGGGTTTTATCTTCTCTTTGAATGCATTCCATACTCTAAACTTAGAGAATTCAATACTCCCTCATGGGCTATATACATCTGCCTGTCTTCATTAATGATTCAGTAACCCGTGGAAATTACGGGTCGCTCATTAGTTACCTCTCAGTCTCTTTCATAATTCAATGCAAGTGCTGAACGTCATCCATCCTGAAGCCAGTGAATATAATACCAGTTGTTGTAAGTTTCTCACCATTAATCATATCCAGTGCCTGACTATTTCTGCTTCCAAATTATTGAAACAATGCATTTGTCAGATTTATGACTTTCTTTCTGTGGGTGTGGGTGTTGGTGGGAAGGCTGACATTCATTTGTCATCAGTGCTTGAGGAGGGGCTTCTGCTCTTGGTCCTGCCATCTGCTGAAGGAGCTCCCTAGAACTGTAGGGCAGTGAGCTCCAGGGTTACGGCCAGTGAAGGTGAAGTCTGGCCCATCATATTTCCAAACGCAGACATGTGTGACTCGATGGGCAAGCAGCGGGTGGTGGTGCCTCCACGCATCTGTCGACCGCTTCATAAGCACTAGGAGCAGAATTAGGCCATTCAGCCCATCCAGTCTACTCTGCCATTTATTCATGGCTGATCTATCTTTCCCTCTCAACCCATTCTCCTGCCTTCTCCCCATAACCCCTGACACCCGTACTGATCAACCTCTGCCTTAAAAATATCCATTGACTTGACCTCCACAGGCAATGAATTCCACAGATTCACCACCCTCTGACTAAAGAAATTCTTTCACATCTCCTTTCTAAATGTAAGTCCTTTTATTCTGATGCTGTGCCCTCTGGTCCTAGGCTCTCCCACTAGTCTTGCTTGTTGCTGGAGCTGGCAGGTTTGGGGGGAGTGTCAGTAAAGTATCCTTTATTGTCATTCAGACATTTCAGTCTGAACAAAATTGTATACCTTGCAGTCATAACATAGAATAAAATTACAAAACACACACTTAACACAGTTTATCATCCACCACAGTGAGTCTACCAGGCACCTCCTCACTGTGATGGAAGGCAAAAGTCTTAAAGTCCTTGTCTCTTCCCTCCTCGTCTCCCTCTGTGTTGAGCCGATCCAGCTTTCGATGTAGGGACCCCGCCGGGTGATGGTAAGTCCAGCAGCTGCCCAGCGGCTGCATCCGCATCTGAGCTCCGCGAACGGGCTGGTTCAAACTCCGCGGCCCGGGGCGGTCGAAGCTGCTGAAGCTGCCACCCTCCAGTCCAGCGGATGAAGGTGTCGTTGCGGGAGCTCCAGAAAACCTGGGACCTGCGAGCTCCCGACGTTGTGGTCCACTGGGCCCGCCCAGAGTGTTGGTGCCTCGGTAGGAAACTGCAGCAGACTTTGTAGATGGTGGGCACTCTATACTCCAAGCTCCGACATGTCCAGGGGTTATCTGGAAGACAAAGAAATATGCTTTCTGGATGTTTTCAAAATCTCATTGAGAACAATGTAACATCCCCATCAACCCATGGGAGTCTGTGATTCACAATTACACAATAGGGTGGCATGGTGGCGCAGCGGTAGAGTTGCTGCCTTACAGCGAATGCAGCGCCAGATACCCGGGTTCGATCTTGACTACGGCTGCTGTCTGTATAGAATTTGTATGTTCTCCCTGTGAATGCATGGGTTTTCTCCGGGTGCTCCGGTTTCCTCCCGCATTCCGAAGAGGTGCAGTTTGTAGGTTAATTGGCATTGGTGAATTGTGCAGGATAGAACTAGTGTATGGGCTCGGTGGGCCGAAGGGCCTGTTTCAACGCTGCATCTCTAAACTAAACTAAATGAAACTCCTTAAAACAGAGCAGGGGCATCCAGCAAGGTAGGAAACATCCCAACAGCAGGTACAGATGGAGAACCCACCAAATAACCCAGCTCAGGACACCAAGCATTAGCAGCCCAACCAGAGGTGGCCTCATCGGTTGCCCTGTGGCCCAAAGAGCTGAATGGAAGCAAGTCCTCATCGCCGTGAAGGACTACACTGAGTGGAGCAAGTTATGTGGAGTTTGCACATTCTCCATGTGACCGCGTGGGTCACACATCTCTCACACATCCCAAAGATATGCAGGTTTGTAGGTGAATTAGCTTGACATCATTGTAAATTGTCCCTAGTGTGTGTGGGATTGTGTTAATGTGCGGGGATCGCTAGGTGGCGCGGGCACTGTGGGCTGAAGGGCCTGTTTCCGCACGGTATCTCTAAACTAAACTAAATATGATCAAAGTAATGTATTTTTATGAAGCAGATGTTACTTGTTAATGAATATCCCATGACTGAGTGTTGTCCATGCCTTGTGGTGAGCAGGAATAAATGGTTTCATTCACGAGGGGATTAGAAACAGCAATCAACCTTGTGGAATCAGAAGTGAACTCCACCAGTTCACCTCTGTAAAGACTAGCGGCATAGTTTAATTTAAAGACACAGCACTCCCCCCACCAAGTCCAAACACCGAGTCCCCGCTTTCCTCCCACACTCCAAAGACCTACAGGTTTGTAGATTAATTGGCTTGGTAAAATTGTAAATTGTCCCTAGTGTGTGTAGGAGAGTGTCAGTGTGCGGGGATCGCTGGTCGGCATTGACTCGCTGGGCCGAAGGGCCTGTTTCCGCGCTGTATATCTAAACTAAACTAAATTGACCACATTGCTCACTGGTTCCCACTAGTTGTATGTTAGTCCGTGGTCACATCCATTCTCTACACACTGGGGCAAATTACAGGGTCCCATTAACCTACAAACCCGCGCGTTTTGGGGATGTGGGGGGAAACCAGATTCCCCCACAGTCACAGGGAAAATGTATAAACTCCACACAGACACCACCCATAGTCAGGATCAAACCGGGTTCCATGGTACTGTGTAACTCTCTTTCATGCTCGAGAGTAGTCCCCTCGTACTTGAGGCCTCAGCTACGTCACGCCGTATTTTTCAACATGCTGAAAAATGCTCGCAAGTAATAAAAGGTCGCCATGGAAAAAAAATGTTTTTACTCGTAGGTTTAGTCTAAGTAGGTCGTAGTAGGTCGGCATGTTAGTCGTAGGTAATCAAAGGTAGTCGAAGGTAGTCGTAGATAGTCTTCAACATAGTCGTAGGAGGTCTTCAACATGACACTTTTTGAAACCCTCCTAAACTCTTCTAAACTCGCCAATTAGGTGGCCGCAGTGAGACAGCCCCTTTACACATTGCACCTGTCTGCTGGTGCTCGGGGGTCCACACCCAGGTGGGCATCAGCCAGACTGGATTTGTTCCTCTATGTGACAATGGAGCTGGATGGGATTTCTCCCTCACATCTGGGCTGTGGTTGAACAGCTCCGCTGCAGATCTCACTGAATCTGCATGCAAGTCTTCAGTACTAGATCCAGTTGTTGTCATGTGTACCGAGGTACAGTGAAAAGCTTCCGTTGCATGCCACCAAGTCAGCGGAATGACAATGCATGATTACAATCGAGCTACCCACAGTGTACAGGTCCAGGATAAAGGGAAACATGTTTAGTCCAAGGTAAAGTCCAGTAAAGTCTGTTTAAAGATAGTCCGAGGGTCTCCAATGAGGTAGATAGTAGGTCAGCTCCACTCTCTCGTCAGTGATAAGATGGTTCAGTTGCCTGATAACAGCTGGGAAGAAACTGTCCCTGAATCTGGAGGTGTGCGTTTTCACACTTCTGTACCTCTTGCCCGATGGGAGAGGGGAGAAGGAGTGGCCAGGGTGCGACTCGTCCTTGATGATGCTGCTGGCCTTGCCGAGGCAGCGTGAGGTGTAAATGGAGTCAATGGAAGGGAGGTTGGTTTGTGTGATGGTCTGGGCTGCGTCCACAATTCTCTGCAATTTCTTGTTGTCTTGGATGGAGCTGTTCCCAAACCAAGTTGTGATGCATCCTGATAAAATGCTTTCTACGGCGCTATTCTGGTCCCAGCACCTCTGCTGCATCCCATTGCGTCTTGATATCAAAAGCAGTGTATGGAATTTGTGGGAGACTGGCAGCTGTGCTGGTGAGGATAGAAACAGGCACTTCCGCCCAACTCATCCACACAGACCAAGGGGCCTATAGAAGCTTGTCCCACCTTTAAATCTTTTCAATCCATGAAACTGTACAAATATTTTTCTAAGATAATACTTTTTTCCACCCCTACAGTTTTCTCTGGCAGCTCCATCCTTGTGCCCACTGCCCGCTGTGTGAAAAAGTCCACCCTCAGATCTCTTAACTCCCACTTTAAACCTGTGCCCTCCAGCTTTAGACTCCCCTACCCTCGGGTAAAAGACCATGACCTTCCACCTTATCAATGTCCCGGGTAGGTTTCCTGTATCTCCACCCTTGCTCCAGGGATAAAAGTCCCAGCCTATCCACCCGCTAAACCCTCCATTTATGAAGGGCAGTGGATGATGTCTACATGGACTTCAGTATTGTCTTTGCTAACGTCCTACATGGGAGGATTGTCTGGAGGTTAGATCGCATGGAATCTAAGGATTCAATATTAGCTTGGAGGAAGAGGTCAAAGGGTCGTGGTAGTGGAGCAGACCGTTCCTTCTCTCCAGTGATGTTGCACCCATTCTTTCCTTCCTTCTCTCCAGAGATGCTGCCTGTCCCGCTGAGCTACTCCAGCATTTTGTGTCTATCTATAGTAGTTGCAGTGGGTTGTTTTTTGGATTGGAGGCCTATGTCCAGTGGAGTGCCACAGTTTGGCATCTACATTAACAATTTGGACGGTTAATATTGTTAGTAAATTCATGGATGACACCAAAATTAATGTGGTGGACAGTGAGGCAAGGTAGGCACAAAGTGCTGGGGTAACTCAACGGATCAGGCAGCATCTCTGGAGAAAAAGGATAAGTGACATTTCAGGTTGGGACCCTTCTTCAGACTCCTGAAGGAGATCTGGGTTCACAACAGGATATAGATCAGTTTATGAAGATGGACCCATGCGATGGCAAACATTGTGGTTTAGAAGGCGTTGGCACGCTTGTCTTCATTGTGAAGGTATTGAGTACAGACATTGCCACCTCCTGTTGCAGCTGTACAGATCATTGGTGAGACTACACTTGGAGTGCCAAACACTTTCTTCACTGCACTGCCCACCACACTCTCAATTTACCCTGTAAGTCCTGACCTGGTCTGACATAGACCTCACCATTGTCAGAGTTAAATTCCATTTGCCTTTCCTTGATCCAGATGCAGATCCTGTTGTAAACTTGGTCACACACTGTCAGGACAACAACCTCAATGTCAGCAAGATGAAGAAGCTAGTTGTCAACTTCAGGAAGCATGGTGTATGTGCCCCAATCAACATCCATGGTGCCAAGGTGGAAATGGGTGAGAGCTTCATGTTCCGTGGGTTAATATTAACAATGATCTGTCGTGGACCAACCACACTGGCATGACAGCCAAGAAGGCACATCAACGCCTTAACTTCCTGAGAAGACTGAGGTAATTCAGCATGTCTCTAGTGACTTACTAAATCTACTGATGTACCAGAGACCATACTGTTAGGTTGCATCACAGCTTGGTTTTGGAACGTCGGACTATCTTTGATCGGACTTTGATGGCTTTACCTTGCACTAAACGTTTTTCCCTTATCATGTACACTGTAAATGGCTCGATTGTAATCATGTATTGTCTTTCCGCTGACTGGTTAGCACGCAGCAAAAGCTTTTTTTAAATTTTTTTTTACAATATTTTTATTAGAAGCAAACATATTATAAAGTATAGTAACATATTATAATAGAATAATATAACTTTTCATATACATCAATCATACATTATTAAAATTGTCAATTGTCGATTAATTCTGCTTCTAATGTTTTTTTAATATAGATAGAAAAAGAGAGATAGAAAGAAAAAAGAATTACAAATATAAAAAAAAAAAGGTGGAATGAACTACTTATAATACATCATTGGAGATAAGTTCGTAGGTTATGAAATATAATTTTACATCTAATCCTGAGTTCAAGCTTCAGTTGGGTTTTCGTGCTGGGCCAATCTATCCCTTCAGATAGTTAATGAATGGAGCCCATATTTTAACAAAAAGTTCTTGTTTGTCCATTAAGACAAGTCTACAGTGGCTTGCAAAAGTATTCATACCCCTTGAACTTTTCCACATTTTGTCACGTTACAACCACAAACATAAATGTATTTTATTGGGATTTTATGTGATAGACCAACACAAAGTGGCGCATAATTGTGAAGTGGAAGGAAAATGATACATGGTTTTCAAATTTTTTTACAAATAAAAAACTGAAAAGTGTCGCGTGCAAAAGTATTCAGCCCCCTTTACTCTGATACCCCTAAATAAAATCCAGTGCAACCAATTGCCTTCAGAAGTCACCTAATTAGTAAATAGAGTCCAATTGTGTGTAATCTAATCTCAGTATAAATACAGCTGTTCTGTGAAGGCCTCAGAGGTTTGTTAGAGAACATTAGTGAACAAACAGCATCATGAAGCCCAAGGAACACGCCAGACAGGTCAGGGATAAAGTTGTGGAGAAGTTTAAAGCAGGGTTAGGTTATAAACAAATATCCCAAGCTTTGAACATCTCACGGAGCACTGTTCAATCCATCATCCAAAAATGGAAAGAGTATGGCACAACTGCAAACCTACCAAGACATGGCCGTCCACCTAAACTGACAGGCCAGGCAAGGAGAGCATTGATCAGAGAAGCAGCCAAGAGGCCCATGGTAACTCTGGAGGAGCTGCAGAGATCCACAGCTCAGGTGGGAGAATCTGTCCACAGGACAACTATTAGTCGTGCATTCCACAAATCGGGCCTTTATGGAAGAGTGGCAAGAAGAAAGCCATTGTTGAAAAAAAGCCATAAGAAGTCCCGTTTGCAGTTTGCCACAAGCCATGTGGGGGACACAGCAAACATGTGGTGGAATATGCTCTGGTCAGATGAGACCAAAATTGAAGTTTTTGGCCTAAATGCAATACGCTATGTGTGGCGGAAACCTAACACTGCACATCACCCTGAACACACCATCCCCACTGTGAAACATGGTGGTGGCAGCATCATGCTGTGGGGATGCTTTTCTTCAGCAGGGACAGGGAAGCTGGTCAGAGTTGATGGGAAGATGGATGGAGCCAAATACAGGGCAATCGTGGAAGAAAACCTGTTAGAGTCTGCAAAGGACTTGAGACTGGGGCGGAGGTTCACCTTCCAGCAGGACAACGACCATAAACATACAGCCAGAGCTACAATGGAATGGTTTAGATCAAAGCATATTCATGTGTTAGAATGGCCCAGTCAAAGTCCAGACCTAAATCCAATTGAGAATCTCTGGCAAGACTTTTGCATGCGACACTTTTCAGTTTATTATTTGTAAAAAAACTTGAAAACCATGTATCATTTTCCTTCCACTTCACAATTATGCACCACTTTGTGTTCGTCTATCACATAAAATCCCAATAAAATACATTTACGTTTGTGGTTGTAACGTGACAAAATGTGGAAAAGTTCAAGGGGTATGAAAACTTTTGCAAGCCACTGTAATTCTTTCTAGATGTAGGGTCTCCGACATTTCCACAATCCACATTTTAATTTTACTTCGGAGTCACGTGAGTGACTACGTGAAGAAGCCCCGTCCAGCCGCACACGCGTCATTATCGATCAGACGCATAGCGTTCATGACCGTGTGTGGAGGAGCAGGAGCTCCTCCAGCCGGTGAGTAAAACAAAAGTAAAACAAAAGTCGGAAGGTAAGTGGGTTACTTTTCACTTACAGGAGCGTTTCCTTCCAGTTTAGACTTGTTGGTGGAGCTCCACACAAGTTTATTATGGAGAAATGGGAAGGAGAGGGGCCAGGGACACACCGTAGTAAAACCCCAGATCCTAAGGGTAGCGGGCGTCAGTCAGGGGAGTCAGTGGCAGCGAAGCCATTAAATCCCGTTGTGGTCGAATGTGCGTTAAACTGCCGGCGGCGGGCGCAAGGCTGAGAAAAAAAATCGGCCCGACCTGTAGACTCGGATGAGTCAGACCTGGAGGTATGCCCTCCTCAGGCAGGAAAGAGTATTACACTGCAAGGGTCAAAAACTTTATAACTCCTTATGGGGCAGATGATTTGTAAAGAACCCCCACAGGAGGATTTAAGTCGGTGTTGGCCAATGAAGTATAGCACAGGAGGTGCCTTGGAACAGGCACAAGGGTGGCCTACAGGAGAGCCATCAGTGCCTGTGCAGAAACATTAAAGAGGTTGGCCTACAGGAGAGCCAGTGCCCAAAAATGCCAGAAAAAAGGCAAGTTATGTGTTGGCCTATTGGAGAGCCAGTACTAGAAATGCCTGAACAAAAGGCAGCACAAACGTGCAATGATAAATGTGCCAGCACCGACAAATATAAAGAGTAAAAATAATGAAGCGTTGGCCTAGAATTGAGCCAGCGCCAGCAGCACCTGAAGCAGGGCTGCCTGTCCGTGGGCCTACAAGAGAGCCCGCGCAGGGGGAATCTGGCAGAGACTTACCTGAAACAGGGGAGCCAGAAATTACCCAACATAAAAATGAATATCTAGATTTAGATGATGATTTAAATGAGGACCAGAGCCCATTATCAGAGCCAAAAATGTTCCAAGGCTGGCACAAAACTTTGTTGTTCCCAGAGTAACAGGGGAACCTTTGAGAGAGGAAATAGCTATGACTATAAATTATCTACTCTCCCATCAGCCCCAGGAATTAACCATGGATGAGTATCAAAAAATATGAGACCCGGGAAATTGTAGCAGTTACAGCAGTGAATAACTTGATATGGGTAATTTGAGCAGTGGTTTACGCTCACAAGAATTGAAATTACACAAGTGCTGACATTTCTGGGGTCAGTGGTTTGGATGAAGGTTATATATCGTATTCACAACAAAATGCCTTAGCACTCATGTGTAGTGCGCACTTTGAAATAAATTGTATTCATAAAAATGCAATAAGACCAAATATTCATCCTAAGTATGCAGGCTCTGCAAACCATCCAATATACAAATGCCTAAATCTGTTTTGGAGAAAATCTAACAAAGAAACTAAAGGATCACCTATGCTGAGCAGAGCGGTGAGAAGGCAGTATCCCTACAGGCGAAATGTGGTGCTGGAGAAGGAACAATCCTATCATTCTCGTATACACGTTGACGTGTTGCACCGAGGATACGTGGAGGTTACAATGTGCCTACTAGAAGGGGACAACAACTGCTGGTGGCAAACCCCGAGGTTAGGGGGCTTGGTCTGGTAAGAAACACAACAAATGTTTCACACTCACAAATAGGGGGAAGGTTACGATTCTTCATAAAAGAATGGCAATCAATAACAAATGATTCATTTATTCTATGTAGCATTGTAGGATTCAAAATTGAGTTATCTCCACGTTTGGATCCTCCAATTCAGCATAATTCAAACTGGTCACAGATTTTTTCAAAGGAAGAGGATGGGTTGATCAAAAGAGAATTGAAAAATGTTATGCAGAAAAGGATGATATAAATGTCAGTAGAACAACACCATCAGTTTGTGTCAAATATTCTCCTAGGAATATTCTCCTAGAAAAGGGATGGTGGACGTAGAATCATTTCCGATCTGACAAATCTTAACCTTTATGTACAATAGAAACATTTCAAAATGGAAACATTTACTAATGCCATTTAGCTAGTCACAAAGAATTGCTACAAGGCAAGCATAGATCTGCAAAATGCATATTATTCTGTGGCAATGCATGGTAATGATCAAAGATATTTGAAATTTAGATGGATGTCAGTTATGGCAATTTAAAGCATTGCCCAATGGTCTGATTTCAGCACCAAGATTATTCACTAAATTGCTCAAACCAATTTTAGCTCTGTTAAGAGCTGAGGGCCATGTATTAATGGTTTATTTAGATGATATCCTCATTGTAGGGGACACTTTGGCTGCTGCAAAATTGTCAGTATCCAGTCAAATACATTTTGAGAAATTAGGTTTCATTATTCACCTACAAAAATCTAAATTGTTACCAAGCAAAAAGATTGATTACCTAGGGTTCACAATTAACTCCGAACACATGGTAATCACTTTGCCAAAAGATAAAAAGCTGCAGTTAATTGAAGGTTGCATAAAACTCATTAACGAGGACACACCTTCAATTAGAGAAGTGGCAAGATTGCTAGGCAAATTAATTGCAGGGTTTCCAGCGGTCACGTTTGGACCATTGCATTATCAATGTTTACAGAAAGCTAAGGTACAAGCGTTAAAAATGAATAGAGGGCATTTTGATAGGCCCATGAAATTAACAATTCAATCCATTACAGAAATAGAATGGTGGATTAACAATGTTTCTAATGCTTCCAGAAAAGTTCTGGTAGAAACACCTTCCGTCACTCGACAGACTGATGTAAGTGCGCTGAGTTGGGGCGCTACTAACATGATTTCCAGCTGTGGAGGTAGGTGGAATGTGAAGAAGTACCTTTGCTGGAAAAACTGGGAATCAATTACCTAGAGCTATTAGGCGCATTTTACGGCCTTAGAGCTTATTGCACTGATATGGGAAATGTGCATGTTCAGGTACAGGTTGACAATACTACAGCTGTAGCATACATAAATCACATGGGTGGTATAAAATCAGAATCATGTGATAAATTGGCAAATGAAATTTGGACCTGGGGTATTGCCAGAAAAATGTGGCTGTCAGCAATATATTTACCAGGTAAAAATTAATACAATTGCAGACAAAAGATCACGTAAATTTAATGATAATACAGAATGGATGTTAAATCGGAAAATATTCACACAAATTATCACACAATCCTCTCTCCAATGAAATTGAATAACATAAACTATAATAAGAACCCAATTATTCATAGTACAATCCGTATTTGGAAACAAATAAAACAAAATTTAAAATTAAGAAACTTATCACTTTTATTACCTATAGTCAATAACCCTTCGTTTAGTCCTTCTATTATAGATAAAGCTTATACACAATGGGATAGACTAGGAATTAAAACGCTTGGTGACTTGTATGAAACTGGAAAATTACTTTCATTTCAACAATTACAAATAAAATATAAACTCGGAAATAATCAATATTTTAAATACTTTCAAATATGCGACTATTTGAAAAAATATATAAAAGATCATCATAATAACCCAGCAGATGTACTGGACGAGGCAATGCAGACAAAAGCGGAATCAGCAAACTTAATATCATATTTGTACAATATTATCTTAAATGTACAAATACCATCTACGGAGGGTATCAGAAGAGACTGGGAACAAGAGTTAGCTATTAAAATTTCAAAGGAAAGTTGGAATGAATACTTATTAAAAGTA
Organism: Malacoraja senta; assembly: GCA_038087875.1. Classification (NCBI taxonomy): domain Eukaryota; kingdom Metazoa; phylum Chordata; class Chondrichthyes; order Rajiformes; family Rajidae; genus Malacoraja; species Malacoraja senta. The sequence goes on along the minus strand of JAXLNO010005205.1, from coordinate 18,381 downwards.
CATAAATGCTCGATTAATGTAAGACACACTTTAATACAATTTAAAATTTTACATAGATTATATTATTCGAAAACTAAAATTCATAAAATTTTCCCAAACGTATCATCTATTTGTGATAAATGTCAATCCCAAGGGTTAATAACTGGAAAAAAGCTAATTCTAAAATTTTGGAAGAAGGCTCCAATACCAACTATAAATATGTGGATTTCAAATATGTTTGAAACACTACACCTTGAAGAGATAAGACTCCTCCTAGCAGGTAAACCAGATCACTTCCACCTGACGTGGTCTGCATTTATAGAATTATTACAAACATAGGGTGCAAAAGTACTTTAAAAAAATAAAAAATTGAGGTCGGGTAAGTTGGTATGTCCTATTTACGTGATGCTCAAAAAAAAAACATTTGTTTTTCTTTTTTTCTCTCTCTCTTTTCTTTTCTTAGGGCCTATTTCTTAACTCTTTTTTTTTTTTTGTTTTTAATTTCGCTTTCATAGGGTCCTCGTCCTTTTTTTTTTTTTGTTGTTACATTTTCTACACTTTTCTACACTTGCACTTTTTCCTTCACTTTCTTCTCTCTTTCAATCTTTTCTTTCTTTAGCGTAAAAAAATAAAATAAAGGGAGTACATTAATTGTAAGAAGATATAAATGACGAGTATTAATGTATGTGGCTGTGATGTAATGTACTTCTAATAAATAAAAATTTAAAAAAAAAAAAAAAAAAAATTATCACACAATTTGGAATGCCAGAAATTGATCTGTTTGCATCAAGATTGAACCACCAGTTGCCTAAGTATGTGTCATGGGAACCTGATCCTGGAGCAGTAGTGGTGGATGCTTTCTCGCTACATTGGGGTGGTTTGTTTCTGTATATTTTTCCACCATTTTGTTTAATCCACAAATGCATACAGAAAATTAAACAAGATTCAGCCTCAGGGATTTTGGTTGTACCAGATTGGCCTACACAGGTATGGTACCCACTGGTGTTAAAAATGGAGGGGAAAAAAAAAAAAAAAAAGAAAAAAAAAAAAAACCCTTATGGTTATTCCAAAGCAGATTAAACTGCTTGTACACCCTGTGACTAATGAATCACATCCTTTACATAATCGTATTGGTTTGTTGATTTGCAGATTCTAAGAAGGCCATATCTTGGAAAAGGATTATCAGACCGTACGGTGGAGGTTATGACAGCAGCCTGGAGGAATAGTACCCAGAAGCAGTACATTTCCTATATAAAGAAATGGGAGGTGTTTTGTTCAGGAAAGAATATTGCATATAACACAGTAGAAATTTCAGATGTAATAGAGTTTCTTTCAACTCTACACTATGAATTGAAATTAAGTTATAGTGCAATTAATACTGCACGAAGTGCACTCTCTGCATATTTAAGCAGTGAATCAGAACAAACTCCAATTGGAGCACATCCTTGGGTCTGTAGGTTTATGAAAGGAATTTTCAACTCTAATCCTCCCAGACCCAGGTATACAGAAATTTGGAATGTAAAAGATGTACTGATGTTCCTAAGAAATTGGAATCCAGTTGAAACTCTGTCATTATCCAAAATTACCATGACATTGGTTATACTCATGGCATTAGTTTCAGCGCAGAGAGTTCAAACATTACAGAAACTCAGAATTGATAGAATGAAAGTAGGGCAAAATGCCGTGACATTCTATGTCTATGATTTACTGAAGCAAAGTAGACCTGGGTTCACAGGATGCAAGTTGGAATTTTTAGCATATCCTACAGATTCACGACTGTGTGTAGTAACATATGTGAAATGTTACATAGAAACAACAAAAGTTTTAAGAGGCGCCGAATTGGCATTTTTTATTAGTCATAAAAAGCCTCATAAGAAAGTGTCAACACAAACAATTTCACGATGGTTGAAACAGGTGTTGAGATATTCAGGTATTGATACTGATAAATTTAAATCTCATTCCACCAGGGCGGCATCAACATCAGCGGCCAGGGATTCAGACGTGCTAATAGACCTTATTCTCATGGCCGCAGGATGGGCAAGTGAACAGATGTTTCACAAGTATTACCACAAGGAGATTAAAGATCTCAGAGGGTTTGGTGATGCCGTGCTGGATACAGTATTAAATCCCCCATTATAATACATGGGCCTAATTTTGTTACTTTTATTAAAATAAATAAAACCATTAACTGATTACATTCAAATGTTGTGGTTATGCATTGTTGATTGTGCTTACTCAAATAGAGTCAATCGATGCAGTGAACACCTGGATTTGAATCCACGGTGTGAAATCACAGAGCTTTGAAATCTTCACGTAGTCACTCACGTGACTCCGAAGTAAAATAGTAAGATTAAACGAGAACTTACCAAGTTTGATCTTTATTTCATGAGGAGTAACGTTGAGGGATTACGTGCCCTCCGCTCCCACCCTCATAAAAGGATCAAGCTGGTAGTTCTAAGTCTTTATGCATCTTACTATCATACTTCAGTAATTATCGTCTGTGATTGTCACTCCGCAGCTTTGAAAGATTGACGCGTGTGCGGCTGGACGGGGCTTCTTCGCGTAATCCCTCAACGTTACTCCTCATAAAATAAAGATCAAACTTCAAACTTGGTAAGTTCTCGTTTAATCTTACTATTGTGGGGGTTATAGGGCCTTTCCAAAATTTTAATATTAATTTTTTCCCAGTTATTATACTGTAGTCGAGGAAGTTTCTTTGGCTTGTTGTGAGTGTTAAACGTTGTTCTGATATCCCAAGTATTATTAATTTTGAGTCTGGATCCAATTTAGTATTAACAACTTCAGAAATTATTTCAAAAATATCAGTCCAGAAATTTTTAATTTTTATACAATTTGCAAAAGTATGTGTTAAAATGGCCTCTAGATGCAGGCATTTATCACAGATAGGAGAAATATGTGGGAAGATTCTATTTAGTTTTATTTTGGAGTAATGTAATCTGTGTAAGACTTTAAATGTCTGGCATTTAACGAGCATTGATGTATATGTTGTAAACCTTCGTCCCAAATGTCTTTCGTTATAGGATGACCGAACTCATTTTCCCATGTGTGTCTATATAGTTCCATCGGTGGTACCTCGTTGTTTAAGAGGGTGTTATAAATATAAGTTATTAATTTTTCAGTGTTAGGATGCTTATTCAAACATTCATCAAGAATTTCTGGTTCCCTAGTCCTATAAACATGTGTATTAGATTTAACATAATCTCTAATTTGTAGATATCTGAAAAAATTATTTGAGTGTAGTCCATGATTCTGTTGTAACTCTTGAAATGACAGAAAGATGCCTTTCCTATAAAGATGTCCAATTTTTTTAATTCCATAATTTTTCCATTGTATGAAACCTTTATCCAGTATGGATGGCTTGAATAAAGGATTATTTACAATGGGAAGACATAGTGGTATATTATTCAGTTTTAAAGCTTTTTTTAATTGTTTCCAAATTCGTATTCCATTATGTATTATAGGGTTTTCCTTATAGGTTTTTTTATGCAGTTTTGTGGGAGCAAATATAATCGAACCAATTTCAAAAGGTAAACAGTCTTCCTTTTCCATCCTTAACCATTCTGGTTGTTGGTCCATTTCTTCCAGCCAGAAATGTATGTTTTTAATATGGACTGCCCAAAAATAAAATAAGAAATTTGGCAAGGCCAAACCTCCGTTGCTCTTTGACTTACATAAATGTTTTTTACTTATTCTATGATTCTTATAATCCCAAATAAAGCTTGTAACAATGGAATCTACTTTTTTGAAAAAGTTTTTTGGGATATATATCGGAATTAATTGAAATAGTTACAGTAGTTGCGGTAAGAAGATCATTTTTATAGCATTCATTCTACCAAGCATTGAAATGGGAAGTGTTTTCCAGTACTGAATATTCTTGTGTAATTTATTAAGTAAGGATGGAAAATTTAGTTTAAATAAAGAGGTATATGTCTTAGTTACGTAGATTCCTAAATATTTAAGTTTATCTTTAACTATTTTAAAAGGGGATTGTTGTATTGTATTTAAGTTGAATTTTGTTATTGGCATAATTTCACTTTTATTCCAGTTAATTCTATATCCTGAGAACTGACCAAATTGAGTTATTAGATTTAATAGATTTGGAATACTAGTTTCTAACTTTGTAATATATATTAGTACATCATCTGCATATAAGGAAATTTTATTCCTTGTATCTCTAGTGTTGTACCCGTGTATTCCTGGGTGGGTACTAACGCTTTCTGCTAATGGTTCAATTGCAAGAGCAAATAATAGTGGGGATAGTGAGCATCCTTGTCTACAACCTCTAGAAAGATTAAATTTAGCTGATAACATTTGGTTTGTTAATATTCTAGCTGTTGGATTAGAGTATAACAATTTAACCCATGTACAGTACTTCTCTCCCAGTTGAAAATTTTCCATTACCGAAAATAAATATGACCATTCTACCTGGTCAAATGCTTTTTCAGCATCTAACGAAATAATTGCTAGATCTGCATTAGGAATTCTATTTGTATATATAATATTGAACAGTCTTCTCAAATTATAAAATGAGAAACGTTTTGGAATAAAACCTGTTTGGTCCGGGTGCATTCATTTGTTAATCACTAAGCTCAATCTATGAGATAGGATTTTGGTTAATATTTTCTGATCAGTATTTAAGAGAGCTATTGCTCTATATGAACCTGGGTCTTCAGGATCCTTATCCGTTTTTGGTATAAGTATGATTGTAGATTCATTTAGAGTTTCTGGGAGTTTCTGTTGAGTGTAAGCGTATTTGTATAGTGTCTGTAGGTGTGGAGAAATCAGATCGTGAATTTTTTATAAAATTCAGAGCTTAGACCATCAGGACCTGCGGCCTTTCCGTTTTTTAAAGATCTAATTGACTCTTCGATGTCTTTTACCATAATTTCTGCATCTAGTGATTCTCTCTCTTTCTGATCTAAACCTGTAAGGTTACATTTCTGTAGAAATGTTTCCATTCCTGCTGATTGTTCTGTCGTTTTAGATGAGTACAGTTTTTGATAGTATTGTAAAAATCTATCATTAATATCTTTAGGCAGTGTTAATGTTTCTCCCTTGTCTGATCTAATTTTGTACATTGTTTTTTCCCCGTCCAGTTTACGAAGTTGACGCGCTAATAGTTTTTGTGGTTTATCACCAAATTCAAAGTTTAATTGTTTTGTATGTTGATATAGTTTTATAACTTGGTCTGAGTATATCTTGTTTAACTTATATTTCAGTACTGCAATTTTATTGTGTTTTGCCATAGATGGTGCTATTGCATTTTCTATGTCTAATTGCCTTATTTCCATTTCCAAAGTCTGTTGTTTGGCCCTATTCTCTTTGTTAAGAAATGATTGGGAAGAGATTAATGCTCCTCGCACAAATGCTTTAAATGTTTCCCAAAGAGAGGCTTCCGGTGGCGCTATGGAGTAGGAGAGACTCGCGCCGACTAGCTCCGGGAAAAAACCGTTGAAAATGGGGGAAAAAGACGGGACCTACCTCTAGAAAATGGCACCGAGTGTTTGCAACAGGTCCGTGACGTCATCAGGCGCGCGACACCGGCAGCATGTCGACTCAACACATCCCCCCCAAGACGAGAAAAATCGGTAAGGGAAAAGAGGCAGGCCCAACTGAAGCCTCGGGCTCAGTTTTAACAGCATCCCAAGAAGATATCTCAAGGAAGAAAAAAACAGATGTGGAAGAATTAAGAACCTTCCTGACACAGGAAATCTCTAAAATAATGATAGAATTTAAAAATCTTAAACAGGAGCTGAAATCTTTAAAAGATGAAATTAAAGAACAAATTAAAGATGAGGTTACAGCTTCTGTGCATGAAGTTCTGGAAGACTGGAAATTAACCATGGAAGAAAATATGCATCAAAATACTGTAGAAGTATATGATAAACTGAATTCGATGGAATCCAGATTTGATGCTAAGTTGGAGCCGATCCTCCAGACTTTAAATCAACACCACGAGGCTGTAAAGGAATTGGAGGAAATTGCTGAGACAAGCACCGAAACAACAAAAAAACGTATTGCCGAGAACAAACGCCTATCGAAGTTATTACATCAAATAACTGAAAAATGTATTGACTTGGAGGGACGACAGAGACGGCAGAATTTAAGAATCGTAGGCATCCAGGAAGGCAGAGAGGGGAATCGTGGCCCTCGCGAATTTGCTGCAGATCTGCTGAAAAAAGTCTTGAATCTGGATCAAGCACCGTTAATTGCCCGAGCGCACAGAGTATCAAGATGTCGCCCAGGGGTGGGCGCCCCCCCAAGACAACTGATAGTGAAGGTGCAATATGACCATGTTTTGGATGATATGATGAAGATAATTGTTCAAAGCAGAAACCTCGTATTTGAAGGAGACAAGATAAGCATATTTAGAGATTATCCTGTGGAAGTCGCCAAGAAGAGAGCGCTGTTTACAGAAACAAGAAGAATACTTAAGAATATAAACAATCTGAGATATGGACTGTTATATCCCGCAACATTAAGAGTGACCTATGAGCAGAAGGAACATTTCTTCGTCAAGCATACAGAGGCACTTGAATTTGCCCAGAGCATTGTGAATAAGACCGAAGATTGAATAATATTCTACACCCAACATTCACCTGAAGACAGTGGAAACTGTTATCCTGCAGAGAAGAGATGGAACTTTAAACTATAATTTTTAAGAACTGTCCCCATTCTTCTTGCAGATTTTGTCCAAGATCTGCGGGAAGAATTGGGCAATTATCTCGCTACTGATACATAAAATTTATATTTTAGTACTAATTTCTAACAATTAACTCTAATCACGAATACTAATCAATACTAATTGTTGTTAACTGGACCAACTCAGAATTGATTAAAAGTATGAAATATAAGTAAAGTGTGATCCAAATAATTAATTAATAAAATATAGGAAGTTTTTTCCTTGCTATTTTGGATATTTGGATATTTTGGACTTTGATTACTCTTTAACAATGTTTTTTTGATTACTCTTTAATAATGTTTTTTGATTACTCTTTAACAGTGTCTTCCCCCCTTTTTTTTTTTTTTTTTTAATTAAGAAAAAAAGGAGGAAAAATATTTTTAGCTTGCTATATGATACTAACATTTGAATTGGAGACTAACAAATACTTCAATTATGGAATAAAACTATTGTTTCCCTCCCCCCCATAAATTGTTTTCATTGTAATTGAAACTTTTCTTTTAAGGAAAGTACGGAGCTAGTAATATTATTTTTTTTAACAAAAGCTACGGAAGTCTTTAGATGTTTAGCCACACTAGGGTGGCTATCACTAACTGCACTAATCATAGTTGTAGTTTTCTTCTTTTTCTATTTTTTACACGTTACTAATACAACATTTTATTACCTTTTCTATCTTATGTTATATTATATTTTGTATTTGGACGGAATTATATGTTTTATTTAGGGAGATATGTCCGGATGAAAAAACGACGAGACTTAGAATTCACCTACCTGAGGTTCAAGTATAAGGTAGGGTTTAGTGCGCTGATCCAGCTGCTCCAACATAGACCACTTTAATCACAAGATGCAAGACGTTAATATGAAAATTGGGGGTGAAGGAATTAAATTTTGTAGCTGGAATGTTAAGGGAATTAATGAACCAATCAAGAGAGGTAAAGTATTAGCCTATTTAAAATCACTTAAAGCAGATGTAATATTTCTCCAGGAAACACATCTTAAAAAGGAAGCACAACATAGATTGAAAGCCAAATGGATTGCTAAAACGTATCATTCTTCATTTTCACATAAATCTAGAGGGGTTGCAATATTAATTCGTAAAGGTATACCCTTTAAACATATATCAATGACAGAAGATATTGAAGACAGATATATTGTATTAGTAGGGGAGTTATACTCAAAAAAATTGACTCTCCTTAATGTATATGGACCAAATTTTGATAGCCCCCTGTTCTTTAAGAGAATACTTAACATTATCCCGGAATGTACACAACATAATTTAATTATCGGTGGAGACTTAAATTGTACACTGGATGCTTACTTGGATAGATCATCAAGTTAAAGAAAATTAAAATCTCAGTCAAGTGAATTCCTAAATTCATATATTAATACTACAAACATTAAGGATGTTTGGAGAATTGAAAACCCATCTGGTCGAGAATACTCATTCTACTCACCCGTGCATAAAACTTACTCAAGGATAGACTATTTCTTAGTAGATTCTAAACTTATCCCATTTACCTATAATTCGCAATATCATAATATTATAATATCGGACCATGCTCCACTTACATTTATGATTAAACTAAATGGAATGACCGAGATAAAGACACAATGGAGACTTAACCCCCAAATCTTGAAAGAAAAGTTATGTAATGAATACCTCGTAAAACAGATGAATATGTTTTTCGAGGCTAATGACAGCTCTGGAATCTCCGCCTCCCTTCTTTGGGAAACTTTTAAAGCATTTGTGCGAGGAGCATTAATATCCTCCCAATCATTTATTAACAAAGAGAATAGGGCCAAACAACAGTCTTTGGAAACGGAAATAAGGCAATTAGACATAGAAAATGCAATAGCACCATCTATGGTAAAACACAATAAAATTGCAGTACTGAAATATAAGTTAAACAAGTTATACTCAGACCAAGTAATAAAACTATATCAACGTACAAAACAATTACATTTTGAATTTGGAGATAAACCACAAAAACTATTAGCGCGTGAACATCGTAAACAGGACGGGGAAAAAACAATTTACAAAATTAGATCAGATAAGGGAGAAACATTAACACTACCTAAAGATATTAATGATAGATTTTTACAATATTATCAAAAATTGTATTCATCTAAAACAACAGAACAACCAGTAGGAATGGAAACATTTCTACAGAAATGTAATCTTACAGGTCTAGATCAGAAAGAGAGAGAATCACTAGATGTAGAAATTACGGTAAAAGACATCGAGGAGTCAATTAGATCTTTAAAAAATGGAAAGGCCGCAGGTCCTGATGGTCTAAGCTCTGAATTTTATTAAAAAATTTACGATCTGATTTCTCCACGTCTACAGAGACTATACAAACAAGCATATACTCAACAGGAACTTCCACAAAATCTAAATGAATCTACAATCATACTTATACCGAAACCGGATAAGGACCCTGAAGACCCAGGTTCATATAGAGCAATAGCTCTCTTAAATACTGATCAGAAAATATTAACCAAAATCCTATCTCATAGATTGAGCTTAGTGATTAATAAATTAATACACCCGGACCAAACAGGTTTTATTCCAAAACGTCACTCATTTTATAATTTGAGAAGACTATTCAATATTATATATACAAATAGAATTCCAAATGCAGATCTAGCAATTATTTCGTTAGATGCTGAAAAGGCATTTGACCAGGTAGAATGGACATATTTATTTTCGGTAATGAAAAAATTTCAATTGGGAGAGAAATTCTGCACATGGGTTAAATTGTTATACTCTAATCCAACAGCTAGAATATTAACAAATCAAATGTTATCAGCCAAATTTAATCTTTCTAGAGGTTGTAGACAAGGATGCTCACTATCCCCACTATTATTTGCTCTTGCAATTGAACCATTAGCAGAAAGCGTTAGAAACCATCCAGGAATACATGGATACAACACTAGAGATACAAGGAATAAAATTTCCTTATATGCAGATGATGTATTAATATATATTACAAAGTTAGAAACTAGTATTCCAAATCTATTAAATCTAATAACACAATTTGGTCAATTCTCAGGATATAGGATTAATTGGAATAAAAGTGAAATTATGCCAATAACAAAATTCAACTTAAATACAATACAACAATCCCCTTTTAAAATAGTTAAAGATAAACTTAAATATTTAGGAATCTACGTAACTAAGGCATATACCTCTTTATTTAAACAAAATTTTCCATCCTTACTTAATAAATTACACAAACATATTCAGTACTGGAAAACACTTCCTATTTCAATGCTTGGTAGAATTAATGCCATAAAAATGATTTTCTTACCGCAACTACTATATTTATTTCAATTAATTCCGATATATATTCCAAAAAACGTTTTCAAAAAAGTCGACTCCATTGTTACAAGCTTTATTTGGGATTATAAGAATCATAGAATAAGTAAAAAACATTTAAGTAAGTCAAAGAGCAACAGAGGTTTGGCCTTGCCAAATTTCTTATTTTATTTTTGGGCAGTCCATATTAAAAACATGAATTTCTGGCTGGAAGAAATGGACCAACAACCAGAATGGTTAAGGATGGAAAAGGAAGACTGTTTACCTTTTGAAATTGGTTCGATTATATTTGCTACCACAAAATTGCATAAAAAAACCTATAAGGAAAACCCTATAATACATAGTGGAATACGAATTTGGAAACAATTAAAAAAGGCTTTAAAACTGAATAATATACCACTATGTCTTCCCATTGTAAATAATCCTCTATTCAAGCCATCCATACTGGATAGAGGTTTTATACAATGGAAAAATCATGGAATTAAAAGGATTGGACATCTTTATAGGGAAGGCATCTTTCTGTCATTTCAAGAGTTACAACAGAATCATGGACTACACTCAAATAACTTTTTCAGATATTTACAAATTAGAGATTATGTTAAATCCAATACACAAGTTTATAGGACTAGGGAACCAGAAATTCTTGATGAATGTTTGAATAAGCATCCTAACACTGAAAAATTAATAGCTTATATTTATAAAATTCTCTTAAATAATGAGGAACCACCGATGGAACTATATAGACATAAATGGGAAAATTAGTTAGGTTATTCTATTACGAAAGATATTTGGGACGAAAGTTTACAACATATACATCAATGTTCGTTAAATGCCAGACATGCTTTAATACAATTTAAAGTCTTACACAGATTACATTATTCCAAAATAAAACTAAATAGAATTTTCCCACATATTTCTCCTATATGTGATAAATGCCTGCATCTAGAGGCCAATTTAACACATACCTTTGCAAATTGTATAAAAATTAAAAATTACTGGACTGATATTTTTCAAATAATCTCTGAAGTTGTTAATACCAAACTAGCTCCAGACTCAAAATTAATAATACTTGGGATATCAGAACAAAGTTTAACACTCACAACAAGCCAAAGAAACTTCCTTGACTACAGTATAATAACAGGGAAAAAATTAATATTAAAATTCTGGAAAGGCCCTACAACCCCCACAATTAAAATGTGGATTGTGGAAATGTCGGAGACCCTACATCTAGAAAGAATTAGACTCGTCTTAATGGACAAGCAAGAACTTTTTGTTAAAATATGGGCTCCATTCATTGCCTATTTGAAGGGATAGAGTGGCCCAGCGCCAAAGCCCGACTGAAGCTTGAACTCAGGATTAGATGTAATTATATTTCATAACCTACGAACTTATCTCCTATGACGTATTATAAGTTATTCATTCCACCTTTTTTTCTTTTTTGATATTGAAATTCTTCTTTCTCTCTCTTCTTTCTCTCTATTTTTCTTTTTCTATCTATATAAAAAAACCCACTAGAAGCAGAATTAACTGACAATTGATAAATTTAATAATGTATGAGTGATTGATGTATATGAAAAGTTTTTTCTTCTATTATAATATGTTACTCTACATTGTAATATGTTTGCTTCTAATAAAAATTTATATCACAGTAAATGTTTCCCAAAGAAGGGAGGCAGAGATTCCAGGGCTATCATAAGCCTCAAAAAACATATTAATCTGTTTTACGAGGTATTCATTACATAGATTTTCTTTTAAAATTTGGGGGTTAAGTCTCCATTGTGACTGTGTCTCGGTCATTCCATTTAGTTTAATCATAAATGTTAGTGGAGCATGGTCCGATATTATAATATTATGATATTGCGAATTATAGGTAAATCGGATAAGTTTAGAGTCTACTAAGAAATAGTCTATCCTTGAGTAAGTTTTATGCACTGGTGAGTAAAATGAGTATTCTCGACCAGATGGGTTTTCAATTCTCCAAACATCCTTAATGTTGGTAGTATTAATATATGAATTTAGAAATTCACTTGACTGAGATTTTAATTTTCTTTGAGTTGATGATCTATCCAAATAAGCATCCAGTGTACAATTTAAGTCTCCACCGATAATTAAGTTATGTTGTGTACATTCCAGGATAATGTTAAGTATTTTCTTAAAAAACAGGGACTATCAAAATTTGTTCCATACACATTAAGGAGAGTCACTTTTTTGAGTATAACTCCCCTACTAATACAATATATCTGCCTTCAATATCTTCTATCGTTGATATATGTTTAAAGGGAATACCTTTACGAATTAATATTGCAACCCCTCTAGATTTATGTGAGAATGAAGAGTGATACGCTTTAGCAATCCATTTTGCTTTCAATCTATGTTGTGCTTCCTTTTTAAGATGTGTTTCCTGGAGGAATATTATATCTGCTTTAAGTGATTTTAAATGAGCTAATACTTTACCTCTCTTGATTGGTTCATTAATTCCCTTAACATTCCAGCTACAGAATTTAATTCCTTCACCCCCAATTTTCCTATTAACGTCTTGCATCTTGTGATTAAAGTGGTCTATGTTAGAGCAGATGGCTCAGCACATTAAACCCTACCTCATACCCGAACATCAGGTAGATGAATTTTAGGTCTCGTCGGTTTTCCATCCGGACATATCTCCCTAAATAAAATATATAATTCCATTCCAAATACAAAATATAATATAACATAAGATAGAAAAGGTAAAAAAATGTTGCATTAGTAACGTGTAAAGAGTAGAAAAAGAAGAAAACTACAACTATGGTTAGTGCAGTTAGTGATAGCCACCCTAGTGTGGCTAAGCATCTAAGGACTTCCGTAGCTTTTGGTAAAAAAAATATTACTAGCTCCGTACTTTCCTTAAAAGAAAAGTTTCAATTACAATGAAAACAATTTATGGGGGGGAGGGAAACAATAGTTATATTCCATAATTGGAATAATTATTAGTCTCCAATTGAAATGTTAGTCTCGTACAGCAAATTAAAAAAAAACATTGTTAAAGAGTAATCAAAGTAAAAAAATATCAAAGAAAAAACGTCCTAAATTTTATTAATAAATTACCTGAATCACACTATACTTATATTTCATACTTTTAATTAATTCAGAGTTGATCCAGTTAACAATAATTAGTATTGATTAGTATTCATGATTAGTAATAGTTGTTAGAAATTAGTAATAAAATGTAAATATTATATATCAGTAGCAAGATAATTGCCCAATTCTTATTGCAGATTTTGGACAGTTCTTAAATATTATAGTTTAATGTTCCATTTCTTCTCTGCAGGGTAACAATGTCCGATATCTTCAGGTGAATGTTGGGTGTAGAGTATTATTCAATCTTCGGTCTTATTCACGATGCTCTGGGCGAATTCAAGTCCCTCTGTGTGCTTGATGAAGAAATGTTCCTTCCGCTCGTAGGTTACTCTTAATGTTGCGGGATATAACAGTCCATATCTCAAATTGTTTATATTCTTAAGTATTCTTCTTGTTTCTGTAAACAGCGCCCTCTTCTGGCAACTTCCACAGGATAATCTCGAAATATACTGATCTTGTCTCCTTCAAATACGAGGTTTCTTCTTTGAACAATTATCTTCATCATATCATCAAAACATGGTCATATTGCACCTTCACTATCAGTTGCCTTGGGGGGGGGCGCCGTCCCTTGGGCGATGTCTCGATACTCTGTGCGCTCAGCAAGTAGTGGTGCTTGATCCAATTTCAAGACTTTTTTTCAGTAGATCTGCAGCAAATTCACGGGGGTCACGATTCCCCTCTGCCTTCCTGGACGCCCACGATTCTTAAATTCTGGCGTCTCTGTCGTCCCTCCAAGTCAGTGCATTTTTCGGTTATTTGATGTAATAACTTTGATAGGCGTTTGTTCTCGGCAATAAGTTTTTTTGTAGTTTCGGTGCTCGTCCTCAGCAATTTCCTCTAATTCCTTTACAACCTCTTGGTGTTGATTTAATGTCTGGAGGATAGGCTCCAACTTAGAATCAAATCTAGATTCCATCGAATTCAGTTTATCGTTTACTTCTTCAATACTTTGTTTCAAATTTTCTTCCATGTCTAACTTCCAATCTTCCAGAACTTCATCTACAGAAGCTGTAACCTCTTCTTTAATTTGTTCTTTAATTTCCTCTTTAAAAGAAATCAGCTCCTGTTTAAGATTTTTAAATTCTTTCATTATATTAGATATTTCCTGCGTAAGGAAGATTCTTAATTCTTCACATCTGTCTTTTTCTTCTTTGAGATATCTTCTTGGGATGCTGTTAAAACTGAGGCCGAGGCTTCAGTTGGGCCTACCTCTTTAGCCTTGCCGGTTTTTCTCGACTTGGTTGGGGGAGTATGTTGAGTCGACATGCTGCCGGTGTCGCACGCCTGATGACGTCACGAACTTGCTGCAAACAGTCGGTGACGTTTTCTGCAGTTAGGTCCCGTCTTTTTCCCCGTTTTCAGCGGGTTTTTCCCGGAGCTAGTCGGCGCCAGTCTCTCCTACTCCATAGCGCCACCGGAAGTCTTTTCACTGTACACGTGACAATAAACTAAACTGTGTTCTGACCAAGACTGTAAGAAATTGCAGAGAGTTGTAGATGAAGCCCAGTTCATCACATGAACAGAGTTCTTACCATTGACTCCATCTACACTTCACGATGCCTGGGAAAAGCAGCCAGTATAATCAATAACGTCCCATCCCAGTCATCCCTCCTTCTTCCCACTCCCGTTGGGCAGACGATACAGAAGCTTCAAAGTGCGCACCACTAGACTCAGGAATAGCACCTGTTGAACACACTCTGTTATCAGGCTTCTGAATAGTCCTTCCATAAACTAGGCTACAGTCCAGATTCACCTCTAACCCACTGCGGACAATGGACCTAGAAACAAGGAACTGCAGGTTACACAAAAGGACACAAAGTGCTTGAGTAACTCAGCGGGTCAGGCAGCATCTCTGGAGAACATGGATAGGTAACATTTTGGTTTGGGATCCTTCTTCAGACTGAAGAAGAGTTTGATGAAGGGTCCAGACACAAAACGTCACCTATCCATGTTCCCCAAAGATGCTGCCTGACCTGCTGAGTTACTCCAGTACTTTTTAGTTTAGTTTAGTTTAGTTTAGTTTAGAGATTGTGGCCTTTTGTGTCTGGAACTGATGTGCTACAATGCTGACATCTGTATCTTCCCCTGTGCTCTACCCTACTGTACATGAGTTGGGCTTGATTGTTTTATTAATATTAGTATTAGTATTATCCGTTCTGTTTACATGGAATACAAAGCTTTCCACTCTATCTCGGTACGCGTGACGATAATAAAACCATGATGTGTAGTTCTGGCAGCCCAACTACAGAGTGGGTGTCATTAAGCTGGAAAGGCTGTAGAAAAGGTTCACTAGGATGCTACCTGGGCTTGGCAGGCTTGGGTTAGAGGGTTAGGTTAGAGTGTTAGACTTTATTCTTTGGAGCTGAGTGATGTTCTTAGAGTCATAGAGTGATACAGTGTGGAAACAGGCCCTTCGGCCCAACTTGCCCATGCTGACCAACATATCCCATCTACACTAGTCCCACCTGCCTGCGTTTGTTCCATCTATACTATTACTAAAACTTCATCTTGTCCTCTTCCAGTTTGCATTTTTTTAATCTGCGCAAAACGGTACCCTATATCGCTAGGGTTTTTCGCCACCTTACTCACCGTTCTCCTGTGCTCCAAGCGCACCAAGTTTTGTTCCGATCGGTGGCATATTTACAAAAGTTATGAAGGTTTAAACAATCGTGAGTTCCGCAGATTGGTCTTCTCGCCTGTCAGACACCTGGGCGAGGAGAATAAAGACCCGGAGGTGGGGCTGAGTCCACAAGCCGTGCTGAGTGAGCCCGCAAGAGTGCAGTGGGGGAAGCCGTTGAGTGGAGTCGGGGAAGCCACGGAGTGGAGTCCGAGAAAGCCGATGTGTGGAGCTGGGAGGTGCTGTGTGGTGCGTGGCTGGTGGCCGCTGAGTGGAGTCCCACCCCCCCGCTCATTCCTCCACAAACCCACACCCCCCTTCCCTCCTCCCCCCTCCCCCTCCTCCCCACACACCCCCCTCCCCTCCCACACACACACACCCTTTACCCCTCCCCCATTCCTCCCCCCTTCCTCCCACCCCAACACCACCCCCCCCCCCCCACACCACCTCTCCCCACACCACCCTCTCCCCCCACACCCCTGCCCCACACACCCCCTCCACAAACCCCCCCCTCCCCCTTCCCCCCCTCCCACCCCCCTCCCCTCCCACACACACACCCTTTACCCCTCCCCCACACACACACCCTCCCCCACACCCCCTCCCCAAACACCCCCTCTCCCACCCACCCACCCCCACACCCCACCCCCCCCCACACTACTCCCCCCACACCACCCCATCTCCCACAACATGGTGGAATATTGCATTGGGGAATGGGTTGCGTTGGAGGACCAGGCCTCCCGTGTGACTGGGACCCAACGGGTCCCACTTAGTCTAATATCTCTCTAAACCTCTGCTATCCATGTATCTGTCCAAATGTTTTGTTAAATATTGCGATGGTACCTGCCTTAACTCTCCCCATTGGATTGCAACCTTGTCGTGGTCGGGGAGCTTGTGTGTCTCAGTGACCCCAAGAGCTGACGCAACCGGAGATTCGTCTCCTGTTAGGGTCTCCCATGCTGGACAGGTCGAAGGGCAGAGGCGAGTGAAGAGCGATCCGCTGGTCGTTCACTGGTCCTCCAGGTGAGGTTGAGCAGAGGGTTAAACCCCGTCTCGTAAAATAAATAAGTTAGGGAAACAGCAACTGAAGGAATCAACACTACTGAGTGGAAGACCTTTGCTGCTGCCCTACATGCCAGGAGGCATAATAGCAGATACACACACACTGCCTCAACTACCTCCTCCGGCAGCTAGTTCCGTACACCCACCACCATTGTGTAAAAAGTTACCCCTCAGGTTCCCATTGAATCTTCCCCCCTCACCTTGAACCTATTGCCCTCTGGTTCTCAAATCCCCATACCTAGGCAAAAGCCCCTGTGCGTTTTACCCGACCTGTTCCTCTCATGAACTTATACACCTCTATTAGATCACCCGTCTTCCTCCTACATTCCAAGGAATAGTCTTGGCCTGCTCAGCCTCTCCCTGTAGCTCAGGCCCTCAAGTCCTGGCAACCTCCTGGTATATTTTCTCAGCACCTTT
Source organism: Malacoraja senta (assembly GCA_038087875.1). NCBI lineage: Eukaryota > Metazoa > Chordata > Chondrichthyes > Rajiformes > Rajidae > Malacoraja > Malacoraja senta. Next base: position 1,173 of record JAXLNO010005205.1, on the reverse strand, counting down.
TCCAGCTTGACACATCTTTCCGATAACACGGTGACCAAAACGGAACACAATACTCTAAATCTTGTTGAGGTGTACAAGATCGTGAGGGGGCGGATAAAGTGAACGCTCAGTCTTTATCTCGGGGGGAGCATTTTAAATCTCGGGGGGTCAGCTCAAGGTGAGAGGGGAAAGTTTTAAAAGGGACCTCAGAGGCAACTCTTTCACTCTGGGGTAGGCCACATATGGATGGAGCTGTCAGAGGAAGCTATGGAAGGAAATATAATTCTGACATATAAACGACATGTGGGTAGTTATATGAATAGGTTGGGTTTCGAGGGATATCACCCAATGCAGGCAAATGGGATTAGCCCAGAATAGCAGCTTGGTTGGCATGGACAAGGTGGGCCGAAGCTGTGTGTTTCTGTGATGTACAGATCAATGACGCTTGCCTCTATAAACTGTACAAGACGTTAGCCACCACACCATGTGTAGGAAGAACTACAGATGTTGGTTTAAATCGAAGATAGACACAAATGCTGGAGTAACTCAGCGGGACAGGCAGCATCTCTGGAGAGAAGGAATGGGTGATGTTTTGGGTCGAGACCCTTCTTCAGACTGATGTCAGGGGAGTGGGCGGTGCATAGATAAGCAAGTGCATAGATAAGGAAGTGTAAGGGTGTGATAACAGAACAAAGGAAATGGAGACCAAGGAACATGTAATATCGATAAATTGGAGATAACAATTATCAGTGGGGCCGAAGGGCCTGTTTCCGCACTGTATCTCGAAACTAAACTAAACTAAACCTTCTCCGCAGCCAGCAATGGACCATTGTGGGCTCCGCCTTTCCTTGGTCATCGGTGCTGGTTGTGAACCGTTTTGTTTCTCCAGTTTCCCTCTCCCCTGACTCTCAGTCTGAAGATGGGGCCGCAACCCGAAACATCACCTGTTCCTTCTCTCCAGAGATGCTGCCTGTCCCGCTGAGTTGCTCCAGCATTTTGTGTCTATCTTTCACCACTGACCAATGTTTAACCTCGTGTCAGTGGGAAACAATCCCTCCATTTCCCTAACAAATGAGTGCAATAAAGGACACTCATCCTGCATCTGATTCACCAGTGACCAATGTTTAAACACATGTTTCCTGTCATTAGGAATACAAATTCCTCCATTTACCTAGCAAATGGGTGTGATAAAGG
>JAXLNO010005204.1:0-28735 GCA_038087875.1 Malacoraja senta | reverse complement strand
AATCTTCCTGCATCTAGCCTGTCCAACCCCTTAAGAATTTTGTAAGTTTCTATAAGATCCCCTCTCAATCTCCTAAATTCTAGAGAGTATAAACCAAGTTCATCCAGTCTTTCTTCATAAGACAGTCCTGACATCCCAGGAATCAGTCTGGTGAACCTTCTCTGCACTCCCTCTATGGCAATAATGTCCTTCCTCAGATTTGGAGACCAAAACTGTATGCAATACTCCAGGTGTGGTCTCACCAAGACCCTGTACAACTGCAGTAGAACCTCCCTGCTCCTATACTCAAATCCTTTTGCTATGAAAGCTAACATACCATTCGCTTTCTTCACTGCCTGCTGCACCTGCATGCCTACTTTCAATGACTGGTGTACCATGACACCCAGGTCTCGCTGCATCTCCCCTTTTCCTAGTCGGCCACCATTTAGATAATAGTCTGCTTTCCTGTTTTTGCCACCAAAATGGATAACCTCACATTTATCCACATTATACTGCATCTGCCAAACATTTGCCCACTCACCCAGCCTATCCAAGTCACCTTGCAGTCTCCTAGCATCCTCCTCACAGCTAACACTGCCCCCCCAGCTTAGTGTCATCCGCAAACTTGGAGATATTGCCTTCAATTCCCTCATCCAGTTCATTAATAAATATTGTAAATAGCTGGGGTCCCAGCACTGAGCCTTGCGGTACCCCACTAGTCACTGCCTGCCAGGACCCGTTTACTCCTACTCTTTGCTTCCTGTTTGCCAGCCAGTTCTCTATCCACATCAATACTGAACCCCCAATGCCATGTGCTTTAAGTTTGTATACTAATCTCTTATGTGGGACCTTGTCGAAAGCCTTCTGGAAGTCCAGATACACCACATCCACTGGTTCTCCCCTATCCACGCTACTAGTTACATCCTCGAAAAATTCTATAAGATTCGTCAGACATGATTTACCTTTCGTAAATCCATGCTGACTTTGTCCATTGATTTCACCACTTTCCAAATGTGCTGCTATCCCATCTTTAATAACTGACTCTAGCAGTTTCCCCACTACCGATGTTAGACTAACTGGTCTGTAATTCCCCGTTTTCTCTCTCCCTCCCTTCTTAAAAAGTGGGGTTACGTTTGCTACCCGCCAATCCCTCAGGAACTACTCAAGAATCTAAAGAGTTTTGAAAGATTATTACTAATGCATCCACTATTTCTGGAGCTACTTCCTTAAGTACTCTGGGATGCAGCCTATCTGTCCCGGGGGATTTATCGGCCTTTAATCCATTCAATTTACCCAAAACCACTTCCCGACTAACCTGGATTTCACTCAATTCCTCCAACTCCTTTGACCCGCGGTCCCCTGCTATTTCCGGCAGATTATTTATGTCTTCCTTAGTGAAGACGAAACCAAAGTAGTTATTCAATTGGTCCGCCATATCCTTGTTCCCCATGATCAACTCACCTGATTCTGACTGCAAGGGACCTACATTTGTTTTAACTAATCTCTTTCTTTTTACATATCTATAAAAACTTTTGCAGTCAGTTTTTATGTTCCCTGCCAGTTTTCTTTCATAATCTATTTTTCCTTTCCTAATTAAGCCCTTTGTCCTCCTCTGCTGGTCTCTGAATTTCTCCCAGTCCTCCGGTATGCTGCTTTTTCTGCATAATTTGTACGCATCATCCTTCGCTTTGATACCATCCCTGATTTCCCTTGTTATCCACGGATGCACTACCTTCCCTGATTTATTCTTTTGCCAAACTGGGATGAACAATTTTTGTAGTTCATCCATGCAGTCTTTAAATGTCTTCCATTGCATGCCCACCGTCAACCCTTTTAGAATTAATTGCCAGTCAATCTTGGCCAATTCACGTCTCATACCCTCAAAGTTACCTTTCTTTAAGTTCAGAACCGTTGTTTCTGAATTAACAATGTCACTCTCCATCCTAATGAAGAACTCAACCATATTATGGTCACTCTTGCCCAAGGCGGCACGTACAACAAGACTGCTAACTAACCCTTCCTCATTACTCAATACCCAGTCAAAAATAGCCTGCTCTCTCGTTGGTTCCTCTACATGTTGATTTAGATAACTATCCCGCATACATTCCAAGAAATCCTCTTCCTCAGCACCCCTGCCAATTTGATTCACCCAATCTATATGTAGATTGAAGTCACCCATTATAACTGTTTTGCCTTTGTCGCACGCATTTCTAATTTCCTGTTTGATACCATCTCCAACTTCACTACTACTGTTAGGTGGCCTGTACACAACACCCACCAGCGTTTTCTGCCCCTTAGTGTTTCGCAGCTCTACCCATACCGATTCCACATCCTCGAACCTAATGTCCTTCCTTTCCATTGCGTTAATCTCCTCTCTAATCAGCAACGCTACCCCACCTCCTTTTCCTTTCTCTCTATCCCTCCTGAATATTGAATATCCCTGGATGTTCAGCTCCCAGCCTTGGTCACCCTGGAGCCATGTCTCCGTGATCCCAACTATATCATAGTCATTAATAGCTATCTGCACATTCAACTCATCCACCTTATTACGAATGCTCCTTTCATTGAGACACAAAGTCTTCAGGCTTGTTTTTACAACACTCTTACCCCTTATACAATTATGTTGAAAAGGGGACCTTTATGATTTTTGCCCTGGTTTTGTCTGCCTGCCACTTTTACTTTTCACCTTGCTACCTATTGCTTCTACCCTCATTTTACACCCCTCTGTCTCTACGCTCACACATTTAAGAAACCCTTTCTCTTTAACTCCATCCTCCACTATCCCATTCGACACCCCACCCCCCTTATTCAGTTTAAAACCACCCGTGTAGCAGTGGCAAACCTGCCTGCCAGAATGCTGGTCCCACACCTGTTAAGATGCAATCCGTCCCTTTTGTACAGTTCCCCCTTACCCCAAAACAGACCCCAGTGATCTAAGAATCTAAATCCCTGCCCCGTGCACCAGTTCCTCAGCCACACGTTCAGGTCCCGTATCTCCCTGTTCCTGCTCTCGCCAGCACGAGGAACTGGAAGCAAACCGGAGATAACAACCCTGGAGGTCCTGCTTTTCAGCATTTTTCCAAGCTCTCTAAAGTCACGCTGCAGAATATTCATCCCCTTCTTTCCGACATCGTTTGTGCCGACATGCACTACCACTTCCGGATGTTCACCTTCGCCCTTGAGGATTTTCTGCACTCTGTCCGTGACATCCTGGATCCTGGCACCAGGAAGGCAGCACACCATCCTCGCATCCCGTCTGTTGCCACAGAAACCCCTGTCCGTACCTCTCACAATGGAGTCTCCCACTACAATGGCGTTGCCTGCCTTAGGCCTTTTTGGTTTTGGCTCAACAGCCCTATTCGCATCGCAAGCCAGTCCGCCGCTCAGTGTAATCACGTCTTCTGTCCCAACAGCTTCTAAGTGGGTGAACCTGTTCACAAGAGGTACAACACCCGGGGACGTTGGCATTCCATGCTTCCCTCCCTTTCTCACCGTCTCCCACCTTCTCTCTTCCAGTACCTTAGGTGTAACAATCGTACTGTAGGACTTGTCGAGGAACGACTCCGTTTCTCGGACGAACCGGAGGTCATCCACTTGCTTCTCCAGTTCCCCAACACGGCCCTTCAGGAGCTCTACCTGGATGCACTTCTCGCATTTGTAGCAGCCAGAGGCACCAGCGGTGTCCTTGACCTCCCACATACTGCAAGCATCGCACTGAATCAGCTTGCCTGACATCTCCTTCTTTCGTCTCTACCTCTCAAGCGTATTGCGTGGTCTCCTCTCCTAAGACTCTCGAGCCAAAGACTCACACTTTACTCACAGGGCACTTCCCTCACAAGGCCGCTCACTCACTGCTGCTCGCTAAGAGCCGTCTTGCTTAAATTAACGGATAAATTGCCTGATTTACCAATTTACAAACAAAATTCCTCAGTTTTCAACTGTTTTCCCGGCACTGACACTTCTCTCCTCCCACTCGGGCTAGAGCCAATCAGTCGTATCTCTTGCTAATCTCCTGCTGCTGTTGCTCCCAAATCTACAGCAGTTTTGAGTAATAGTAGTAATAGTAATAGTAATTTTATTGTCAATTCACATAATGTAACGAGTAGTTACACAGAGGATTGAAATTGCGTTTCTCCATACTCCAATGTGCAAGTAATATTTGTAACACAGACAGACAGTGTACCAATAAAAGTAGACAATGGACATATACATTATATAAAATATTCATTAATAAAAGGTGCAATATAGCATACTGTGCAAGTAGCATACTGCAGACATTGGGTTAAAGTTAATTTGGCAGTCAGTTGGTCTTTGTGTAATGTTCATGGAATTTTCTTGAGTGTGTTGAGTAGTCTGATGGCCTGAGGGAAAAAGCTGTTTTTGAATCTTGTGGTTTTGCTCCGCATGCTGCGGTAGCGCTTGCCGGATGGTAGGAGGGTGAACAGTTTGTGTGCTGGGTGGGTGGTGTCTTTGATGATGTTAGTTGCTCTCTTGCGACAGCGAGATGGATATAAGTCTTGAATTGCTGGTTGGGGTGATCTAGTGATCTTCTCCGCTGTCCTCACCACTCTCTGTAGGGCCTTCTGGTCAGCAGCAGAGCAACTGCCATACCAGACTGAGAGACTGCTGGTAAGAATGCTCTCAATGGCACCCCTGTAAAAGGTTGTGAGGGCAGAAGAGGGCAGTAAAGTCTGCCTCTGCTTGGCTTCTACTTTTCAACTGTTTTTCCCCCTCTGACTCACTTCTCTCCTCCCACTCGGGCTAGAGCCAATCAGTCGTATCTCTTGCTAATCTCCTGCTGCTGTTGCTCCCAGTCTTTTCATTTTCATCAGCTGGAGACAGTCTTTTCATTTAAAAGTCCTTAAGCCACTGTTTAAAACATCGCGCTTACTGATGACGTCATCAGCACAGCGACCAGAAGCTCCGGTAAGGTTTTTAAATCAATTCCAACTTATAGACCAGTTTTAACGCGAAAAATCATGAATTTTTTCGAGAGCGGTGCACGTCTGTTAGTATAACATGGCACCACCGGAAGTGGGATTTAGATTCTTAGATCACTGGGATCTGTTTTGGAGTAAGGGGGAACTGTACAAAAGGGACGGATTGCATCTTAACAGGTGAGGGACCAGCATTCTGGCAGGCAGGTTTGCCACTGCTACACGGGTGGTTTTAAACTGAATAAGGGGGGTGGGGTGTCAAATGGGATAGTCGAGGATGGAGTTAAAGGGGAAGAGCTTAAAGGGATGGTTAGTGACCCCAGAATTAACGGGAAAGGAAGCCCACAAAGGGATAGGAGAGTATGGCCAAGTGTAATTTGGATCGATGTGAAAGGTGAGATGCGTAAGGAATTAAAAGTATTGTATATGAATGCGCGAAGTATAAGAAGTAAAGTAGATGAGCTTGAGGCTCAGTTAGAGGTTGGTAGATATGACATTGTGGGGATTACTGAGACGTGGCTGCAGGAGGATCGGGCCGAGGAACTTAATATTCAGGGTTATACATTCTATAGAAAGGACAGGCAGGTGGGCAGAGGAGGGGGAGTAGCTCTGCTGGTGAGGAATGGAATTCAGTCGCTTGTGAGGGAAGACATAGGGACTGACGAGGTAGAGTCACTGTGGATTGAGTTGAGGAATTGTAAAGGCAAGAAGACACTAATTGGTGTTATTTACAGACCCCCAAATAGTAGCCCGGATGGAGGGTGTAAGTTGCAGCAGGAGTTAAAACTGGCATGTAACAAAGGTAATGCCATTGTGGTGATGCTGGATTTCAATATGCAGGTAGACTGGGAAAATCAGGTTGGTTCAGGACCCCAAGAAAGAGAGTTTGTAGAATGCCTCCAAGATGGATTCTTAGAGCAGCTTGTAATGGAGCCGACCAGAGAAAAGGCAATTCTGGATTTAGTGTAGTCCAATGAACCAGATATGATAAGAGAACTCGAGGTAAAGGAACCGCTTGGAGGTAGTGATCATAATATGATTAGTTTAATCTGCAATTTGAGAAGGAGAACGTTAAATCGGAAGTGGCAGTGATGCAGTTGAACAAAGGGGACTATGAAGGCATGAGAGGGGAACTGGCCAAAGTAGACTGGAAAAGGATCCTAGCAGGAACGACGGTGGAACAGCAATGGCAGGAATTTCTGGGCATAATCCGGAGATGCAGGATCATTTCATTCCAAAAAGGAAGAAAGATTCTAAGGTGAGTAGGAGGCAACCGTGGCTGACAAGAGAAGTTAGGGATAGAATAAAACTAAAAGAAAAGATGTATAACACAGCAAAGAGTAGCCAGAAGCCAGAGGATTGGGAAACTTTCATAGGACAACAGAAGGAAACAAAACGGGCAATACGGGCTGAAAAGATGAAGTATGAAGGGAAGCTGGCCAGGAACATAAAGAAGGACAGTAAAAGCTTCTTTAGATATGTTAAGGGAAAAAGAGTAGCAAAGTCAAATGTGGGTCTCTTGAAGGCAGACACGGGTGAAATTATGGGCAACAAGGAAATGGCAGAAGAGTTGAATAGGTACTTCAGATCTGTCTTCACTATGGAAGACACAAACAATCTCCCAGATGTACTGGAGGACAGAGGATCTAAGGGGGTAGAGGAACTGAAAGAAATTTTCATTAGGCGAGAGATAGTATTGGGTAGGATAATGGGACTGAAGGATGATAAATCCCCTGGACCTGATGGTCTGCATCCCAGGGTCCTCAGGGAGGTGGCTCTAGAAATAGTGGACGCTTTGGTGATCATTTTCCAATGTTCAATAGATTCAGGATAAGTTCCTGTGGATTGGAGGATAGCTAATGTTATCCCACTTTTCATGAAAGGGGCGAGAGAGAAAACGGGGAATTACAGACCAGTTAGCCTGACTTCGTTGGTGGGAAAGATGCTGGAGTCAATTATTAAAGAGGTAATAATGGGGCATTTGGATAGCAGTAAAAGGATTAGTCCAAGTCAACATGGATTTATGAAAGGGAAATCATGCTTGACTAATCTTCTGGTATTTTTTGAGGATGTGACAAGTAAAATGGATGAAGGGGTGTAGTGTATTTAGACTTTCAGAAAGCCTTTGATTATGTCCCGCACGGGAGACTGGTGACTAAAATTAGAGCACATGGTATTGGGGGTAGGGTGTTGACATGGATAGAAAATTGGTTGGAAGACCGGAAGCAAAGAGTAGGAGTGAACGGGTCCTTTTCAGAATGGCAGGCAGTGGCGAATGGAGTGCCGCAAGGCTCGGTGTTGGGGCCGCAACTGTTTACCAGTCTCTCTGTCTCTTCCCTCTCTCTCTCTCTCTCTCTCTCTCTCTCTCTCTCTCTCTCTCTCTCTCTCTCTGCCCTTCTCTCTTCACAGCCCGCGGCTCGACTCATGCACGCCCGCTCCAACCCCCCCTTCACCTCTCTCCCCATCCTCTCCTTCCTCTCTCCCCCCTCTCCTCTCTCCCCCTCCTCTCCCCCCCCTTCCCCTCCTCCCTTCCTCTCCACCCTCCTCCTCCCCCTCCACACAATTTTTTTTTTCTAACATTACATTTTCTCTCTCTGCCCCCCCCCCACGAAATGCACCTGAGAGGTGAGGGCTATTCGTCAGTGGATAGGGTGGAGATGGGATAAAAGAAGCCAATTAAAAAATTAAGATAATATCAAAGGGAGTGATGAGTGTGTGTGTTTGTAGGTGCCAGATTCCCACCCCGCAACCGTGCTTAGGAGGAACAGACCAAACGGGTGGGTGGTTAGTGTGACGCCGCAGCCCCCCCCCCCTCCCCGCAAGCGCACGTTGGGGAAACAGACCCAACGGGTCTGCACTTGGTCTAGTATATATTAATGATTTGGAAGAGGGAATTAGGAGCAACACTAGCAAGTTTGCAGATGACACAAAGCTGGGTGGCAGTGTGAACTGTGAAGAGGATGTTAGGAGGTTGCAGGGTGACCTGGACAGGTTGAGTGAGTGGGCAGATGCATGGCAGAGGCAGTATAATATAGATAAATATGAGGTTATCCACTTTGGAGGCAAAAACAAGGGGGCAGATTATTATCTCAATGGGGTTAGGTTAGGTAAGGGGGAGGTGCAGCGAGACCTGGGCGTCCTTGTACACCGGTCACTGAAAGTTGGCTTACAGGTACAGGCAGGCAGTGAAGAAAGCTAATGGAATGTTGACCTTCATAACAAGAGGATTTCAGTATAGGAGTAAAGAGGTTCTTCTGCAGTTGTATAGGGCTCTGGTGAGACCACATCTGGAGTATTGTGTACAATTTTGGTCTCCTAATTTGAGGAAGGACATCCTTGTGATTGAGGCAGTGCTGCATAGGTTCACGAGATTGATCCCTGGGATGGCGGGGCTGTCATATGAGGAAAGATTGAAAAGACTAGGCTTGTATTCACTGGAGTTTAGAAGGATGAGGGGGATCTTATAGAAAATATAAAATTTTAAAATGACTGGACAAGCTAGATGCAGGAAAAATGTTCCCAATGTTGGGCGAGTCCAGAACCAGGGGCCACAGTCTTAGAATAAAGGGGAGGTCATTTAAGACTGAGGTGAGAAAAAACGTTTTCACCCAGAGAGTTGTGAATTTATGGAATTCCCTGCCACAGAGGGCAGTTGAGGCCAAATCACTGGATGGATTTAAGAGAGAGTTAGATAGAGCTCTAGGGGCTAGTGGAGTCAAGGGCCGACTCCAACATCGGGAGCCTCGTGGCTCCAAATCGGCGCGGCCCTGTCGGCTTCAGGTGCCATCGACTCCGCTGGGAAACCAGCCGTTCCAGCCGCTGCGAGGACTCTCCCGACGGCCAGGAACATTGGGCCTCCGTAGAGGCAACTGTGGCGGCCTCGATGGGCCTGACTCTGGGGAGAACTGGGTTGGGAACTGGACATTGTGCCTTCCCCCACAGTGGTGGTCATTGTGGGGGGATGATTTTGTGTGCTGTGCCCGTTAGTCCGTGTACAAGATGGCGGTCGGAGGGGAGAGTGAACGCTGGCGCGAATTGGTCGCCGCTGCTCTCTCCTCAAATTGTGTTTCTTATTTTCTTTTGGTGCTCTTGAAATTGAATTCTGTCCTTGATTTGTGTACTGTGGTGTTTTTATTTAATTTATTCCGATTATGTGTTTTGTATTTTTTTGTGATTCTATGCATTGTAAGGTGTCCTTGGGTTTTAGAAAGGCGCCAGTAAATAAAATGATTATTATTATTATTATTATTAGACAGTTGTGAATCTGTGAAATTCTCTGCCACAGAAGGCAATGGAGGCCAATTCACTGGATGTTTTCAAGAGAGAGTTAGATTTAACTAAAGGGATCAAGGCATGTAGGGAAAAAGTAGGAACGTGGTACTGATTTTGGATGATCAGCCATGATCATATTGAATGGCAGTGTAGGCTTGAAGGGCCGAATGGCCTACTCTTGCACCTATTTTTTCTATGTTTCTAAAGGCCAGAGATGAAAATACAGAGGGCGTGAGTCAACAGGATTGGAGTTACAAATTGTGAAGCTAGAGGAAGGAATGTAATTGGAAGGGGGGGGGATGAATAGACACAAGTCCTGGACTTCAGGGGAGGAGGGGGAAGGGGGAATAGAAGAGGGGAAGGAGTTATATGATGGTAAAAAGGAGAGGGGAAGGGTGATATAGGTACCTAAAATTCAATATTCATACCTTTGAATTATAAACTACCCAAGTGGAATATGTATTGTTCCTCCAGTTTGCACATAGCCTTGCTCTGGCAATGGTGGAGGCCCAGGACAGAAATATCAGAATGGGAATGGGAAGGGGAGTTAAAGTGGATAAACCGGAGATTCTGCAGGCCTTGGTTGATCAAATATAGATGTTTGATGAAACGGTCATCGAATCTACGCTTGGTATTGCCGATGTACAAGAAGCCACATCGAGAGCACTGAATAGGTAGATGAGGTTAGATGAGGTGCACATGAACCACTATCTCATCTGGAAGAATTGCCGGTGTCCCTGGGTGGAGGTGATGGGGGAGGTATAGGAACAGGTGTTACATATCCTGTGGTTGCAGGGGAATGTACCTGGGAAGGGGATGGTTGGTACCATATTTACTAACGAACGAGGACATAATTTTACTCAGAATGCTGGAGTAACTCTGGCAGCATCTCAGGAGAACGTGAATAGGCAACGTTTCGAGTCGGGACCCTTCTTCAGGCTAATTGTTGGTGGGGGGGGGTGGAAGATGCAGGCAATAATTTAGTGATTGATCTTAACTTATGGTAACCACCCAGATAATGGCATAGATAATAACCGAGGAAGTGTACTTTATGTGTGCCTGCCAGATTCATTAGTAGCTTCATGCAAGACAATCCCACAGCATAATTTCTTGGGTTATTCAATTTCCCTTTAAGGCTGTAATTGTTAACCAGATGACCCGTGGACCCGTTGGGTCCCCACTGCGCAACTTTGCCCCAACTGTGCAGGCGTGCCTGACGGGCCCGGCAAGTGGGACCACACTGCGCAGGCGCGTTTAAACTTGTGCGGTTCACGGAAGAAAGATGACCCATGGACCTGTTGGGTCGCCGTTGTGACACCAGAGATCCCCATTGTGATGCCAGTCAAAATGACAATCTGAAAATGGCGGCAAGCCCGGCAACCCTCCCCCAACTGCACTGGTGTGGCTGATTGGCCCAGCAAGTGGGAGCCCAGTGGCCTTCACGGTATAAAGTAAATCAAAGTTTATAAAGGGAATTACTTTGTAAAATCAAACAAAACTTACTACTGCACACCGCAGGCGAATGATGAATAAGGCGCCTCTAATATTGTTGCGCTATCGTGTACCATTTTGGCTGTATTTCTGGAGCATACATACAAACATACATACATACATAGAAGATGAGACTTTTAGTTATATACTAGACCAAGTGCAGACCCGTTGGGTCTCGACCCCGAACGTGCTTCAGACCCCGGGGTCTGGTTCCCGAACGTGCTTCAGCGTCTTGACGGCGTAGACAGCGTCTGGACGGCCGTATGCAGCGTCTCGGCGGCGTACGTAGCGTGTTGACGGCATATGCAGCGTGTTGACGGCGTAGGCGGCATACGCCGTCAAGACGCTGCGTACGCCCTCAATGGGGCTGCGGGCCAACAGGCCGTTGACGCGCCGGCCCTATCACGCTGGCTGAAGGCAAAGATGGGTTGCATCGTCGCTGCTTTTCGGCGTCCTCGGATAGAGGATGGCGAAAAGCAGAGGGGGAAGAGCCGATGTCTGGCTTGAGCCAGCGTGAGAGAGCCGGCCCGGGGGGGTAGGGGGATAGTTGACGAGAGCCGGGAGGCAGCAGCGAAAAAATTAAAATGTCGGCATTTTTGGAAGAGAGCCGGGCACTTGAGCCAGCATGAGAGAGCTGGCCCAGGGGGGAGGGGGGGGGGGGGTAGTGGAGGAGAGGCGGGCGGCAGCAGCTAAAATCTTTGCCCTCTAGTCTTTTCCAGCCTTGGAGAAAGGTTCTGACTATCTACCCTATCTATGCCTATCATAATTTGATATACTCTTATCAGATCTACCCACAGCCTCCGACACTCTAGAAAAATAAATCAAATTTTTGTCCAACCTCTCCTTAAAGCTATTATCCTCTAATCCAGACAGCATTCTGGTAAACCTCTTCTTCAAGCTCTCCAAAGCTTCTACATCCTTCCTGTAATGGGGTGACTGGAGTTGTATACAATACTCCAAATGTTGCTTAACTAAAGTTTTACAAAGTTTCAAGATGCCTTCCTGACTGTATGCAACTTAACAATGATTTAGATGAAGGGATTCAAAGTAATATCAGCAAATTTGCAGATGAGATAAAGCTGGCTGGCAGTGTGAACTGTGAGGAGGATGCTATGAGGATGCAGGGAGACTTGGACAGGTTGGGTGAGTGGGCGGATGCATGGCAGATGCAGTATAATGTAGATAAATGTGAGGTTATCCACTTTGGTGGCAAAAACAGGAAGGTACATTATTATCTGAATGGTTTCAAGTTGGGAAAAGGGGAAGTACAAAGAGATCTGGGTGAGTGAGGTTCATCACTCACTGAAAGTAAGCATGCAGGTACGGCAGGCAGTGAAGAAGGCTTGTGACATGTTGACCTTCATAACAAGAGGAGTTGAGTATCGGAGCAAAGAGGTCCTTCTGCAGTTGTACAGGGCCCTAGTGAGACCACACCTGGAGTATTGTGTGCAGTTTTGATCACCAAATTTGAGGAAGGGCATTCTTGCTATTGAGTGCAGCGCAGGTTCACGAGGTTAATGCAAGGAAGCTTGGCTGAAGAGGGAAATTGAGGCATTGGTCAAGAAAAAGAAGGACACATGCGACAGGCGTAGGCAGCTGGGATCAAGTGCATCCCTGGTGGACTTTTGGGTACTGAGGAGTAAACTAAAAAAGGAAATCAGAAGGGCAAAAAGGGGCCAGCAGACAGCTCTGGCAGATAACATTAAGGACAATCCCAAGAGATTTTATAAATACATAAGGGGGAAAATGTTAACTAGAGCGAGTGGGACCCCTCAGGAATCAAAGCAATCACCTCTGCGTGGAGCCACAGGAATTGGGCAAGGTCCGCAATGAGTATTTCTCCCCTGTATTTACTGAGGGGTAAGACAGGAGGATGGAGGAACTTGGGGCAGTCAATGGAAATGTCTTGAAAGCAGTCAGTGTTCTGGTCAAAGAGGTGCTGTGAGGTACTATCGTGTATGAGGGGAGACAAATCTCCCGGGCCCAATCAGATATATCCGAGGACATTGTGGGAAACTAAAGAGGAAATTGCGGGAGCCCTGGTTGAAATTTGGGGATGGTCTTTAAATACGGGTAAGGTAACAGAAGGCTGGAGGGTGGCAAATGTTGTACCTCTATTAAAGAAGAGCTGCAGGGAAAATGCCGGGATCTATAGGCCAGTGAGCTTAACATCTGTAGTTGGAAAGTTACTAGAGAGTATTCTGAGGGATAGTATATACCATCATTTGGATGGATAAGGGCTCATTAGGGATAGTCAGCATGGTTTTGTATGTGGGAGGTCATGGCTTACAAATCTGATTACATTTTTTGAAGACATGACCATAAAGGTCGATGAGGGCAGGTAGAGGACAGGGGGCGCTGACCTGTGTGCGGCTGCCCAGCCAACAGCTGTCTGTCCTTTCACCTTTATTTTTTATTTTAGTCAGTAAAGTGTTTTGTTTTGGAGGTCTAGACTTTTTTGTGTAGGGGGGGAAGGGGGAAACTACCTTTCAGGGTCCCTACCTGGCTGGAGAGGCAGCTTTTCTCCGGGCTGCAGTTTCAACCCGTCCTCGCGGCCTACCAGCGGGCCTGGAGCGGCGTTTCCTGTCGGGGACCGCCCAGAACCTCGGCTTCCGCGGCGGCACAGCGCTGGAGCGCTATCGCGGAGCGGGCGATGCCTTGCCCGGGTCGCCGCGCTGGAGCTCCGGTGAGCTGAGGATTGCTGGAGAAAACATCGCGGAGCTGTGGGACTGTGGAGCGACCAGCTGCGGGCGGCGGCGCTGAACTTTACACCGGGAGCCTGGGATCTCTAGATGAGAGCGCCAGTTGTGGAGCTCCAACCGGCGCGGCCTTGTTGGCTTCGGAAGCCGCGGCCCCCAGTGCGGAAGCGGCCGTTCCAGGGTTCCCAGGCCGCTGGGAGGACTCTCCCGACGCCAGAACAACATCACCCGGTGAGAACGGCCTGGAACATCGGGCCTCCGTAGAGGCAACTGTGGAGGCCTCAATGGGCCCGACTATGGGTGAACTGGGGTTGGGGACTGGACTTTGTGCCTTCCCTCATGGTGGGAGCCATTGTGGGGGGATGTTCAGTGTTTAAGACTATCTTGGTGTTGTGTCTGTATTCTCTTCTCTTTTTTGTGTGCTGATAATGGCAAAAAGCATTTCACTTCACTACACCCGCGTGTATGTGAATGTGACTAATAAAATATCTTGAATCTTGAATCTTGAGATGTTGTATGCATGGATTTTAGTAAAGCATTCGACAAGGTTCTGCATGGTGGCTGCTCTGTAAGGTTGGATCGCATGGGATCCAAGGAGAGATATCTGAATGGATATAAAATTGGCTTAATGTAAGGAAGCAGAGGTTGATGGTGGAAAGTTGCTCCTCTGGGTTCGGTGTTGGGCATGTCAATGTTTGTCATCTACATCAATGATTTGGATGGGAACATACATGGCAAGATTAACAAGTTTCCTGATACAAAAATTGATGGTTTTGCAGATAATGAAGATGGTTGTAAAAAATTGCAGCTTAATCTTGATCGGTGGGCAGAGGAATGGTTGATGGAATTTAATACACAGAAATGTGAGGTGTTGCTTTTTGGGAACTAACATGGGCAGGACCTACACAGTGAATGGTAAGGCTCTGGGAAGTGTCATAGAGCAGATACAAGATACAAGATATATTTATTTGTCACATGTGCCAGTTGGCACAGTGAAATGTGATCACCATACAGCCGTACAATAAAATAAAGAATACAACACACGATAGAGTTCAACATAAAACATCCCCACACAGCAGAATCAAAGTTTTCCACTGTGAGGGAATGCACCAAAGTCAGTCATCTTCCTCTGATGTTCACCCGTGGTCGGGGCCTCCGGGGCCCTCCGCAGTCGCCGCTACGGGCAGCCCGCCGCTCAGGCCCGCTCGCCGGGATGTTGGCACTCCGACGTCGGAACGGGAGGCCAACCTCAGCGGCTTGGACCTCCAAATCGGCAGCTTCCCACCGGAGTCCGCAGCTCCCGACGTCCCCAGGCCGCACCGGGTGGAGATTCAACGCTAGCGGCCCTCGGCCCCAGGGACTCCGCGATGTCGGTCAGCGTCGCCCGCGTTGGGAGCTCCGCGAACCAGAGCTCCGTGATGTTGGAGCAGTGGGCCCAACGCTCTGGAGCTTCAAACGGCGATCCACGAAGGCATCGCCCGCTCCACAGTGAATCCAGCGCTGCGCCGCCGCTGCCGAAGCTCTGGTCCGGTCCCCGGTCTCTGTTAGGAAAGGCCGCTCCGATCCAGCTGGTAGGCCACGAGGTGGGAGGCGAGGACGCGACTTGGAGAAATATAGTCGTATCCACACCAGGAAGCGACTGGGTAGCGGTTTCCCCCTTACCCCTCCCCCCTCCCCCACATAGAAAAACGAAAGAATCCCCAAAACAAAACTATTTAGACAAACTAAAATTTAAAAAAAGATAGAAAAAACGGACAGGCTGTAGGCAGAGGCGCCTTCAATGCAGCGCCCCTAGTGGTCTAGGAGGGATCTAGGAGTGCATGTGCATGGTTCCTTGAAGGTCAAGTCGCAGGTAGTTAAGGTGGTCAAAAAGGCTTTTGGTACATTGCCCTTCATCAGTCAGAGCATTGAGTATAGAAGTTGAGAGGTCATGTTGCAGTTGTATAAGACATTAGTGAGACCACATTCAGAGTATTGTGCTCATTTCTGGCCACCATGTTATAAGAAAGATGTTGTCAAGCTGGAAAATGTACAGAGAAGATTTACAAGTATGTTGCCAGGACTAGATGGGTTGAGCTATAGGGAGAGGTTGAGTAGGCTGGGACTCTATTCCTTGGAGCATAGGAGGATGAGGGTCTTAATCCTGGCTAAATTGGACCAGCTCGGACTTCAAAATGGGGTTAAGTTTCAGGGTTGCTGGGAGATTTGGTCAAATTGGAATTGATCTCTGCAGAGCTGGGACAGGCTGCGAGAGGTGCCAGGGAGTCTGGAACTTAGATACTGTAAACATGCACCTGAGACAGTATATGGTTTAAACACATCTTTAATCAGCACTGTAACTTGGCAGCATTTGAAGACAATGCATTTTCAGTTCATCCTAGCTGCTCAGACTGACGGTGCTGGGAATAGGCGTTAGTATAAATGTTATAGTGGGGTGAAGTTAGTGATGCTGGCTAAAGTGTGATTGGTTCATATGCATCATCAATCTACATCCTTCCCCCTAAAGATTAAATGTGGAAAGGAAGTGTATTAAACATACTCGCCATATCTGTCTGGTGGTCTACTAACACGGCCCGAGCGAGTGTGGACCCAACCATCCCCTCCCTCCACTGAAGGATTAGACGGAGAGGCTGAAGGTGAAAATTGCACGGGAGAGGCTTTACATGCTTTTGGAGGGGAGGTGCTGGTTCCCCTGGGCAAAACCAACTTGAAATGTGTACTAAAGAAAACAACGAGGGAATTGACCTTCTGTGTGTTGAACTTTAATTCAGTTACTCTGCCTGGCAATCATGCCTGTCAGGAACTGGGGCTAATTCCCTTTGACAAAACCGTCCACAAACTGCAAGTTTCTTTTGACCCACTGAATGAATTCCCTGATCTCTTCGACAACAACCTAGGCAAGTTGCCTGTGTCCTACAAGATTATTACTGACCCCGATGTGACACCCGTCATCCGACCCCCGCACCGATTGTCATTTGCCATGACTGACTGGGTTCACTCTATGCTGAAGGACATGGCCTCCAAAGGCGTAATTGAAGCAGTCAGCGACTCCACCGACTGGGTCTCAAGCATGATTGCCACAGTCAAGAAGGGAAAGAATGAAATCCGCTTGTGCATTAATCCCACTTCTGACACCATGTAAACAGGCACCTGAGACAGTATATGGTTTAAACACATCTTTAATCAGCACTGTAGCTTGGCAGCATTTGAAGACAGTTCATCCTAGCTGCTCAGACTGACGGTACTGGGAATAGGCGTTAGTATAAATGTTATAGTGGGGTGGAGTTAGTGGTGCTGGTTAAAGCGTGATTGTTTCACATGCATCATCAATCTACAGATACAATTTGCAAGCAAAGAATGGGAGGCCTTGCAAACCCTGTCAATCTGGTGCTAAATGCATAGAATGGATTGGATGGCTGCAAACCAGACATACACCTTGTAAATAGTTTGTAAATAATGTTGTAGAGCCTGACTCTGCTAAGTGTTGATTGGATGGGGTGTTGAGCCTTGTCTGGGTTTTCTGTTAATCAGGGTAAATGTTTCCAAGTTGACTTCACCCTGAAGTCCGTTGTGAATACAATGTATTGAACTGTGGTATCATTGGGTTAGGGAAATGCCTGTTAAGTATGGGGTTAATCGATATTTGTAATTGGGTGATTGAGGGACAACCCCCGTGTGGTTCGGGTCTCGAGTTCCAGGGACATATAAAAGTCCGTGGTCACGAGGCTCAGGGTCGATCTTCTGGAAGAGCACTCAGGACCGTGTACCCTTCGGGAGTGCCTGTCTGAGTGAGGCCTAGAGGGTTTGAACAGATAGACGCAAGGATCGAACCCGCGGTGGGATATATGCAGTTTGTGATAATTTGTGACACGCTTTTGGTAAAATAAAATGTAATTGATTCGTGCTTGATTCGGTGTTTACACTGAAACTAGACTGGGGGGAAGCTTAGAAACAAGCAATTATCAAGGGGTGATCTTATAGATATGTATAAGATCATGAGAGGAATAGATTGGGTAGATGCACAGAGTCTCTTGCCCAGAGTAGGTGATTCGAGGACCAGAGGACTTGGGTTTAAGGTGAAGGGGAAAATATCTAATAGGAATCCGAGGGGTAACTTTTTCACATAAATGGTGGTGGGTGTATGGAACAAGCTGCCAGAGGAGGTAGTTGAGGCTTATCACAATGTTTAAGAAACAGTTAGACAGGTACCTGGTTAGGACAGGTGTGGAGGGATATGGATCAAATGCAGGCAGGTGGGACGAGTGTAGCTGGGACATGTTGGACGGTGTGGTCGGCCATGGCGGTTGCTGTGGCAGGTGTGACATGGAAGCGGTCGAGGAAGCTGTGTGGGTCGGCGGTGAGGACAGAAGACCTGGCTGGAAAGTGGCGTGAGCCGGTGGTGATGTGGGCAACCATCGATAGGTCAATCAATTATAACAAAACATGTTATAAAGAGGTCCATTAAAACAAAGGTTCACTGTAATATAATTTGATACTCTTGTTATTTTCTGGCTTAGCTGTTGGAATCATACTGATTTTTACATTTATCTATATTATGGGTGCCCCATTGTCATTAGCTGGTGCCTTAAAAGCATAGATTTTTACTGCAAAGATGGAGGAAATGTTTCCCATCAGAAGAATAAAATGTATTCAATAAGATCTGCAATTCAATGAAGGATAGAAACATAGAAACATAGAAAATAGGTGCAGGAGTAGGCCATTCGGCCCTTCGAGCCTGCACCGCCATTCAATATGATCAAGGCTGATCATCCAACTCAGAATCCTGTACCTGCCTTCTCTCCATACACCCTGATCCCTTTAGCCACAAGGGCCACATCTAACTCCCTCTTAAATATAGCCAATGAACTGGCCTCAACTACCTTCTGTGGCAGAGAATTCCACAGATTCACCACTCTCTGTGTGAAAAATGATTTTCTCATCTCGGTCCTAATAGACTTCCCCCTTATCCTTAAACCATGACCCCTTGTTCTGGACTTCCTCAACATCGGGAATAATCTTCCTGCATCTAGCCTGTCCAACCCCTTAAGAATTTTATAAGTTTCTATGAGATCCCCCCTCAATCTTCTAAATTCTAGCGAGTACAAGCCGAGTCTATCCAGTCTTTCTTCATATGAAAGTCCTGCCATCCCAGGAATCAGTCTGATGAACCTTCTCTGTACTCCCTCTATGGCAAGAATGTCTTTCCTCAGATTAGGAGACCAAAACTGTACGCAATACTCCAGGTGTGGTCTCACCAAGACCCTGTACACCTGCAGTAGAACCTCCCTACTCTTATACTCAAATCCTTTTGCTATGAATGCTAACATACCATTCGCTTTCTTCACTGCCTGCTGCACCTGCATGCCTACTTTCAATGACTGGTGTACCATGACACCCAGGTCACATTGCATCTCCCCTTTTCCTATTCGGCCACCATTCAGATAATAGTCTACTTTCCTGTTTTTGCCACCAAAGTGGATAACCTCACATTTATCCACATTATACTGCATCTGCCATGCATTTGCCCACTCACCCAACCTATCCAAGTCACCTTGCAGCCTCCTAGCTAACACTGCCCCCCAGCTTCGTGTCATCCGCAAACTTGGAGATGTTGCATTCAATTCCCTCATCCAGATCATTAATATATATTGTAAATAGCTGGGGTCCCAGCACTGAGCCTTGCGGTACCCCAATAGTCACTGCCTGCCATTCTGAAAAGGACCCGTTTACTCCTACTCTTTGCTTCCTGCCAGCCAGTTCTCTATCCACATCAATACTGAACCCCCAATACCATGTGCTTTAAGTTTGCATACTAATCTCTGATGTGGGACCTTGTCGAAAGCCTTCTAAAAGTCCAGATATAACACATCCACTGGTTCTCCCTTATCCACTCTACTAGTTACATCCTCGAAAAATTCTATAAGATTCGTCAGACATGATTTACCTTTCATAAATCCATGCTGACTTTGTCCAATGAATTCACCACTTTCCAAATGTGCTGCTATCCCATCTTTAATAACTGACTCTAGCATTTTCCCCACTACCGATGTTAGACTAACTGGTCTGTAATTCCCTGTTTTCTCTCTCCCCCCCTTTTTAAAAAGTGGGGTTACATTAGCTACCCTCCAATCCTCAGGAACTACTCCAGAATCTAAAGAGTTTAGAAAAATTATCACTAATGCATCCACTATTTCTGGGGCTACTTCCTTAAGTACTCTGGGATGCAACTTATCTGGCCCTGGGGATTTATCGGCCTTTAATCAATTCAATTTACCTAACACCACTTCCCGGCTAACCTGGATTTCACTCAGTTCCTCCATCTCATTTGACCCCCGGTCCCCTGCTATTTCGGGCAGATTATTTATGTCTTCCTTAGTGAAGACAGAACCAAAGTAGTTATTCAATTGGTCTGTCATGTCCTTGTTCTCCATGATCAATTCGCCTGTTTCTGACTGTAAGGGACCTACATTTGTTTTAACTAATCTCTTTCTCTTCACATAACTATAAAAACTTTTGCAGTCAGTTTTTATGTTCTCTGCCAGTTTTCTTTCATAATCTATTTTCCCTTTCCTAATTAAGCCCTTTGTCCTCCTCTGCTGGACTGAATTTCTCCCAGTCCCCTGGTAGGCTGCTTTATCTGGCTAATTTGTATGCTTCATCTTTTGTTTTGATACTATCCCTGATTTCCCTTGTTATCCACGGATGCACTACTTTCCCTGATTTATTCTTTTGCCAAACTGGGATGAACAATTGTTGTAGTTCATCCATGCAGTCTTTAAATGCCTTCCATTGCATATCCACCGTCAACCCTTTAAGAATCAATTGCCAGTCTATCTTGGCCAATTCACGTTTCATACCCTCAAAGTTACCTTTCTTTAAGTTCAGGACCCTTGTTTCTGAATTAACAATGTCACTCTCCATCCTAATGAAGAACTCAACCATATTATGGTCACTCTTGCCCAAGGGGCCACGCACAACAAGACTGCTAACTAACCCTTCCTCATTACTCAATACCCAGTCTAGAATAGGCTGCTCTCTCGTTGGTTCCTCTACATGTTGGTTTAGAAAACTCTCCCGCATACATTCCAAGAAATCCTCTTCCTCAGCACCCCTGCCAATTTGATTCACCCAATCTATATGTAGATTGAAGTCACCCATTATAACTGTTTTACCTTTGTTGCACGCATTTCTAATTTCCTGTTTGATGCCATCCCCAATTCCATTTAGCATACTAGAAACAGTATCAATTTAGCATACTAGAAACAGTTGGCAATATTTTTGTAGCGCTAGGAAGTGCACTGACTTCATAGAATGCAACAAATGCAACATTTTCCGACTGCTTTTATGTGTCCTCCAATGGTTCTTTTTGGATCTGAAAAAAGAACCTAGACAGATGGAGCAGAAGCTTTTCCCATTTGGAGCACCACATTTGTCCCTGTTTACATGTTTAGAACATCTATACCATGGCAAACTATAAAATTAAATCAGTGGTTTGTAGTTTGCAGGCCACCAATCCTGCAGGGAAAAATAGATGGGAAAATTACCAAACAATATCTATCCACTACTTCTAATCAAACACCAAATAAACAGGTGACATGGTATTGACTTTATCATTGTGTTTCATCTAATTTAGTTCATTAATACGCTAATCTAAAATGTCCACTACTTTATTCTCTTCCGGTAGATTTTAAAAGCTGTTTTATTTCAAATACGATATTTGTCCACTTTTCTCTTAAAGGTGCAATAGTTTCCATCTCAGAAACTGAGTGACAAAGCATTCCACCCTGTACAAAACATTTGTCTTCATCTCATTGTTCACTTCCTTAGTCACTAGTTAAATTTTATAACCTACCATTGATCACTCAACCAAAAAATATGCTCTTCCCTCATGGCCTTATCATAATGTTTCATAATTTTAAAACGAATATTCCTTTAAAACGTGGTTTACCATTTCAGACATAATTGTATGAATTCATCCCATATACTCTCTGTGCTGTTATGTCCCTCATTTAATATATTGCTTTAAATCCTATATTACCCAATTACTGACACAGAATAATGTTTAAGAAAGAACTGCAGATGCTGGAAAAATTGAAGGTAGACAAAAATGCTGGATAAACTCAGCGGGTGAGGCAGCATCTATGGAGGGAAGGAATAGGCGACGTTTCGAGTCAAGACCCTTCTTCAGACTAAGTAATTGTAATTGTTATCTCTTAAATCGTGAATTTTAAACACAATTGCTACTGGTCTTTTTTATTGCCTTTTCAGTCCACAACTGCACTTCCAGAAAATCTGAATTCTGAAATGTCTCTGATTGTGGGTATTCCTCCAATGTTCCATTGAATTTGTGCTTCCATTTCATGATTGTACTCACAAGAAATATTGTATCAGTATGGAGCCATAGTGCAGCTCCCTGCATTAGTGACACATGGCATGCTGAGATGAAAGAAAAACCAAGGCAGTGACTTCATGTTATTTTACACTAGTTCCACAAATTTTCTTGGCTCCTGTGTGAGGACAAAATAATGTTCAACCTCATGTTCAAACGGTTACCGTTAAATTTATATTCACAGCAATACATTGTTTCAAACCTTGTATTCTTCATCTGCTTGTTGTCTATTTTCCAGAATCAATTGTTTAGTGTTAGGAGAAATTGGATCTCTGCCAAGGTGTGACTGCCTGAAAGGTGACGCAGAAATGTTTAGTGTGATCTCTGAGAAAACTAAATGAAAAGAAAAATAACTGGAAAATGTAGTGAATAGATAAAATACTAGTTAAAATGAGTACTTCTCAGTACTTTATTTATCAGATAGTATGTTAGAACCAATACATTGAAATTAAAAATATACCAAAATCAAAATCATATCAGGATCACATTTCACACGTCAAACAATAATATAACTTGGTACCATTCTGCTTTACTTCCTATTTTATCTTTCACTTACCATTGTAATTGGTTAGCTTTCTCCGACTTGACAGTATTGTTGACCTTTTGATTAAACATTGCTTCTTTTGCCTGTCTGCCTTGTGGTGCTCCTTGAACGTGAGCCAATGCTTTAAAGAAAAGGATTGTAAATGTGAAAAAAGAGAACTAAACAATTACATATCTTCAGAATTTACAATTCATTTTAAATGATAAGATCTATTTTGGTAACAAAAGCACAAATAGCCTTTCACATCCCCAGAGCAATCAGCAAATTAACAAGGTCAAGTCCTCTGATTCTGTGTATTTGTGATTGGGTGAAATACAAAGATTAATTTTTCCCATAATCTGATAATTTTAAAAAAAAATCTAAATATATTGCGGAAACAAACTGAGGTTATTTATTGCACAACTGTTGCAACTTATGTTTTGTCGACCATTAAGAGGGGTGAAAGGAGAGCGCATAAAAAATACCAAACAATAGAGAGAAAGAGAGAGAGCATAAAAAAGAGATTGATGTGGGCAGAGAGGCAATAGACTTTAATGAATTAGGCCAATTAATGGCACAAAGATCCTGAGACAGGAGATGCAAACCATTTTCTGAGAACATGAAACAAGAACTTCTCTGCAGCTTGTTGGCTCTGGACTCCCCGCCTGTCTAATACGGGTCAGGTTGGAGGCTAATCTAGGTGGCAGGAAAATGGGTTCACTTCTTATATACAAAATATAACATTCTCCTAGCTCTCTTGTTATCTTTTGGGTAACGTCTGCAATAGAGCTTTACATGGGATTACATGGGATGGGTAAATTTGATAGATATCCTAAAACAATTGGTATTCTGGAAAAAGCAAGTAAATTTCTGGTTCATGTGCATTATTACAGCCTTTAATTAAAAAAAAAAGATATTACTACTTTATTGTGCCATGTTTGACGTCTGCTGGTTTGAAGTCTGCTGGATGTGTTCATCATTTTTTTTTTCAGTTTCTCGCTCACCAATCTCCATAATACATTAGTGGTTAATCAACTGTGCCTTCAGTGTCCCATTGAGAGTAATTCTGAAGAAGGGTCTTGACCCGAAACGTCACCCATCTCCAGAGACGCTGCATGTCCTGCTGAGTTACTCCAGCATTTTGTCCCCGCTATTTTCTCTCCAATCCTCCCCCCCCCACCACCATTTCTCCCCTGGGCCTCACCGAGACTCCCATGTATTTCTCCCACCGATCCCCCCCCGACCCCCCTCGCTACTTTCTCCCACTGATCCCCTCCCCCCTCACTAGCTTCATAATCCGTAACTTTTCAAACCTGTCTCACAGCTATTGTTCTTATATCTAGCCCTGGTGTCAACCATCTGGCTGTCAAAATATCCCTCTCACCTGTGTCGACCTATAACTTTTTGTACTGCTTCTCCCCTCTCCAGTTTTCTTCTTCCCCCTTACAATCAGTCTGAAGAAGGGGGCTCGACCCAAAACGTCACCTTATCCATGTTCTCCAGCAATGTTGCCTGACCTGCTGAGTTGCTCCAGCACTTTGTGCCCTTTTGTGTATTAACCAGCATCTGCAGTTCTTTCTTTCTAAATCTATGCAAGAATTTCTGTGCTTATATTTACAATCATTTTTACTGCGGACACATAGTGATCAGTGGCTATGTGGGAAAGATGGATTAAAGTAACAGGATTATTTTCAGACCATAACTCAAGGAAACATTGTTGCCAAAGGTACAGCGGTGTTGGGGAAGGTGAAATGTAATAGAAGCAGAATTAAAGGTGTGAAGTGTTAAATCTTCTTCTTCCGTATGGCGTGCACAGCCTAAAGTTGTAGGATTTGTTCTATTTGATCTTATTTGATTGTGCACGCCAGGTTGATTGCATTCGTCGAAACAGGGCGGGCCACTTGAAGGTTGCAATCTCCCACCCCAAGAGTTAAATGACAGCTGTGGGTTGGAGAAGGACATGGAGCTATTTAAAGTAGGAGCTTGGGAAATGTAGGGCCAATTGGGCCAATGTAGATCAGCAATAGGAATACACAGGGAATGTATTTTCATCCCTGCAATGAGAATACAATCAATGGGGGTATAAATTATATGTGCTTGAGAGTTTAGAGTGACGGAATTAGTATGACTGAAATCCTGCTAAAAATCCAAAACTGTTCATTCTTCCTGTTTTGTACAGAAAGAATTATCAAAAATTATCCAAAGCAAAATGATCCTTTACTTGCACTTAATAAAGAAATGTTATAAATAACAATCATGTCTCTGATCAAGTTACTGAATTACCCTCTCGCAGATCTTTCATTCGTAGTTTGCCAGGTTTCTGGTTTAATACAAGGGCTACAGCATGTGGATTGGACAAATCTGCTGGAAACTTTATTTCCTGGTAAAAAAAAGAACATGTATTTATCCTTTCACAATTTCACGCAGTTTACTGTCAATTTTATTAAACGTAAGTAGTTATTTTGTAATTCAATAACTGCGACTGAGTACATGAATCATTGGTTCCCTACTGAGTATAGAAAAACAACTATTCTACTGAATTACTTTATTATGTATTTGTTAAGATTGGCCCTTTCTCACCATGAAAAAAAAAAATCCATCCTCCTGCAAATAGTCTGTTTCCTTCTATTCCCTGTCTGTTCATATACAGGCTACATTATTGGGTGTTCCACTCCAAAGAAATGGCCAAATTGCGATTTTTCAAAACTTGAAGTCGTGTCAGCAGAATCAATAAATGTAAGTTGAAAATCATTTCTGTGTTGATTTATTAACTGTCTCTTCATGTTAACTCTGTGAGAGTGAATTTTATTCCATATCTCAAATTTTTGGGCTGTGATTTGTGAATTCTGTGAGAGCAAATTTCCATTACTCAAATGCCCATAATACAGAGTTTGCCTGAATCTGTCAAAATGCCTCAATATAGATATCATATCTATTTCTATCAACCTCTCCTGTCCAGACACCTCTCTATGTATAAAAATATTTGTCTTGCAAATCACTTTTAAATTATCCCCACTTACTTAAAACATATGCTCTCCAGTATCTGCTCAAAAGATTCTGACTATCTACTCCATCCATGACCCTCATCATTTTTTTCTGTCTATCTTTTATCCCTCAGTCTCTGACGCTCCAGAGAAAATAATTCACGTTTGCCCAACATTTTCTTAGATTTGATACACAATCTGGTGAACCTTTTCAGTAAATATGTCTGTGCTGTTCTCTAAAACAGCACATTAATAGATGGCCATCTTTTTTTGCCATTTATAAAAAGGTGGATAAGATATCATGTGAAATACTCTCTAGAATTTAGGAGATTGAGAGGGGATCTTATAGAAACTTACAAAATTCTTAAGGGGTTGGACAGGCTAGATGCAGGAAGATTGCTCCCGATGTTGGGGAAGTCCAGGACAAGGGGTCACAGCTTAAGGATAAGGGGAAATCCTTTAAAACCGAGATGAGAAGAACCTTTTTCACACAGAGAGTGGTGAATCTCTGGAACTCTCTGCCACAGAGGGTAGTCGAGGCCAGTTCATTGGCTATATTTAAGAGGGAGTTAGATGTGGCCCTTGTGGCTAAAGGGATCAGAGGGTATGGAGAGAAGGCAGGTACGGGATACTGAGTTGGATGATCAGCCATGATCATATTGAATGGCGGTGCAGGCTCGAAGGGCCGAATGGCCTACTCCTGCACCTAATTTCTATGTTTCTATGTTTCTATGAAATACTGTCAACATGTAGGAATTTTACAGAAGATTTGTGAATAAAGTAATTTATTTTAAAAACTACACAAACATTGGTTGATTTTTGTATGAAGATATTTGTGCAATGCCTTGAGACTGGAAGGTACCAAATGTAACTGCACTGTGAAGAGGAAAGAGAGAGAAAAAAAATAATTACGGACCTCCTTTCCTCAATAATGCAGTTATCTATTCAATTGAGGAAATAAAGGAAAGTTTCATTGATTCTTGGGAAGGCAGGTTTATTGCATCAAACAAGGTTCAGAAGACGGTCCAAATTCTCTTCAGTTTATGAAGAATAAATGTTCTCATTGAAATATACAATATTTTTACAGGTTTTGGCAATGTTGCTGCAAGGAAGATATTTCTCTGGGCTTAGAACGAGGGCTGACAGTCTCAAATGGCCATTCAGAGCTGAGAAGAGAAGAATTATTTTGGCAGAGAGCAGTGAACCTTTGGAAATATCTACCGAATAGGGCTGTGGAGGCCGTGGTTAAGGTTATTCAACACAAAGGTTGATAAATATTTGGATATCAAGAGAATCAAGGGATATGCCATCCAAAGCATGCAGTGAAGTAATTCTAGGATAAAAGACCACCATGACTTTATTGAATGGTACAGCGGGCATGCTGGGGGAAATTTACTTCTGTGTCTGTCTTCAATTCTGCTATTCACTTTTGTCACTTCATCTCTCTTTAGTACAAAGTGAATGGATGAAATTGCTAATAAATTGAATGGATGTTCATTTTTGCTGATAAATTGCGGAGCACTAAGATGTAGAGGAATCTGTATGTCCTTGTGCATGATTTGTAATGGGCTAATTTGCAAGTAAAGCAACTAATTAGGAAGACTAATAAATTGAAATAGTTCACTGCTTGGGGAATTCAATCTAAAAATTGGAGATTACAAGTAGGGAGATACAATATCGGCAAAACCACATCTGGAATTCTATGTACAGGACTGATCCCCTTACTGTATGTAAGGAAGGGTGTAACAACATTGGAAGCAGTTCAGAAAAAGATGAACACACTGTGGCTCAGCTGGTAGAGCTGCTAGCTCACAGCGTCAGAGACCCGGATTCGATTCTGACCTCAGGTGGAGTTTGAACATTCCCCTGTGACCGCGTAGGTATTCTCCACGTACTTTGGTTTTCTCCCACATCCCAAAGACGGATTGGTAGGTTAATTGGCCTCTGTAAAATTCCCCAAGTGTATAAGGAGAGGATGCAAAAGTGGGATAACATAGAACTAACGTGAACAGGGGATCGATCGTCAGCGTCAACTTGGTGAGCTGAGGCCTGTTTCCACTGAGGGCTGTATTTTTTCAATCAATTAACTTAAGCAACACCTGTAATGGATGGGTTGTCTCGTGAGGAATGATTTGACAGACTTGGCTTGTATCTCCTGTTAACATTGTTACAGAAGACATGATTGAAATGTATCAGAATTTAAGAATCCTTAGTGTGGATATGTAGAGGATATTCTTACGAGAGGTTCAGGAACAAGAGGTCACTGTTTAAAGGGCTTGTCCCACTTTGGCGATTTTTTAGGCGCCTACAGGCGACTGCCGAAAACGTTTCAACAAGTTGAAATATTTTTGCCGACAGTGGCGACAATTTGGGCTGTCGTAGGTTGTCGTAGGTGCTGTCGTAGGTTGTCGCCAGGTTAATGTAGGTTGTCGCCGGTGCTGACCGGTGAATTCAATTGTCCTAGTCGCTGGCAGTCGCCTAAAATTCACCTAAGTGGGACAGGCCCTTATCAATAAGGATTTACCCATTTATGACAGAGATGATGCAATGTTTTTCCCACAAAGGGCTGGAAATCTTTGAAAGACTATTGAGTTTAGTTTATTATCACGTGCACCAACGTACGGTGAAAAGCTTTTAATCAAAAGGCAATGGAAATATTGACTTTGAATATATTTGCCACTGAGGTAGATATATAATTTTTATGCAAGGTGGTGTAAGGTTACTATTCTCAGATGGGAATGTGGAATTGTGGGTATAATCAAATCAATTAGACAATCAGGATCTTATTAAATGGCGGAGAAGGCATGTGCAGTCGAATAGCATAACCCACTCCTAATTTGTTTGAGCTATTTCAAAATTTTCTGGCTTTATACCTGAATTAGTCATTTGTCCTTAGAAACTTGAAACTTTATTCACTATTCCTCAGAAAATGTCTACAAATTTTCAAAAAAAATTACCTGTAATTTTCCAGCGGATGATCCAATACTTTTTTCTGACGTCTCTTTTTTCTTGAAATATGTATTGGTGAAATACTCCGAGGATCTAATAACTTTCTTGTAGTGATATCTTTACTTTCTTCATGTTCAGCATGAGGCCTAAGATATATTAGGTAATTTGAATGAAAATCTGAATTTTCAAATATATTTTTGATACTGGGGTTCAGGTAGACATTACAAGTTAAATCAACAGCCTTTTTGGTTGTACAACAGAGTCATACCCTTTGTACAACGTAAGTTTGCAGCCGTAACTTCTGAACTTTGTAATTTGGTGTCACACAATCTCCTGGGTGGTGCCGCACGATGGCAGCCTCGCCTATAGTCTGTCTGTCTTTTCGTCTTTTTGTTATTTTTTGTGTGTTTTAAAAGTATATGTCAATGTTCTCTGGTTTGTTTTATGTCGGGGGTGGGGGCGGGGGTCGGGAGAAACTTTTTTTCAATCGCTTACCTTGCTGGAGATACGAT
>JAXLNO010005203.1:0-55845 GCA_038087875.1 Malacoraja senta | reverse complement strand
ATTGGCGGACATTGGCCGTGCAAATATCAAGATTGAAAATATTGGGAATTAACACGTTTGCTCACTGCATTTCATCAACAGTAAGGCATTATTTGTGTTTTTGCTTTATTCCTTTGGTATCTAAAAAGTTTCACAAGTGATAAATCTGGCTGTAAAATTTTAAAAACGCCCATGGTTCTCAAGTGGGTTTTTTACATACAAAACGAAAACACTTCTGAAGCAAAATTTATCCTTCAAAAAATGGCAAACCGTACATGGGTTTTGAATTACATTTGACTCAGATGCAAGCCAAGGAATGGCATAATTGTTAGCTGTTAATTGGACATAATCAACCTCAGCAAATTGACAATATCCTATTGGAAGGGAGTGGGTGTTTAAGCTGTCAGAACATTTTATTATTTGCCAAAATATACATCTCAATACCATGATAGAAAACTTACTTTTCCACACACCACTTGTAAGTCTGGAGATTTTTTTAATGATAAATTTAGCTTCAGAAGCATTTTCTTTTTGCATGTAAAAACCCACTTCAGAACCATGAGCGATTTTACAATTTTACAGCCAGATTCATCACTTCTGAAATGTTTTAGATAGCAAATGAATAAAGAAAAACATACATAATATCTTACTGTTGATGAAATGCAGTGAGCAAAGGTCATTTCGTTTCACTTTTGTAATTCTGCAGTAGGATAGATGTCTCGCACGGTTACCCCGATTTCCACAATTATTTACAGTGCAAAAATCCACCATTTTGGCGGTTTTTAACAGGTGGGAAAGTACGCGTTTCTTGCATTAATAACATATACCGGAAGTTACGTTTGTCTTCTAAATGGATTGAGCGGCTCCGTGAGTCAAGCCCCATGACCCAGTGACCTACGTGCAACCCCCCTATAGCTACTTCCCCACAACTTCAAACAAACTCTGAACATTAATAGCCCATTGCTCTTTATCTGCTTATTCATGTGTGTGTGTGTATATATATTCAATGGTATGTGGACACACTGATCTGTATTTATTTATGCCTGCAATATTCTGTTGTGCTGAAGCAAAGCAAGAATTTCATTGTCCTATCTGGGACACATGACAATATACTCTCTTGAATCTTGAATCTTAAATCGCTTGGAAGTTCAATGCATTAAATCGCTTTGCACTAATCCTGCAGAACCACTTTAAAATGTTAAATGCAACGAATGCATCGCAGTGGAATAACTTTGCACCCTCCTGCAACGTTAAATGCAGCAAATACGTTGAATTCAAGTAATATTGCAACCTGCCCCCCAACCCCGCTTGGAAGTTCAATGCATTAAATCGCTTTGCACTAATCTTGCAGAACTCCTCAAAAATGTTAAATGCAACAAATGCATCACGTTGGAATAACTTTGCACCATCCTGCAACGTTAAGTGCAGCAAATGCGTCGCATTAGTGATATTGCATTAAATTGATTGCAATAATCTTGCAATCTTGCAAAACCCCTCAGATGTGAAATGCAACGGTGATGTCACAGAGGGGACGGCGGGGCAGGACATCCGGCCCTCTGACTGATCGGACGTCCCCATTGGCAGAGAGAGACGTCATTCAACCGGGCGGTGGGACGGGACTTGCAGATGGCCGGAATCGGCAAGTGATTGGTGGAGTGGGACGTCAGTCAGAGGGTGGGAGAAGGAACCCGCCCCCTTGTCTCTCTCTGGTCCGTGTTGCAGACAGGAGTGAGAGAGAGGGAGAAGGGGAGAGGGAGAGAGAGAGGGCGAGATGGAGGAGTGTGGGCTGGGAGAGGGAGGGAAGGAGGAAAGGAGAAATTGAGGGAGAAATGAAGAATTGAGTGAAAATTTTAGATTTGAGTGAAAGAGAGGGGGAAGGTGGAAGGTGGAAGGGAGGGAATGAGAGATGGAGGGGAGAGAGAGAGAGAGAGAAAGAGGCGGGAGAGGAGAGGAGAGGAGAGGAGAAAGAGAGAGAGAGGAGAGAGAGAGAGAGAGGAGAGAGGGAGAGGGAATATAGAGGAGAGGAGAGGCAGAGAGAGGGAAAGAGAAAGGAGAGAGGGAGCGGGAAAGATAGAGAGTAAGAGAGGGAGAGAGAGAAAGCAGAGGGAGATAGGAGAGGAGGGTGGAGAGGAGAGGAGAGAGAGAGAGAGAGAGAGAAGGGAGAGGGAAAGATAGATGGGAGAGAGGGAGACGGAAAGATAGAGGGCAGGGGAGGAGAGGAGAGGGGAGATAGATAGAGGGAAGGAGAGGAGAGAGAAATTGGGGAGGGAGATAGAGGGAGAGGGAAAGAGAGAGAGAGGGAGAGAGATGGAGTGAGATGGAGGGGTGTGGGCTGCGGGAGGGAGGAGGGAAAGAGAAATTGAGTGAAAAATGAGGATTTGAGTGAAAGAGAGGGGAAGGTGGGAGGGAAGGAGAGATGGAGGGGGAGAGAGAGAGAGAGAGCGAGAAAGGAGAGGGACAGAGGAGATGGGAGAGAGGGAGAGAGACAGAAAGGAGACAGGGAGAGGGCAAGATAGAGGAGAGGAGAGAGAGAGGGGGGGAGAGAGAATGGAGAGAGGGAGAGGGAAAGATAGAGGACAGGAGAGGGAGAGAGAGAGAGGGGGGTAGAGACAAAGGAGGGAGAGGGAAAGATAGAGGAGATGGGAGGGGAGGGGAGAGAGAGGGATGAATTTTAAAGGAATTGTAGTCTTCACTTTAGGAGCAGATTTGCAAGTTTGACACCAGCATCTGAAGATTTCAATCGTTAGTTAAGTTCATAATGGTGGCGTTCGTGTGCGAATGGAGGGCGTGCGTGTTTGCGAGCACACAATACTCAAGGTGTGGTCTCACCAGGGCCCTGTACAACTGCAGAAGGACCTCTTTGCTCCTATACTCAACTCCTCTTGTTATGGAGGCCAACATGGCCAAAACTGTACACAATACTCCAGGTGTGGTCTCACCAGGGCCCTGTACAACTGCAGAAGGACCTCTTTGCTCCTATACTCAACTCCTCTTGTTATGGAGGCCAATATGGCCAAAACTGTACACAATACTCCAGATGTGGTCTCACCAGGGCCCTGTACAAATGCAGAAGGACCTCTTTGCTCCTATACTCAACTCCTCTTGTTATGAAGGCCAACAGGGCCAAAACTGTACACAATACTCCAGGTGTGGTCTCACCAGGGCCCTGTACAACTGCAGAAGGACCTCTTTGCTCCTATACTCAACTCCTCTTGTTATGAAGGCCAACAGGCCAAAACTGTACACAATACTCCAGGTGTGGTCTCACCAGGGCCCTGTACAAATGCAGATGGACCTCTTTGCTCCTATACTCAACTCCTCTTGTTATGAAGGCCAACAGGGCCAAAACTGTACACAATACTCCAGGTGTGGTCTCACCAGGGCCCTGTACAACTGCAGAAGGACCTCTTTGCTCCTGTACTCAACTCTTTCTCGGTTTTCTTTCCTTTCCAAATAAAGTGAAAACATCTTTTACACTTTGTGGACAAGGCAATGTTTGAATTATGTTCTTCAACCAGTTTAGTCTAGTTTAGTTTGGAGATACAGCGCAGAAACAGGCTCTTCGGCCCACCGAGTCCGTGCTAGCCGACCAGCGATCCCCACACACTAACAATATCCTACACACACACACACACACACACTGGGGGACAGTTTACAATCTTTACCAGAAGCCAATTAACCTACAAACCCGCACGTCTTTGGAGTGTGGTGGGAATCCGGAGCGCCCGGAAAAATCCCACGCTGGTCACGGGTAGAGAACGTGTAAACTCCACACAGACAGCACCCGTGGTTGGGATGGAACCGGGGTCTCTGGCGCCGTGAGGCGGCAACTCTACCGCTGGGCCATCGTGCCGCCCAGAGAGGGAGGGAGGAGGGGTGAATACTTCTCTCTCTCTCTCTATCTCTCCCTGCTTCTCTCTCTCTATTTCTCCCTCTCCCTCTCCCTCTCTCCCCTCTCCCCCTCGTCTTATCTCCCGGAACCAAACCTGCGACGTTTCGCCCTCCACCCGGACGCCTGAGACGCGCCGTCCCACTTTGCCAGCGCCGGTGCGCCGTTCTAAAGCGTCCCCCCTTCCCCAGGAAGCGACTTTGTGGAGGAGGGGTTCGCCACTCAACCGGAAATGGTGCGGGAATCCAGCTGTGAAGAGCAGGTGAGGATGAAAGCGCTGCCATGCAGCGGGGGGGGGGGGGGGCAACAATCCAGCCAATGATGCATGCATTCCCTTTAATGCAGCAGGGGGAGCATGCACAGGCGCTTGTAGGCCGATCCCAGCATTTTATAATTCACCCTATAGTCACCCTTAATACAGCCCTTCAGGCCGATTTCTGTCTCATTTCCAAACCATTTGCCCCAAACCCCTTCCAAACTCACCAAGCCGACCTTGCAGGACAATGGCGTGGATGTGGGAAGTCCGGAGCGGCCAAAACAGGCCCTTCGGTCCATTCCCCCCTGCCAGCCCGCAGTTGGCATTGTCTGAATCGGATCCAAATCCCCTCTAGCAAACAGAGAGAGACAGAGAGAGAGACAGAGAGAGACAGAGAGAGACACAGATAGAGAGAGAGAGAGAGAGACAGAGAGAGACAGAGAGACAGAGAGACAGAGAGAGAGAGAGGCAGAGAGACAGACAGACAGAGAGAGAGACAGAGAGAGAGACAGAGAGACAGACAGAGAGAGAGACAGAGAGAGAGAGAGAGAGAGACATACAGAGAGAAAGACACACAGAGAGAGAGACAGAGAGAGAGAGGCAGAGAGACAGACAGAGAGAGAGAGAGACACAGAGAGACAGGGACAGAGACAGACAGAGAGAGAGAGAGAGAGAGAGAGAGAGACATACAGAGAGAAAGACACAAAGAGAGAGAGACAGAGAGCGACAGAGAGAGACAGAGAGACACAGTGACACAGCGTGGAAACAGGCCCTTCGGCCCAACGTGCCACACTGACCTACATGCCCATTCTACACTAGTCCCACCTGCTGCCCACGTTTGGCTATGAGGGCTGATTCCATGGCTAAGAAGCTGCTAAGTAACAAGGCTACAGATTTTTGGAAAGAAGTGAGAGCTCTTAACAGTTGCAAAACATCTCTACCATGCACTGTAGATGGAATCTCTGGAACAGCTAATATCGCGGAGTTATGGCAACAACATTATAGTACTTTATTCAACTGTGTCCAAGGTGACTTGTATAGGGTGGACAATATTGAGAGTAGTGACTCAATGGTGATTATGTCACATAATAATAATGATAATAATAAGTACTTTATTAATCCCATTTTCAATGGGAAATTCAGATGTCCTTGCAGCACACTAATAAAAGTACAACATAGCATTAAAGAAGAAGTTTAACATTAAAACATAAAAACATCCCCCCCACAATGGTTCCCACTGTGAGGGAAGGCACAAAGTCCAGTCCCCATCCTCTTGTCCACCCATAGTCGGGCCTATTGAGGTCTCCACAGTCGCCGCTACGGAGGCCCGATGTTTCAGGCCCTCTCGCCGGGTGATGGTGCTCCGGCGTCGGGAGATTCCTGTCATCGGCTTGGGATGCCTGGAACGGCCTCCTCCTTACTGGAGACCACGGCTTCCAAAGCCAACAGGCCGCTATGGACGGAGTTCCACCACTGGTAATCTCGGCGATAGATCCCAGGCTCCCGATGTTCAAAGTCAGCGCCACTGCCCACGGCTGTCTACTCCACAGACCTGCAGCACCACGATGTTCAATCGGCAGATCCCAGCATACCGTAGTTCCAGCGCGGCGACCCAGGCAAGGCATCGCCCACTCCGCGATAGCGCTCCAGCGCTGTGCCGCCGCCGAAGCCGAGGTTCTGGCCAGGTCCCCTCAGGAAACGCCGCTCCAGGCCCCGCTGGTAGGCCTCGAGGGCTGGTCGAAGGTGCTACTCGGAGGAAGGCAGCCTCCCCGACCAGCTACGGCCTAGAAAAAGCAGTTTCCCCCTCCCCCCCACACCCACACATAAAATAATTAGACCCCCAAACAACACTTTTACGTACTAAAAATAATAAAAAGAAGTGAAAGAAACGGACAGCTGCAGGACTGGCAGCCGTATAGGACAGCGCCCCCTCTCAGAGGTGTATAATGCCATGAACAAGGTGTCCAACAACCAAGCAAGAGGCTTGGATCATATTTCTGCTGAACATCTAAAGTATGTGAGTATGAGGATAGCTCCTCTCCTTGCTATTTGTTTTACTGGCTTTATGATTCATGGCTTGTTACCAGACTCAATGTTGTCTGTTCTGTTAGTGCCGGTCATTAAGGACAAAGCTGGTAAAGTAGGCAGCCTAAATAATTACAGGCCCATAGCTTTAGCCAGCATATTGTCAAACGTTTTAGAAAGAGTTCTGCTGGATAGAATAAATGAGTTTGTTAACTCCACAGATAATCAGTTTGGTTTTAAAGCTAAACATGGCACTGACTTATGCATATATGCCCTAAAGGAGATTGTAAACAAATATAGGCAAAACCTCTTCAATCCTTATGTGCTTTATTGATGCTTCCAAAGCCTTTGATCATGTTAATCGCACAAATCTGATTGTTAAAATGAGTCAAAGATGGGTGCCTAAATACACTGTGAGAATTCTGGCCTACTGGTATGCCCACCAGACTATGCAAATAAAATGGGGCAATAGGGTCTCAGCCCCATTTGGGGTTAGCAATGGTGTTAGACAAGGGGGGATTTTGTCCCCAGTCCTTTTTAATCTTTATATTGACGATCTGTCCAAACAATTGAAAGCCTGTAATACTGGGTGCATGATTGGTAATATGTTAGTGAACCATATTATGTATGCAGATGATCTTGTGGTCTTTAGTCCATCTAGC
This sequence comes from Malacoraja senta, assembly GCA_038087875.1. Lineage (NCBI taxonomy): Eukaryota > Metazoa > Chordata > Chondrichthyes > Rajiformes > Rajidae > Malacoraja > Malacoraja senta. Next base: position 49,034 of record JAXLNO010005203.1, on the reverse strand, counting down.
GCTGGTCTACAGCAGCTCCTTACTATATGTTCTGTGTATGGTATGGAACATGATATTAAATATAACGCTGGTAAGAGTGCTGTTATGATCTGTAGAACCAAAGAGGATAAATGTCTAAAATGTCCTGATTTTAAATTGTCTGACAATAATCTTAGTGTCTGTAATAAGGTAAAATATCTAGGGCATTTTATTACAGAACAAATGACAGATGATGAGGATATTTATAGGCAACAACGCATGCTGTATATACAGGATGATATTCTCTTGAGTAAGTTTGGTGCGTGTGCAGATGTGGTTAAGATGTCGCTATTTAGAGCATACTGCACACCACTCTATACTGCGCACGTGTGGTCGAACTATGGAAAGACAAGTTTGCAGAGACTAAAGGTGTCATATAATGATGCCATGAGAACACTACTAAGGAAACCTAGATGGTGTAATGCTGGTAACATCGCTGTCTCGTTGTAGGACATTGATCATTCTTTTATTCTGGATTTTAATTCATGCATTGTGTTTTTTTTTCTTAATATATAATTTATGATGCTTTTATAAGTGATATACTAAGATTTTATATGTACTTTATGATATTTTTAAATATGTAATGCATTTTTATGTAATGTTGCCCCTTGTCTGGACCTTGAGTCTGAAATAAAGTTTATTATTATTATTATATTTATTTTATTGTGTGTAATTAATTATTATGTAGTTTAGTGTCATTCTGTGCAACATGGGCCAATGGATTGACTGATCACCTTCTCAGATTTCCCTGAAAATCAGTGCCTGTACATCAGATCACACAAGTAACACAACAGAAAACAAGGTCTCAACTCCAAATTCCAATGGGCCTTTGGCAATGTTTCGAGCTATATAAATGGTTCATAACTTCGAAGGAACTTTGAGTTGAAAGTTGATTTTTCTGCTGTGGTCTTTGTACCAGAGATGTGTAAAACATGATTTTGAATCAAATCTTACATGGTGACCAGCCAACCTTCTTACTTGCTGTTATTTGGTACAGAATCAAATCATCCAATACCAAGCAATTGATATACGTCTCCGATAAACCATCAATGTTTACTGAAATTTTGGTCCTTGGAAATGGGATTTTTGGTCCTTGAAAGCCCTTGAATTTATAGCTGTTCCAAGTGTATGAACCCTGGTATGAGAAATAAGTCAGAATCAGAACCACACTTTATTTGCCAAGTATGTTTTGCAACATACGAGGAATTTTATTGGCCAGGTCAGTCATACAATTAAAAGTAACAGATCACCCAAAAACACATTTTAACATGAACATTCACCACAGTGACTCCTACACATTCCTCACTGTGATGGAAGGCGAAATAAAGTTCAAGTCCTTCCCTTTGTTCTTCCTCGGTCGTGGGCCTCGAGCCTCAGTTGACGGAACGATCTTGACACCCGTAGCCAGCGGCGTTCGGGCCCTCCGTGCCGAGGCGATCAAGCTCCCGCATCGGAGGGATGTCAGCTCCCTCGCGCCGGGCGATCGAACCTCGCGTCGGGGCTGGTCGAACCTTCCAGCCAGTAGCATGTCTAAGGCCATGCGATTTTGCCAGGCCATTAGGCTGGTATCTGTCAGTTGTTCCGCTAATCCTTCAACCGCATCTCGAGTGTATTTTATAAAGCGTTGTTGATTGTAGTATAGGTAGTTGATCCAGTCCACATTTTTATTAATTGTGGACCACCAGAAGAGTATGGACTCAAAGCCCGCAGCTATCTGGTTTCTGGCTTTGAATTCATCAGGTACCTCTCTTGGCACCCCTATCGCATCTATATATATGTGTGTGTCGAATGATCCTTTCACCCCTCTCTCTTGTCGTTGGCTTCCTTCATTGAGTTCTCCAATGTTATACGTCTGATTGCAGTTGAGCACCATCCCCATGTCCTGTCCCTTTGGGTTATTTCTTGTATAGCACTCAAACCCCTCCTCCCCAAGAGGACTGGTAGTGCCAATCTTTACAGGGATGGGTGCATACATACATTCTATAGCCGCAGCACCATTTTCCTTTACATACATCAAATGGGATGGTGGTGGACCTTCTATTCTGTGGTATTGTGATTTTTATGCATGTTATATTACTCACGAGTTGGGTAACCACCCAACACACGACCCACCAACACGAAATCTTCATTTTTCCCCGCGGGTTCTTGGTAAATATTAACGTCAATGGTTCCTCTCCTTTGCGCACAGTCCACGGGCTGATATTGTCTGGTGGGGCCTCCACAGGACCCTTAACTCGACTTGCGTATGTCCACCCGTTTTCTTTTGTCCGCACTGCTGTTTCCGTGGTCATTAGTACCAAATATGGACCAGTCCACTTAGGTTGCAGCTTTTCTTCCTTCCATGATGTTACAAGATCCCAGTCCCCCGCTTTCACAGAATGGATTGGAAAGTCGAGATGGGGACTCTGGGCCAGCAGCCCCTTGGTTTTTAATTCTGTAATAGAACGAGATACTGCCAGTAAATAGTTCCTTAGGAATACATCATTCCCTTGTATTTGCTGGGACCCCTTCTATCTTTCCTAAATAATAAAGACCTAACTTGTTCAACCTTTCTCTGTGTCTTAGTTGCTGAAACCCAGGCAACATACTAATTGATCTCCTCTGTACTCTCTCTATTTTGTTGACCTTTTTCCTATAATTATGCCTACCAAAATTATACACCATACTCCACAATTGACCTCACCAATACCTTGTACAATTTAACATTACAACCCAACTTCTATACACAATGCTCTGATTTATAAAGGCCAACACACCAAAATCTTTCTTTACCATCCTATCTTCATGAGATTCCACCTTTAGGGAACTATGCACAGTTATTCCTAGATCCCTCTGTTCAACTTCATTCCTCAATTCACAATCATTTACCATGTAGGTTCAATTTTGATTTGTCCTGCCAAGATGTATCATCTCACACTTATCAACATTAAACCCATCTGTCATGTTTCAACCCACTCTTCCAAATGATCTAAATCTCTCTGTACACTTTTAAAATCTACTTCATTATTCACAACACCCCCTATCTTAGTATCATCTACATACTTATTAATCTATTTTACCACACCAACATCCAGATTATTGATTCACATGACAAACAACAGCGGACCCAACACATATCCCCGAGGTACCCCTCTAGTCACTGACCTCCAACATGACAAACATCCATCCACCATTGCTCTCTGACATCTCCCATACAGCCACTTTTTAATCCATCTTGCTATTCCTTACTAACCCTTCTTAACCAACCTTATTTCCTTATTGAACCTTGTCAAAGGCCTTACTGAAGTTCATCTAGACAACATCCACCACTTTACCCTCATCAATTTCCCTAATAACTTTTTCAAAAAATTCAAGATTAGTCAAACATCACAATCACAAACCCATGCTAAATCTTCCTAATCCTACCCTATTTATCCAAATTCTTATATATTGTCTTAAGTATCCTTTCCATTATTTTGCCCACCACTGATGTCAAACAACGTTCTTGGTAAAACTCTACTCTTTTCTCACATCTTTGTCCTCCTGTTCACTTACCTCAGGGCTATTATCTATTCATACCTGCGGGACGGCCCTCATGTAAATATTGAAATGGTACCAGGTATATCAACCTTCTACCTGAACATCGGTCGGTAGTTTAGAAAACTCATACATACACCTTGTCTTCAGGTTTAAAGGGTCCTTCCTCCTGGTCCACCTCCAACAGCTTTTACTTTACCTGTTCATAAATAGACTTGTATATCATAATTAACTGTTTCATATACTTTTAAAATTCTATATTTAACTGTTCCAAACTCGGTTTCTTGTAGGGACCTCTCCATTGTGCCACCTGTTCGGTTAGTTTGCATGCAACATCTCTTCAGTGCCAATGGCAGGGCATCGTTCCAAATCAACTTTGTAATTAAACAAATCTTATTTATATTAACCTTCAATGTTCCATTTATTCTTTCCACCATGCCTGTAACTGCAGGTGTTACATACCCAAATGTGTATTTTACTCTAAGGGTCTCTATCGCCAACTTGGCTACTCCCTAAATGAAAACAATCCGTTGTCAAAGCTGATTTCTGTAGGTCTACCAAACCTCTTAATTACCTTATTCATCATAAACGACACTACAGGGCTTATACCTAATCTAGTCTGAACTATATCCTGCCTTTTCCCAGGGTTATCATCCTCTGTCCTACATTCGGAAGTATTAATTGATTTATTATTATTATTATTTCTCTCTCTCTCTTACATCGCTTTTCACTTATGGAACAATACCAACAAATCCTCCTTTAAATCCTTTTCTCTCTTGGGGACCCCAGTCCTGTTAGGGCTTATATCCAGATTAATTTCACTCCTGATAGGATTTTTTGAGGAAACGTTCCCGAAAGACATTCATTATTGGCATGTAATTCTCTGGCCCTGCTTGGTTCCGTCATAGGACTCACTTGTCTTTTCAACCAGGTCCATTGTTTATTGACAACAGCTCCTCCTGCTGGTTTGCAAGTCTTTTTCCTATCTTTGCGATATTTCTCGACCGCAGAGACCAACTGTTCGCTGAATCGGGGGTGGGAAATTAATGACAATCTCACCACCTTCTCCAATCTGCTTGACTCCACCACAGTAGTTCATAATATAATGTTCATCAATCAACTCTCCACCTTTTCAGCTGGTTTTCCAGATAGCCTGCTGGATTACATTGTCTAAGGGCCTGCCATACCCTCTGCCTGACTGTGTCAAACAGTATGCCATTGCTTATTACATTGTTCACATCAGTTTATACCATCCATCTTCAGTAGTTCTGTCACTTTTACCAACAGTGCCTTCAAATCTTCCATGGTCAATAATCGTCCCACGTTCTCCTCCTCCAAAGCCCTAATCCATTTCCTCCCCATCAGGGATATAGGGTGAGGTGTTTTTTTAGCCCTCTCAGTTTATGGGTGCCCCAAGGGATAATCTGTGTCTGTCCTTCTCTTTTCTCTTTAAAGCAGTCTCATCACTTTATCCCAATGCTTCCAACTTTAATCCTTTCTGGTATGCCTTCTTTCTGATTCTAAACTCAATTTCTTGCTTCTCAAATATTCTAGCCTCCTTGCAAATTCATTCACCTTTCTTTTTTAAATCTTCCACTGACTCCTCCTGCTTTATTACTTTCACGCCTGTCGTTTTTCTACTTCTGTTATCTTCTAACTGCCTCTCTCTCCTTCCTTTCTAAACTTGAATGTTTACCAATGAACTTATTTCCAATTATTTCAATCCATATTCACCACTATTTTAAATGTCCAATTCCCAGCACTAGTAACAATTTCCCAAATTAACTTTACTGACTAGAAATCTAAAAGAACATCAGAAAAACCAAAAGCTGATTTTACAACTTCCCCTTCCAGGTTACGAGGATACAAACAGTTAATCGTTATCTTACAGCTGTTCGTCGCCTTTCACCATGACCTGATTTATTTAAAGGAACATACACCTACCTACAGTGGACATTTTTGATTCTAATAAAACTTACTTACTTACTTACTTACTCTTACAATGTGGTCTACAAATACAATATAATTATCACATATATAAAATCCCTGGGGATTTCCTTGCCCCCAGAGGCTCAGCATTCGCCCCAACGGACTATCAGGCAGAATGCGGCTTTACCGCCCTTCCCCTCCCTTTTGGGCTTTCCGTTTTCATTGCCCATCCTCCCGATCGGAATTTCCCCCGATCTATTTAATCGCCCGAGTAGTACTTAATAGTCGTTTTCTTACCCGGGTCCTGTGCACAAGAACCACTCGATTTGGCTCCTCGCGATTTCCAACTACTCCCACTTGTTTCTCTAATCTCTGGTCTGGGATATCACTCGCTCAAACCGCTGACGGCAAGCAAGGGGTCCAGGGCGGCTGAATCAGCGGGGTGCACTGTCCCTTCTCCCGTATACCGCCGCCAGCCGGCCGGAGTGGCGATCCCAAGACGAGCCCCCAGGCTTGTGAGGTGCAAAAAGTGAGTGCTCACAATCACGATGCTAGAGAAATTAGAGAAACAAGTTTATTTATTAGCAAGTCTGCAGAGTCGGGTGCCTCCCCTGTCGAGACACACCGAGGTCGGGAAAGCCACTCTCTTTTATTCATATCATTTTACATTTGTTACACCTTTATTCCTCCCCTTCGGGCTCCTTTCAAATCAGAGCACTGAGGTGCACAATCTACCGGTCCCGCCCCCGGTGCCTCCCACATCATACATCGCATGTGCATTTAAATCAGACATCTTGTCATGATGGGTGTGTTTGCAATATTCATTTGTCTCATTACCCATGCGCACTAGAGAGTTGTTCATGCCCTTTACCCCAGTTCTTCCTGGACTGTCGCTATCTCCTTTTTCTCATCCTTGAAGCTCATCTACTCTCTACAATACAAAGGGTTCTTAGTCTAAATCAACTATACCTATTAACCCCTTCCTCACAACATCTTCTGTAGAGAAAGGTACGTTTTTGGAACGAACATAGTGCAACAAATGTGTGATTCCAGGATGACACGGCCCATTGTGAAGATCAGTGAGTGCAGAAGAATGAACAGAGGCACAAAATGCTGGAGTTAATGTATCTGGAGCAACATTATCCTTACCAGGGCGGTACTCAATTGAATAACTATATGCAGATAATTCAATCCTCCATTCATGAATTTTACTGTTTTTAATCTTCGTTCGTTTCCGATTATCCAGCATAAAAGCTACTGAACGCTGATCTGTTATCAAAGTGAAGTGCTGGCGAGCAAGGAAATGACTCCATTTCCTCACTGCTTCAATAATTGGTGTAGCTACCTTTTCAACGGGAGGGTAGTGCAATTCAATACCTTGGAGAGTACGTGACATGAAAGCAACTGGTCGTCCTCCTTGATTTAATGTTGCTGATACTGCTAAATCAGAGGCATCACATTCAACAACAAAGGGGAGATCCTCATCGATGGCGTGTAATGTCGCAGATTCTAATTGTCTAGAAGTAAAGGCACCAATTGCTGTAGAGTCAAGGGGGAAAGATTTTGTTCTAATCAAAGGTTGAATTTTGTCAGCAACATTTGGTATCCATTGAGCATAATATGCAAACATCCAAAGAACCCTTCGTAGAGAGTGTAATGTGACTGGAACAGGGATCTCTTGGAGTGGGCAGAGTCTTTCTGGATCAGGCTGGATTATATCATTTCCATCCCAATAACCAAGAATATTAATTGTTGACACTGATGTTATTAACTTTGCCTCATTTAATGTTAGATGTTTAGAATGTACAACATCTAAAAACCGTTGTACATTTTCATCATGTTCAGCTTGGTCTTTTCCAGCAATAGTTAAATTATCAAGATAAGGGAAAGTATCTTTAAGGTTTTCTTGTTCAACAAGTTTGTCCATCTCTCTCTGAAAAACAGCCACGCCATTAGTTACACCAAAAGGAACTCTGCAGTGGTGATATAATTTCCCATTTGCTTCAAACGCAGTGTATTTCTTCTCTGATTCCTTCAAAGGAATTTGGTAGTCAGCACTTTTTAAGTCAAAAGTAGAGAATATCTTATAATTAGCTAATGTATTGATAATCTCTTCTATACGAGGTAGTGGATATGCATCAAGATCCATGAACTGGTTTATAGAGTAATCAATGCAGAGTCTCTTTCTATGTCTCTCCAAGGGGTCCTTAACCACGACAACTTGTGCCCTCCAAGGGGAAGAGCTGGGTTCTATGATACCTTCTTGTAAAAGATTAGTTACTTCTGTGTTGATAACGTTCCTATCATCTTTACTAAAATGTCTTGATTTTGTAGCAATTGGCTTGCACTTGGAGGATAAATTAGTGAATAATGAAGGACATTCAACAGATGCAGCAGAAAAAACACACAATACTGGTGGCTTTGACAATACAAGATCAGGCATAGTTCCTTCAGACATTATTTGAAGTGATCTGTGCTGTTTCTGAAAATCCTGACCTAGAATTATATCGCTACACAAATTTTTCAAAATACCAAGACATACAGATTTATAGCTAGTTTTGTTCAGAATAAAGTCTACAATACAAGATCCAATAATTTGAGTATTGAGAGTTGTCAGAGCCATCGAGATTTCTCTATTTGAAGGAATTATAGTTAGATTTAGTCGAGACACAACTTGTTCACTTATAAAACGTTCTGAACTGCCAGAATCAAGTAGTACATTAAGTGTATGGCCATTGATGGATAATGTTGTAGCTGCATGAGACAAGCTCTGAGGAAATGCAGCTATAATTACACATAAAGAAGGCATATACATGGCAGCAGTCACACTTTTAGTAGTTGCTTTGGACTTGCATACTCTAGAAAAATGTCCCTTCTTGCCACAACTATTACAAGTTGCCTCTTGAGCAGGGCATCTCTCTCTCTTATGAATATTACCCCCGCAAAAGTAACACTTCCTTTTTGAATAATGATATACTGCAGCAAGGTCTCCTTTATCAGTAGAAATTGTTTCAGCTTGCTCCATATTAGTACTTGGGTGAAATTATTTTGTAGTAGTTGCAGCAGAATACACATTAGATGAGTCATATGCATCACAATGTTTCTGAGCCAAGTCTAATAAGCTTGATTGTAAGCTGACTGTAAAGCCAAGGTTTTGTTTTCTAATAGTTTCTGTCGTATTAAAGGCGATGCCAAACCATTGATAAAAGAGTCTCGAATAAGTTCCTGTCGATATTGATCAGCCGTAACTACTTTGAATGGACAGTCTTTACTAAGTCTTTGAAGTACTTGTGAAAATTCATCAATTGACTCACCAGGTTTTTGTTTCCGAGTACCAAGGAGGTGCCGAGCGAATATCACATTGGGTGTCTTAACGAAGAGACTGCTTAGTACATCAATAGCAGAAACATAAGTTGTACATTCCACTATGTAATCATATACATCAGAAGAGACGAAGCTTATTAATGTCTTGAGTCTGTCTGGTGCATCATTGCCACACTCATCAAAGAAGTTATTTAATATACGAAGCCAGAGCTTCCATTCCTTTGCAGTAGCAGGTGAGTTGGGATCCAGATCCAAGCGTTGTGGTTTCAATAGTTTCTCCATCCCAAGTCGGACTGCTAAGATAAGTTGCTTATATTGTTGCGAGGCAAATGAAACTTTTCACTACTCAAAATTTACTTAACTTTATTTAAGCTTTAAGCAACTTATTTCTTTAATACATAAACTCAGAAACGTCTGGCAAACATGGCTGATTCCGCAGGCCTTTCCCGCCCGAAATACCTCGCACATTCGCACACTCCGGAAAAGTCTTGCACATGCGCACACTCTAGAAGAGCCCCGCACCTGCGCACATGCGCCCACTTCAGTTTGAAACTGCAAAAGGTTTGCTTTGAAAATGCAAAAGGTGTGCTTTGAAAACGCAAATGGTGGTTTGGTTTGAAAATGCAAATGGTGGTCTGGTTTGGAAATGCAAAAGGTTTGGTTTGAAAATGCAAAAGGTTTGCTTTTAAAATGCAAAAGGTGGTTTCCTTTGAAAATGCAAAAATTGATTTGCTTTGAAAATGCAAAAGGTGGTTCGGTTTGGAAATGCAAAAGATTTGGTTTGAAAATGCAAAAGGTTTGGTTTGAAAATGCAAAAGGTTTGGTTTGAAAATGCAAAAGGTTTGCTTTGAAAATGCAAAAGGTGGTATTCTTTGAAAATGCAATTGTTAGTTTGCTTTGAAAATGCAAGAATGGTTTGCTTTGAAAATGCAAAAGTGGTTTTGCTTTGAAAATGCAAAATGTGGTTTGCTTTGAAAATACAAAAGGTGGTTTGCCTTGAGATTGCAAAAGGTTTGCTTTGAAAATGCAAAGGGTTTGCTTTGAAAATGCAAAAGGTGGTTTGGTTTGAAAATGCAAAAGGTGGTTTGCTTTATGGAAAATGTGGCTGGCTTTGAAAATGCAAAAGGTGGTTTTCTTTCAAAATGTAAAAATGTAGTTTTGTTTGAAAATGCAAATGGTGGTTTGGTTTAGAAAAGCAAAAGGTAGTTTGGATTGGAAATGCAAAAGGATGGCTTTGAAAATGCAAAAGGTGCTTTGCTTAGAAAATGCTAAAGATTTGATTTGAAAATTCAAAAGGTTTTGTTTGAAAATGCAAAAGGTTTGCTTTGAAAATGCAAAATGTGGTTTGCTTTAAAAATGCAAAAGGTGGTTTTCTTTGAAAATGCAAAAGGTGGTTTGCTTTGAAAATGCACAAGGGTTTACTTTGAAAATGCAAAAGGTTTGCTTTGAAAATGCAAATAGTGGTTTGCTTTGAAGGGCAAATGGTGGTTTGCTTTGAAAATGCAAAACATGGTTTGCTTTGAAAATGCAAAAGGTGGTTTGCTTTGAAAATGCAAATGGTGGTTTGCTTTGAAAATGCAAAATGTGGTTTGCTTTGAAATTGCAAAAAGTGGTTTGCTTTGAAAATGCAAATGGTGGTTTGCTTTGAAAATGCAAAAGGTGGTTTGCTATAAAATGCCAAAAGGCGGTTTGCTTTGAAAATGCAAAATGTGGATTTCTTTGAAAATGCAAAAGGTCGTTTGTTTTTGATAATGCAAAAAGTGGTTTGCTTTGAAAATGCAAAAGTTGGTTTGCTGGTTTGCATTGAAAATGCAAAAGGTGATTTGCTTTGAAAATGCAAAAAGGGGGTGTGCTTTGAAAATGCAAAAGGTGGTTTGCTTTAAAAATGCAAAAGGAGGTTTGCTTTGAAAATGCAAAAGGTGGTTTGCTTTGAAAATGCAAAAGGTGGTTTGCTATGAAAATGCAAAAAGGTTTGCTAAAAATGCAGTAGATTGTTTGCTTTGAAAATGGAAAAGGTGGTTTGCTTTGAAAATGCAAAAGGTGGTTTGCTTTGAAAATGCAAAAAATGTGGTTTGCTTTGAAAATGCAAAAGGTGGTTTGCTTTGAAAATACAAAAGGTGGTTTGCTTTGAAAATGCAAAAGGTGGCTTGCTTTTAATATGCAAATGGTGGTTTGCTTTGAAAATGCAAAAGGTGGTTTACCTTGAAAATGCAAAAGGTGGTTTGCTTTGAAAATGCAAATGGTGGTTTGCTTTGAAAATGTAAAAGGTGGTTTGCTTTCAAAATGCAAAAGGTGGTTTGCTGGTTTGCATAGAAAATGCAAAAGCTGCTTTTTAATGGAAATGCAAAAGGTGGTTTGCTTTGAAAACGAAAAGATGGTATGCTTTGAAAATGCAAAAGGTGGTTTGCTTAGAAAATGCAAAAGGTTTGCTTTGAAAATGCAAAGGGTTAGGTTGAAAATGCAAAAAGGTTAGCTTTGAAAAAGCAAAAGGTGGTTTGCTTTGAAAAGGCAAAAGGTGGTTTGCTTTGAAAAGGCAAAAGGTGGTTTGCTTTGAAATTGCAAAAAGTGGTTTGCTTTGAAAATGCAAATGGTGGTTTGCTTTGAAAATGCAAAAGGTGGTTTGTTATAAAATGCCAAAAGGCGGTTTGCTTTGAAAATGCAAAATGTGCTTTGCTTTGAAAATGTAAAATGTCGTTTGTTTAGAAAATGGAAAAGGTGGTTTGCTTTGAAAATGCAAAATTTGGTTTGCTGGTTTGCATTGAAAATGCAAAAGGTGGTTTGCTTTGAAAATGAAAAAAGGTGGTTTGCTTTTAAAATCAAAAGGTTTGCTTTGAAAATGCAAAGGGTTTACTTTGGAAATGCAAAGGGTTTACTTTGAAAATGCAAAAGGTTTGCTTTGAAAATGAAAATAGTGGTTTGCTTGGAAGGGCAAATGGTGGTTTGCTTTGAAAATGCAGAAGGTGATTTGCTTTGAAAATGCAAAACGTGGTTTGCTTTGAAAATGGAAAACGTGATTTGCTTTGAAAATGCAAAAGGTGGTTTGCTTTGAAAAAGCAAAAGGTGGTTTGCTTTGAAAAAGCAAAAGGTGGTTTGCTTTGAAAATGCAAAAAGGTTTTCTTTAAAAATGCAGTAGATGGTTTGCTTTGAAAATTGAAAAGGTGGTTTGCTTTGAAAATGCAAAAGGTGGTTTGCTTATAAATTGCAAAAAAGTGGTTTGCTTTGAAAATGCAAAAGGTGGTTTGGTATAAAAATGCCAAAAAGTGGTTTGCTTTGGAAATGCAAAAGGTGGTTTGCTTTGAAAATGCAAAAGGTCGTTTGCTTTGAAAATGCAAAAGGTCATTTGCTTTGAAAATGCAAAAGGTGGTTTGCTGGTTTGCATTGAAAATGCAAAAGCTGCTTTTCAATGAAAATGCAAAAGGTGGTTTGCTTTGAAAATGAAAAAGGTGGTTTGCTTTGAAAATGCAAAAGGTGGTTTGCTTTGAAAATGCAAAAGGTCGTTTGCTGGTTTGCATTGAAAATGCAAAAGCTGGTTTGCTTTGAAAATGCAAAATGTGGTGTGCTTTGAAAATGCAAAAGGTGGTCTGCTTTGAAAATCCAAAAAGGTTTGCTTTATAATGTAGTAGATAGTTTGCTTTGAAAAAGGAAAAAGTGGTTTGCTTTGAAATTACAGAAGGTGATTTGCTTTGAAATTGCAAAAAAAACTGGTTTGCTTTGAAAATGCAAAAGGTGGTTTGCTTTGAAAATACAAAAGGTGGTTTGCTTTGAAAATGCCATAGGTGGCTTTCTTTTAATATGGAAATGGTGGTTTGCTTTGAAAATGCAAAAGGTTGTTTGTCTTTACTATGTAAAAGGTGGTTTGCTTTGAAAATGCAAATGGTGGTTTGCTTTGAAAATGCAAAAGGTTTGCTTTGAAAATGCAAATAGTGGTTTGCTTTGAAGGGCAAATGGTGGTTTGCTTTGAAAATGCAAAAGGTGGTTTTCTTTGAAAATGAAAAAAAGGTTGTTTGCTTTTAAAATCAAAAGGTTTGCTTTGAAATGCAAAGGGTTTACTTTGAAAATGCAAAACGTTTGCTTTGAAAATGCAAAAAGTGGTTTGCTTTGAAGGGAAAATGGTGGTTTGCTTTGAAAAAGCAAAAGGTGGTTGCTTAGAAGATGTAAAAGGTGGTTTGCTTTGAAAATGCAAAAGGTGGTTTGCTTTTAAAATGCAAAAGGTGGTTTCCTATAAAAACGCCAAAAGGAGGTTTGCTTTGAAAATGCAAAAGGTGGTTTGCTTTGAAAATGCACAAGGGTTTACTTTGAAAATGCAAAAGGTTTGCTTTGAAAATGCAAATAGTGGTTTGCTTTGAAGGGCAAATGGTGGTTTGCTTTGAAAATGCAAAACATGGTTTGCTTTGAAAATGCAAAAGGTGGTTTGCTTTGAAAATGCAAATGGTGGTTTGCTTTGAAAATGCAAAATGTGGTTTGCTTTGAAATTGCAAAAAGTGGTTTGCTTTGAAAATGCAAATGGTGGTTTGCTTTGAAAATGCAAAAGGTGGTTTGCTATAAAATGCCAAAAGGCGGTTTGCTTTGAAAATGCAAAATGTGGATTTCTTTGAAAATGCAAAAGGTCGTTTGTTTTGATAATGCAAAAAGTGGTTTGCTTTGAAAATGCAAAAGTTGGTTTGCTGGTTTGCATTGAAAATGCAAAAGGTGGTTTGCTTTGAAAATGCAAAAGGTGGTGTGCTTTGAAAATGCAAAAGGTGGTTTGCTTTAAAAATGCAAAAGGAGGTTTGCTTTGAAAATGCAAAAGGTGGTTTGCTTTGAAAATGCAAAAGGTGGTTTGCTATGAAAATGCAAAAAGGTTTGCTAAAAATGCAGTAGATTGTTTGCTTTGAAAATGGAAAAGGTGGTTTGCTTTGAAAATGCAAAAGGTGGTTTGCTTTGAAAATGCAAAAAATGTGGTTTGCTTTGAAAATGCAAAAGGTGGTTTGCTTTGAAAATACAAAAGGTGGTTTGCTTTGAAAATGCAAAAGGTGGCTTGCTTTTAATATGCAAATGGTGGTTTGCTTTGAAAATGCAAAAGGTGGTTTACCTTGAAAATGCAAAAGGTGGTTTGCTTTGAAAATGCAAATGGTGGTTTGCTTTGAAAATGTAAAAGGTGGTTTGCTTTGAAAATGCAAAAGGTGGTTTGCTGGTTTGCATAGAAAATGCAAAAGCTGCTTTTTAATGGAAATGCAAAAGGTGGTTTGCTTTGAAAACGAAAAGATGGTATGCTTTGAAAATGCAAAAGGTGGTTTGCTTTGAAAATGCAAAAGGTTTGCTTTGAAAATGCAAAGGGTTAGGTTGAAAATGCAAAAAGGTTAGCTTTGAAAATGCAAATAGTGGTTTGCTTTGAAGGGCAAATTGTGGTTTGCTTTGAAAAAGCAAAAGGTGGTTTGCTTTGAAAAGGCAAAAGGTGGTTTGCTTTGAAAAGGCAAAAGGTGGTTTGCTTTGAAATTGCAAAAAGTGGTTTGCTTTGAAAATGCAAATGGTGGTTTGCTTTGAAAATGCAAAAGGTGGTTTGTTATAAAATGCCAAAAGGCAGTTTGCTTTGAAAATGCAAAATGTGCTTTGCTTTGAAAATGTAAAATGTCGTTTGTTTAGAAAATGGAAAAGGTGGTTTGCTTTGAAAATGCAAAATTTGGTTTGCTGGTTTGCATTGAAAATGCAAAAGGTGGTTTGCTTTGAAAATGAAAAAAGGTGGTTTGCTTTTAAAATCAAAAGGTTTGCTTTGAAAATGCAAAGGGTTTACTTTGGAAATGCAAAGGGTTTACTTTGAAAATGCAAAAGGTTTGCTTTGGAAATGAAAATAGTGGTTTGCTTTGAAGGGCAAATGGTGGTTTGCTTTGAAAATGCAGAAGGTGATTTGCTTTGAAAATGCAAAACGTGGTTTGCTTTGAAAATGGAAAACGTGATTTGCTTTGAAAATGCAAAAGGTGGTTTGCTTTGAAAAAGCAAAAGGTGGTTTGCTTTGAAAAAGCAAAAGGTGGTTTGCTTTGAAAATGCAAAAAGGTTTTCTTTAAAAATGCAGTAGATGGTTTGCTTTGAAAATTGAAAAGGTGGTTTGCTTTGAAAATGCAAAAGGTGGTTTGCTTATAAATTGCAAAAAAGTGGTTTGCTTTGAAAATGCAAAAGGTGGTTTGGTATAAAAATGCCAAAAAGTGGTTTGCTTTGGAAATGCAAAAGGTGGTTTGCTTTGAAAATGCAAAAGGTCGTTTGCTTTGAAAATGCAAAAGGTCATTTGCTTTGAAAATGCAAAAGGTGGTTTGCTGGTTTGCATTGAAAATGCAAAAGCTGCTTTTCAATGAAAATGCAAACGGTGGTTTGCTTTGAAAATGAAAAAGGTGGTTTGCTTTGAAAATGCAAAAGGTGGTTTGCTTTGAAAATGCAAAAGGTCGTTTGCTGGTTTGCATTGAAAATGCAAAAGCTGGTTTGCTTTGAAAATGCAAAATGTGGTGTGCTTTGAAAATGCAAAAGGTGGTCTGCTTTGAAAATCCAAAAAGGTTTGCTTTATAATGTAGTAGATAGTTTGCTTTGAAAAAGGAAAAAGTGGTTTGCTTTGAAATTACAGAAGGTGGTTTGCTTTGAAATTGCAAAAAAAAATGGTTTGCTTTGAAAATGCAAAAGGTGGTTTGCTTTGAAAATACAAAAGGTGGTTTGCTTTGAAAATGCCATAGGTGGCTTTCTTTTAATATGGAAATGGTGGTTTGCTTTGAAAATGCAAAAGGTTGTTTGTCTTTACTATGTAAAAGGTAGTTTGCTTTGAAAATGCAAATGGTGGTTTGCTTTGAAAATGCAAAAGGTTTGCTTTGAAAATGCAAATAGTGGTTTGCTTTGAAGGGCAAATGGTGGTTTGCTTTGAAAATACAAAAGGTGGTTTTCTTTGAAAATGAAAAAAAGGTTGTTTGCTTTTAAAATCAAAAGGTTTGCTTTGAAATGCAAAGGGTTTACTTTGAAAATGCAAAACGTTTGCTTTGAAAATGCAAAAAGTGGTTTGCTTTGAAGGGAAAATGGTGGTTTGCTTTGAAAAAGCAAAAGGTGGTTGCTTAGAAGATGCAAAAGGTGGTTTGCTTTGTAAATGCAAAAGGTGGTTTGCTTTTAAAATGCAAAAGGTGGTTTCCTATAAAAACGCCAAAAGGAGGTTTGCTTTGAAAAATGCAAAAGTTGGTCTGCTTTGAAAATGCAAAAGGTGGTTTACTTTGAAAATGCTAAAGGTGGTTTGCTTTGAAAATGCAAATGGTGGTTTGCTTTGAAATTGAAAAAGTGGTTTGCTTTCAAAATGCAAAGGGTTTACTTTGAAAATGCAAAAGGCGGTTTGCTTTGAAGGGCGTATGGTGGTTTGCTTTGAAAACGCAAAAGGTGGTTTGATTTGAAAATGAAAAAAAAGGTGGTTTGCTTTTAAAATCAAAAGGTTTGCTTTGAAAATGCAAAGGGTTTACTTTGAAATTGCAAAAGGTTTGTTTTGAAAATGCGAATAGTGGTTTGCTTTGAAAAAGCAAAAGGTGGTTGCTTTGAAGATGCAAAAGTGGTGTGCTTTGAAAATGCAAAAAGGTGGTTTGCTTTTAAAATGCAAAAGGTGGATTGCTGGTTTGCATTGAAAATGCAAAAGGGAGTTTGCTTTGAAAATGTAAAAGGTGGTGTGCTTTGAAAATGCAAAAGGTGGTTTGCTTTGAAAATGATATAGGTGGTTTGCTTTGAAAATGCAAAAAGGTTTGCTTTAAAAAAGCAGTAGATGGTTTGCTTTGAAAATGGAAAAGGTGGTTTGAAAATGCAAAAGGTGGTTTCCTTTGAAAATGCAAAAAAGGTTTGCTTTAAAAATGCAGTAGATGGTTTGCTTTGAAAATGCAGTAGATGGTTTGTTTTGAAAATGCAAAAGGTAGTTTGCTTTGAAAATGCAAAAGGTCGTTTGCTTTGAAAATACAAAAGGTCGTTTGCTTTTAAAATGCAAAAGGTCGTTTGCTTTGAAAATGCAAAAGGTGGTTTTCTGGTTTGCATTGAAAATGCAGAAGCTGCTTTTTAATGGAAATGCAACAGGTGGTTTGCTTTGAAAATGCAAAAGATGGTATGCTTTGAAAATGCAAAAGGTGGTTTGCTTTGAAAATGCAAAATGTCGTTTGCTTTGAAAATGCAAAAGGTGGTTTTCTGGTTTGCATTGAAAATGCAGAAGCTGCTTTTTAATGGAAATGCAACAGGTGGTTTGCTTTGAAAATGCAAAAGGTGGTTTGCTTTGAAAATGGAAACGGTGTTTTGCTTTGAAAATGCAAAAGGTGGTTTGCTTTGAAAATACAAAAAGGTTTGCTTTAAAAAAGCAGTAGATGGTTTGCTTTGAAAATGGAAAAGGTGGTTTGAAAATGCAAAAGGTGGTTTCCTTTGAAAATGCAAAAGGAGGTTTCCTTTGAAAATACAAAAGGTCGTTTGCTCTGAAAATGCAATAGGTCGTTTGCTTTTAATATGCAAAAGGTCGTTTGCTTTGAAAATGCAAAAGATTGTTTGCTTTGAAATTGCAAAAAAGTGGTTTGCTTTGAAAATGCAAAAGTGGTTTGCTTTGAAAATACAAAACGTGGTTTGATTTGAAAATGCAAAAAGTGGCTTTGTTTTAATATGCAAATGGTGATTTGCTTTGAAAATGCAAAAGGTGGTTTGCTTTTAAAATGCAAAAGGTGGTTTGGTTTGAAAATGCAAATGTTGGTTTTCAATGAAAATGTAAAAGGTGGTTTGCTTTGAAAATGCAAAAGGTGGTTTGGTATAAAAATGCCAAAATGTGGTTTGCTTTGAAAATGTAAAAGGTGGTTTGCTTTGAAAATGCAAACGGTCGTTTGCTTTGAAAATGCAAAAGGTGGTTTGCTGGTTTGCATTGAAAATGCAAAAGCTGCGTTTTAATGGAAATGCAAAATGTGGTTTGCTTTGAAAATGCAAAAGATGGTATGCTTTGAAATTGCAAAAAGGTTTGCTTTAAAAAAGCAGTAGATGGTTTGCTTTGAAAATTGAAAAGGTGGATTGAAAATGCAAAATGTGGTTTCCTTTGAAAATGCAAAAAGGTTTGCTTTAAAAATGCAATAGATGGTTTGCTTTGAAAATGGAAAAGGTGGTTTTGTTTGAAAATGCAAAAGGTGGTTTCCTTTGAAAATGCAAAAGGTGGTTTGCATTTAAAATTCAAAAAGGTTTGCTTTAAAAAAGCAGTAGATGGTTTGCTTTGAAAATGGAAAAGGTGGTTTGAAAATGCAAAAGGTGGTTTCCTTTGAAAATGCAAAAGGTTGTTTGCTTTGAAAATACAAAAGGTCGTTTGCTCTGAAAATGCAAAAGGTCGTTTGCTTTATATATGCAAAAGGTCGTTTGCTTTGAAAATGCAAAAGATTGTTTGCTTTGAAATTGAAAAAAATTGGTTTGCTTTGAAAATGCAGAAGTGGTTTGCTTTGAAAATACAAAACGTGGTTTGATTTGAAAATGCAAAAAGAGGCTTTGTTTTAATATGCAAATGGTGGTTTGCTTTGAAAATGCAAAAAGTGGTTTGCTTTTAAAATGCAAAAGGTGGTTTGGTTTGAAAATGCAAATGTTGGTTTTCAATGAAAATGTAAAAGGTGGTTTGCTTTGAAAATGCAAAAGGTGGTTTGGTATAAAAATGCCAAAATGTGGTTTGCTTTGAAAATGTAAAAGTTGGTTTGCTTTGAAAATGCAAACGGTCGTTTGCTTTGAAAATGCAAAAGGTGGTTTGCTGGTTTGCATTGAAAATGCAAAAGCTGCGTTTTAATGGAAATGCAAAATGTGGTTTGCTTTGAAAATGCAAAAGATGGTATGCTTTGAAACTGCAAAAAGGTTTGCTTTAAAAAAGCAGTCGATGGTTTGCTTTGAAAATGGAAAAGGTGGATTGAAAATGCAAAATGTGGTTTCCTTTGAAAATGCAAAAAGGTTTGCTTTAAAAATGCAATAGATGGTTTGCTTTGAAAATGGAAAAGGTGGTTTTCTTTGAAAATGCAAAAGGTGGTTTGATTTGAAATTGCAAATGTGTGGTTTGCTTTGAACATGCAAAAAGGTGATCTGCTTTGAAAATGCTATAGTTGGTTTGCTTTGAAAATGCAAAAGGTGGTTTGCTTTGAAAATGCAAAATGTGGTTTGCTTTGAAAATGCAAAATGAGGTTTGCTTTAAAAATGCAGTAGATGGTTTGCTTTGAAAATAGAAAAGGTGGTTTGCTTTGAAAATGCAAAAGATGGTTTGCTTTGAAATTGCAAACAAGTGGTTTGCTTTGAAAATGCAAAAGGTGGTTTACTTTGAAAATACAAATGTCGGTTTTAATTGAAAATGAAAAAGGTGGTTTGCTTTGAAAATGCAAAAGGTGGTTTGGTATAAAAATGCAAATGGTGGTTTGCTTTGAAAATGCAAAAGGTGGTTTGCTTTGAAAATGCAAACGGTCGTTTGCTTTTAAAATGCAAAAGGTGGTTTGCTGGTTTGCATTGGAAATGCAAAAGCTGTTTTTTAATGGAAATGCAAAAGGTGCTTTGCTTTGAAAATGCAAAATATGGTATGCTTTGAAAATGCAAAAAGGTTTGCTTTAAAAAAGCAGTAGATGGTTTGCTTTGAAAATGGAAAAGGTGGATTGAAATTGCAAAAGGTGGTTTCCTTTGAAAATGTAAAAAGGTTTGCTTTAAAAATGCATTAGATGGTTTGCTTTTAATATGCAGAAGGTCGTTTGATTTGAAAATGCAAAAGATTGTTTGCTTTGAAATTGCAAAAAAGTGGTTTGCTTTGAAAATGCAAAAGGTGGTTTGCTTTGAAAATACAAAACGTGGTTTAATTTGAAAATGCAAAAAGTGGCTTTGTTTTAATATGCAAATGGTGGTTTGCTTTGAAAATGCAAAAGGTGGTTTACTTTTAAAATGCAAAAGGTGGTTAGCTTTGAAAATGCAAATGTTGGTTTTCAATGAAAATGTAAAAGGTGGTTTGATTTGAAAATGCAAAAGGTGGTTTGGTATAAATATGCCAAAAAGTGGTTTGCTTTGAAAATGTAAAAGGTGGTTTGCTTTGAAAATGCAAAAGGTGGTTTGCTGGTTTGCATTGAAAATGCAAAAGCCGCTTTTTAATGGAAATGTAAAAGGTGGTTTGCTTTGAAAATGCAAAAGGTGGTTTCCTTTGAAAATGCCAAAAGGTTTGCTTTAAAAATGCAGTAGATGGTTTGCTTTGAAAATGGAAAAGGTGGTTTGCTTTGAAAATGCAAAAGGTGGTTTAATTTGAAATTGCAAATGTGTGGTTTGCTTTGAACATGCAAAAAAAGGTGGTCTGCTTTGAAAATGTTAAAGGTGGTTTGCTTCGAAAATGCAAAAGGTGGTTTGCTTTGAAATTGCAAAAGGTGGTTTGCTTTGAAAATGCAAAAGGAGGTTTGCTTTGAAAATGCAAATGGTCGTTTGCTCTATAAATGCAAACGGTCGTTTGCTATTAATATGCGAAAGGTCGTTTGCTTTGAAAATGCAAAAGGTTGTTTGCTTTGAATTTGCAAAAAAAAGTGGTTTGCTTTGAAAATGCAAAAGGTGGTTTGCTTTGAAAATACAAAACGTGGTTTGATTTGAAAATGCAAAAAGTGGCTTTGTTTTAATATGCAAATGGTGGTTTGCTTTGAAAATGCAAAAGGTGGTTTGCTTTTAAAGTGCAAAATGTGGTTTGCTTTGAAAATGCAAATGTTGGTTTTCAATGAAAATGTAAAAGGTGGTTTGCTTTGAAAATGCAAAAGGTGGTTTGGTATAAAAATGCCAAAAAGTAGTTTGCTTTGAAAATGTAAAAGGTGGTTTGCTTTGAAAATGCAAAAGATGGTATGCTTTGAAAATGCTAAAAGGTTTGCTTTAAAAAAGCAGTAGATGGTTTGCTTTTTAAAATGGAAAAGGTGGATTGAAAATGCAAAAGGTGGTTTCCTTTGAAAATGCAAAAATGTTTGCTTTAAAAATGCAGTAGATGGTTTGCTTTGAAAATGGAAAAGGTGGTTTGCTTTGAAAATGCAAAAGATGGTTTGCTTTGAAATTGCAAAAAAAGTGGTTTGCTTTGAAAATGCAAAAGGTGGTTTGCTTTGAAAATACAAAACGTTGTTTGATTTGAAATTGCAAAAGGTGGTTTGCTGATTTGCATTGAAAATGCAAAAGTTGCTTTTTAATGGTAATGCAAAAGGTGGTTTGCTTTGAAAATGCAAAAGATGGTATGCTTTGAAAATGCAAAAAGGTTTGCTTTAAAAAAGCAGTAGATGGTTTACTTTGAAAATGGAAAAGGTGGATTGAAAATGCAAATGGTGGTTTGGTATAAAAATGCGAAAAAGTGGTTTGCTTTGAAAATGCAAAAGGTGGTTTGCTTTGAAAATGCAAACGGTCGTTTGCTTTGAAAATGCAAAAGGTGGTTTGCTGGTTTGCATTGAAAATGCAAAAGCTGCTTTTTAATGGAAATGCAAAAGGTGGTTTGCTTTGAAAATGCAAAGATGGTATGCTTTGAAAATGCAAAAGGTGGTTTGCTTTGAAAATGCAAAAGGTGGTTTGCTTTGAATATGAAAAAGCTGGTTTGCTTTGAAAATGCTAAAGGTTTGCTTTGAAAATGCAAAGGGTTTACTTTGATAATGCAAAAGGTTTGCTTTGAAAATGCAAATGGTGGTTTGCTTTGAAAATGCAAAAGGTGGTTTGCTTTTAAAATGAAAAAGGTGGGTTGCATTGAAAATGCAAACGTTGGTTTGCTTGGAAATTGCAAAAAGTGGTTTGCTTTGAAAATGCAAATGGTGGTTTGCTTTGAAAAGGCAAAAGGTGGTTTGCTATAAAAATGCCAAAAGGAGGTTTGCTTTCAAAATGCAAAATGTGGTTTTCTTTGAAAATGCAAAAGGTCCTTTGCTTTGAAAATGCAAAAGATTTGCTATGAAAATGAAAAAGTTGGTTTGCTGGTTTGAATTGAAAATGAAAAAGGTGGTTTGCTTTGAAAATACACAAGGTGGTTTGCTTTGAAAATGCAAAAGGTGGTTTGCTTTGAAAATACAAAAGGTGGTTTGCTTTGAAAATGCAAAAGTTGGCTTGCTTTGAAAATGCAAAAGATGGTTTGTTTTGAAAATGCAAATGTTGGTTTTCATTGAAAATGTAAAAGGTGGTTTGCTTTGAAAATGCAAAAGGTGGTTTGGTATAAAAATGCAAAACGTGGTTTGCTTTGAAAATGCAAAAGGTGGTTTGCTTTGAAAATGCGAAAAAAAATTGCTTTGAAAATGCAAAAGGTGGTTTGCTTTGAAAATGCAAAAGATGGTTTGTTTTGAAAATGCAAAAGGTGGTTTGCTTTGAAAATGCAAAAGGTGGTTTGCTTTGAAAAGGTGGTTTGCTTTGAAAATGCATCAGGTGGTTTGCTTTGAAAATGCAAAATGTTTGCTTTGAAAATGCAAAAGATGGTGTGCTTTGAAAAGGCAAAAGGTGGTTTGCTATAAAAATGCCAAAAGGAGGTTTGCTTTCAAAATGCAAAATGTGGTTTTCTTTTAAAATGCAAAAGTGCTTTGAAAATGCAAAAGGTTTGCTATGAAAATGCAAAAGTTGGTTTGCTGGTTTGCATTGAAAATGAAAAAGGTGGTTTGCTTTGAAAATACACAAGGTGGTTTGCTTTGAAAATGCAAAAGGTGGTTTGCTTTGAAAATACAAAAGGTGGTTTGCTTTGAAAATGGAAAAGGTGGCTTGCTTTTAATATGCAAAAGATGGTTTGCTTTTAAAATGCAAAAGGTGTTTTGGTTATAAAATGCAAAAGGTGGTTTGGTTTTAAAATGGAAATGTTGGTTTGCTTTGAAAATGCAAAAGTTGGTTTACTTTGAAAATGCAAAAGGCGGTGGGCTTTGAAAATGCAAAAGCTGATTTGCTTTGAAAATGCAAAAGGTCGTTTGCTTTGAAAGTGCAAAAGGTAGTTTGCTTTGAAAATGTTAAATGTGGTTTGCTTTGAAAATGCAAAAAAGTGGTTTGGTTTGAAACTGCAAAAGGTGGTTTGCTTTGAAAATGCTATAAGTGGTTTGCTTTGAAAATGCAAAAGGTGCTTTGCTTTGAAATTGCAAAAGGTGGTTTGCTTTGAAAATGCAAAAGGTGGTTTGCTTTGAAAATGCGAAAAAAAATTGCTTTGAAAATGCAAAAGGTGGTTTGCTTTGAAAATGCAAAAGATGGTTTGTTTTGAAAATGCAAAAGGTGGTATGATTTGAAAATGCAATAGGTGGTGTGCTTTGAAAATGCAAAAGGTGGTTTGCTTTGAAAAGGTTGTTTGCTTTGAAAATGCAAAAGGTGGTTTGCTTTGAAAATGCAAAAGATGGTTAGCTTTGAAAATGCAAAAGGTTTGCTTTGAAAATGCAAAAGATGGTTTGCTTTGAAAATGCAAATGGTGGATCGCTTTGAAAAGGTGGTTTGCTTTGAAAATGCATAAGGTGGTTTGCTTTGAAAATATAAAAGGTGGTTCGCTTTGAAATTGCAAAAAGTGGTTTGCTTTGAAAATGCAAAAGATGGTTTGTTTTGAAAATGCAAAAGGTGGTATGATTTGAAAATGCAATAGGTGGTGTGCTTTGAAAATGCAAAAGGTGGTTTGCTTTGAAAAGGTTGTTTGCTTTGAAAATGCATAAGGTGGTTTGCTTTGAAAATGCAAAAGATGGTTAGCTTTGAAAATGCAAAAGGTTTGCTTTGAAAATGCAAAAGATGGTTTGCTTTGAAAATGCAAATGGTGGATCGCTTTGAAAAGGTGGTTTGCTTTGAAAATGCATAAGGTGGTTTGCTTTGAAAATATAAAAGGTGGTTCGCTTTGAAATTGCAAAAAGTGGTTTGCTTTGAAAATGCAAAAGGTGGTTTGCTTTATAATGCAAAAGGTGGTTTGCTTTAAAAATGCAAAAGGTGGTTTCCTTTGAAAATACAAAATGTGCTTTGCTTTGAAAATGCAAAAGGTGATTTGTTTTGAAAATGCAAAAGGTGGTTTGCCATGAAAATGCAAAAGGTGGTTTGCTTAGAATAGGTGGTTTGCTTTGAAAATGCATAAGGTGGTTTGCATTGAAAATGCATAACGTTGTTTGCTTTGAAATTGCAAAACGTGGTTTGCTTTGAAAATGCAAAACGTCGTTTGCTTTGAAAATGCAAATGTTGGTTTTCATTGAAAATGTAAAAGGTGGTTTGCTTTGAAAATGCAAAAGGTGGTTTGGTATAAAAATGCAAAACGTGGTTTGCTTTGAAAATGCAAAAGGTGGTTTGCTTTGAAAATGCGAAAAAAAATTGCTTTGAAAATGCAAAAGGTGGTTTGCTTTGAAAATGCAAAAGATGGTTTGTTTTGAAAATGCAAAAGGTGGTTTGCTTTGAAAATGCATCAGGTGGTTTGCTTTGAAAATGCAAAAGATGGTTAGCTTTGAAAATGCAAAAGGTTTGCTTAGAAAATGCAAAAGATGGTTTGC
The DNA here is from genome assembly GCA_038087875.1 of Malacoraja senta. Lineage (NCBI taxonomy): Eukaryota > Metazoa > Chordata > Chondrichthyes > Rajiformes > Rajidae > Malacoraja > Malacoraja senta. The sequence continues at coordinate 24,831 of JAXLNO010005203.1, read as the reverse complement.
TTTGAAAATGCAAATGGTGGTTCGCTTTGAAAAGGTGGTTTGCTTTGAAAATGCATAAGGTGGTTTGCTTTGAAAATATAAAAGGTGGTTCGCTTTGAAATTGCAAAAAGTGGTTTGCTTTGAAAATGCAAAAGGTGGTTTGCTTTATAATGCAAAAGGTGGTTTGCTTTAAAAATGCAAAAGGTGGTTTGCTTTGAAAATACAAAATGTGGTTTGCTTTGAAAATGCAAAAGGTGATTTGTTTTGAAAATGCAAAAGGTGGTTTGCCATGAAAATGCAAAAGGTGGTTTGCTTAGAATAGGTGGTTTGCTTTGAAAATGCATAAGGTGGTTTGCATTGAAAATGCATAACGTTGTTTGCTTTGAAATTGCAAAAAGTGGTTTGCTTTGAAAATGCAAAACGTGGTTTGCTTTGAAAATTCAAATGTTGGTTTTCATTGAAAATGTAAAAGGTGGTTTGCTTTGAAAATGCAAAAGATGGTATACTTTGAAAATGCAAAAAGGTTTGCATTAAAAAAGCAGCAGATGGTTTACTTTGAAAATGGAAAAGGTGGATTGAAAACGCAAAAGGTGGTTTCCTTTGAAAATGCAAAAAGGTTTGCTTTAAAAATGCAGTAGATGGTTTGCTTTGAAAATGGAAACGGTGGTTTGCTTTGAAAATGCAAAAGGTGGTTTGCTTGGAAAATGCAAAAAGGTTTGATTTTATAATGCAGTAGATGGTTTGCTTGAAAATAGAAAAGGTGGTTTGCTTTGAAAATGCAAAAGATGGTTTGCTTTGAAATTGCAAAAAAGTGGTTTGCTTTGAAAATGCAAAATGTGGTTTGCTTTGAAAATACAAAACGTGGTTTGATTTGAAAATGCAAAAACTGGCTTGCTTTTAATATGCAAATGGTGGTTTGCTTTGAAAATGCAAAAGGTGGTTTGCTTTTAAAAATGCAAAAGGTGGTTTGCTTTGAAAATGCAAATGTTGGTTTTCAATGAAAATGCAAAATGTGGTTTGGTATAAAAATGCCAAAAAGTGGTTTGCTTTGAAAATGCAAAAGGTTTGCGTTGAAAATGCAAATGGTGGTTTGCTATGAAAAGGCAAAAGGTGGTTTGCTATAAAAATGCCAAAAGGAGGTTTGCTTTCAAAATGCAAAAGGTGGTTTGCTTTGAATATGAAAAAGCTGGTTTGCTTTGAAAATGCTAAAGGTTTGCGTTGAAAATGCAAATGGTGGTTTGCTATGAAAAGGCAAAAGGTGGTTTGCTATAAAAATGCCAAAAGGAGGTTTGCTTTCAAAATGCAAAATGTGGTGTTCCTTCAAAATGCAAAAGGTCGTTTGCTTTGAAAATGCAAAAGGTTTGCTGTGAAAATGCAAAAGTTGGTTTGCTGGTTTGCATTGAAAATGAAAAAGGTGGTTTGCTTTGAAAATACACAAGGCGGTTTGCTTTGAAAATGCAAAAGGTGGTTTGCTTTGAAAATGCTAAAGGTGGTTTGTTTTGAAATAGTAAAAAGTGGTTTGCTTTGAAAATGCAAAAGATGGTATGCTTTGAAAATGCAAAAAGGTTTGATTTTATAATGCAGTAGATGGTTTGCTTGAAAATGGAAAAGGTGGTTTGCTTTGAAAATGCAAAAGAAGGTTTGCTTTGAAATTGCAAAAAAGTGGTTTGCTTTGAAAATGCAAAATGTGGTTTGCTTTGAAAATACAAAACGTGGTTTGATTTGAAAATGCAAAAAGTGGCTTGCTTTTAATATGCAAATGGTGGTTTGCTTTGAAAACGCAAAAGGTGGTTTGCTTTTAAAAATGCAAAAGGTGGTTTGCTTTGAAAATGCAAATGTTGGTTTTCATTGAAAATGCAAAAGGTGGTTTGCTTTGAAAATGCAAATGTTGGTTTTCATTGAAAATGCAAAATGTGGTTTGGTATAAAAATGCCAAAAAGTGGTTTGCTTTGAAAATGCAAAAGGTGGTTTGCTTTGAAAATGCAAAAGGTGGTTTGCTTTGAAAATGCAAAAGGTGGTTTGTTTTGAAATAGCAAAAAGTGTTTTGCTTTGAAAATGCAAAAGGTGGTTTGCTTTGTAAATGCTATAAGTGGTTTGCTTTGAAATTGCAAAAGGTGGTTTGCTTTGAAAATGCAAAAGGTGGTTTGTTTTGAAAATGCAAAAGGTGGTTTGCTTTGAAAATGCAAAAGGTGGTTTGCTTTGAAAATGCAAAAGGTGGTTTGCTTTGAAAATGCAAAAGGTGGTTTGCTTTGAAAAGGTGGTTTGCTTTGAAAATGCATAAGGTGGTTTGCTTTGAAAATGCAAAAGTTGGTTAGCTTTGAAAATGCAAAAAGGTTTGCTTTGAAAATGCAAAAGATGGTTTGCTTTGAAAATGCAAATGGTGGTTCGCTTTGAAAAGGTGGTTTGCTTTGAAAATGCATAAGGTGGTTTGCTTTGAAAATATAAAAGGTGGTTCGCTTTGAAATTGCAAAAAGTGGTTTGCTTTGAAAATGCAAAAGGTGGTTTGCTTTGAAAATGCAAAAGGTCGTTTGCTTTGAAAATGCAAAAGGTGGTTTGCTTTGAAAATACAAAATGTGCTTTGCTTTGAAAATGCAAAAGGTGATTTGCTTTGAAAATGCAAAAGGTGGTTTGCCATGAAAATGCAAAAGGTGGTTTGCTTAGAATAGGTGGTTTGCTTTGAAAATGCATTAGGTGGTTTGCCTTGAAAATGCATAACGTTGTTTGCTTTGAAATTGCACAAAGTGGTTTGCTTTGAAAATGCAAAACGTGGTTTGCTTTGAAATGCAAAAGGTGGTTTGCTTTGAAAATTCAAAATGTGGTTTACTTTGAAAATGCAAAAAGTGGTTTGCTTTGAAAATGCAAAAGGTGGTTTGCTGTTTGCATTGAAAATGCAAAAGGTGTTTTAGTTTGAAAATGCAAAATGTGGTTTGCTTTGAAAATGCAAAAGGTAATTTGCTTTGAAAATGCTAAATGTGGTTTGCTTTGAAAATGCAAAAAGTAGTTTGCTTTGAAAATGCAAAAGGTGGTTTGCTGGTTTGCATTGAAAATGCAAAAGGTGGTTTACTTTGAAAATGCAAAAGGTGATGGGCTTTGAAAATGCAAAAGGTGATTTGCTTTGAAAATGCAAAAGGTCGTTTGCTTTGAAAGTGCAAAAGGTAGTTTGCTTTGAAAATGTTAAAGGGGGTTTGCTTTGAAAATGTAAAAATGCGGTTTGCTTGTAAAATGCAAAAGGTGGTTTGCTTTGAAAATGCTAAAACTGGTTTGCTTTGAAAATGCTAAAAGTGGTTTGCTTTCAAAATGCAAAAGGTCGTTTGCTGGTTTGCATTGAAATTGCAAAAGGTGGTTTGCTTTGAAAATGCAAAAGCTGGTTTATTTTGAAAATGCGAAAAAAAATTGCTTTGAAAATGCAAAATGTGGTTTCTTTGAAAATGCAAAAGGTGGTTTGTATTGAAAATACAAAAGGTGGTTTGTTTTGAAAATGCAAAAGGTGGTTTGCTTTGAAAATGCAAAAGGTGGTTTGCTTTGAAAATGCAAAAGGTGGTTTGGGTTGAAAATGCAAAATGTGGTTTGCTTTGAAAAGGTGGTTTGCTTTGAAAATGCGTAAGGTGGTTTGCTTTGAAAATGCAAAAGGTGGTTTGCTTTGAAAATACAAAATGTGCTTTGCTTTGAAAATGCAAAAGGTGATTTGCTTTGATAATATAAAAGGTGGTTCGCTTTGAAATTGCAAAAAGTGGTTTGCTTTGAAAATGCAAAAGGTGGTTTGCTTTGAAAATGCAAAAGGTGGTTTGCTTTGAAAATGCAAAAGGTGGTTTGCTTTGAAAATACAAAATGTGCTTTGCTTTGAAAATGCAAAAGGTGATTTGCTTTGATAATGCAAAAGGTGGTTTGCCATGAAAATGCAAAAGGTGGTTTGCATTGAAAAAGCATAACGTTGTTTGCTTTGAAATTGCACAAAGTGGTTTGCTTTGAAAATGCAAAATGTGGTTTGCATTGAAATGCAAAAGGTGGTTTGCTTTGAAAATTCAAACGTGGTTTGCTTTGAAAATGCAAAAGGTGGTTTGCTTTGAAAATGCAAAAGGTGGTTTGCTGTTTGCATTGAAAATGTGAAAGGTGTTTTAGTTTGAAAATGCAAAAGGTGGTTTGCTTTGAAAATGCAAAAGGTGATTTGCTTTGAAAATGCTAAATGTGGTTTGCTTTGAAAATGCAAAAAGTGGTTTGTTTTGAAAAATGCAAAAGGTGGTTTGCTGGTTTGCATTGAAAATGCAAAAGGTGGTTTACTTTGAAAATGCAAAAGGTGGTGGTCTTTGAAAATGCAAAAGGTGATTTGCTTTGAAAATTCAAAAGGTCGTTTGCTTTGAAAGTGCAAAAGGCAGTTTGCTTTGAAAATGTTAAAGGGGGTTTGCTTTGAAAATGCAAAAATGTGGTTTGCTTGGAAAATGCAAAAGGTGGTTTGCTTTGAAAATGCAAAAGGTGGTTTGCTTTGAAAATGCAAAAGGTGCTTTGCTTTTAAATTACAAAGGGTGGTTTGCTTTGAAAATGCAAAAGCTGGTTTGTTTTGAAAATGCGAAAAAAAAATTGCTTTGAAAATGCAAAATGTGGTTTCTTTGAAAATGCAAAAGGTGGTTTGTATTGAAAATACAAAAGGTGGTTTGTTTTGAAAATGCAAAAGGTGGTTTGCTTTGAAAATGCAAAAGGTGGTTTGCTTTGAAAATACATAAAGGTTTGCTTTGAAAAAACAAAAGGTGGTTTGTTTTGAAAATGCAGAAGGTGGTTTGTTTTGAAAATGCAAAAGGTGGTTTGCTTTGAAAATGCAAAAGGTGGTTTGCTTTGAAAATGCAAAAGGTGGTTTGCTTTGAAAATGCAAAAGGTGGTTTGCTTTGAAAAGGTGGTTTGCTTTGAAAATGCAAAAGGTTGTTTGTTTTGAAAATGCAAAAAGGTGGTTTGTTTTGAAAATGCAAAAGGTGGTTTGCTTTGGAAATGCAAAAGGTGGTTTGCTTTGAAAATGCAAAAAGGTGGTTTGCTTTGAAAATGCGAAAAATGTTTTGCTTTGGAAATTCAAAAGGTGGTTTGTTTTGAAAATGCAGAAGGTGGTTTGTTTTGAAAATGCAGAAGGTGGTTTGTTTTGAAAATGCAAAAGATGGTTTGCTTTGAAAATGCAAAAGGTGGTTTGCTTTTAAAATTTAAAAGGTGGTTTGCTTTGAAAATGCAAAAGGTGGTTTGGTTTGAAAATGCAAAATGTGGTTTGCTTTGAAAAGGTGGTTTGCTTTGAAAATGCGTAAGGTGGTTTGCTTTGAAAATGCAAAAGATGGTTGGCTTTGAAAATGCAAAAAGGTTAGCTTTGAAAATGCAAAAGATGGTTTGCTTTGAAAATGCAAATGGTGGTTCGCTTTGAAAAGGTGGTTTGCTTTGAAAATGCATAAGGTGGTTTGCTTTGAAAATATAAAAGGTGGTTCGCTTTGAAATTGCAAAAAGTGGTTTGCTTTGAAAATGCAAAAGGTGGTTTGCTTTGAAAATGCAAAAGGTGGTTTGCTTTGAAAATGCAAAAGGTGGTTTGCTTTGAAAATACAAAATGTGCTTTGCTTTGAAAATGCAAAAGGTGATTTGCTTTGAAAATGCAAAAGGTGGTTTGCCATGAAAATGCAAAAGGTGGTTTGCTTAGAATAGGTGGTTTGCTTTGAAAATGCATAAGGTGGTTTGCATTGAAAAAGCATAACGTTGTTTGCTTTGAAATTGCACAAAGTGGTTTGCTTTGAAAATGCAAAACGTGGTTTGCATTGAAATGCAAAAGGTGGTTTGCTTTGAAAATTCAAACGTGGTTTGCTTTGAAAATGCAAAAGGTGGTTTGCTTTGAAAATGCAAAAGGTGGTTTGCTGTTTGCATTAAAAATGCAAAAGGTGTTTTAGTTTGAAAATGCAAAAGGTGGTTTGCTTTGAAAATGCAAAAGGTGATTTGCTTTGAAAATGCTAAATGTGGTTTGCTTTGAAAATGCAAAAAGTGGTTTGTTTTGAAAATGCAAAAGGTGGTTTGCTGGTTTGCATTGAAAATGCAAAAGGTGGTTTACTTTGAAAATGCAAAAGGTGGTGGTCTTTGAAAATGCAAAAGGTGATTTGCTTTGAAAATGCAAAAGGTGGTTTGCTTTGAAAATGCAAAAGGTGGTTTGCTTTGAAAATGCAAAAGGTGGTTTGCTTTGAAAATGCAAAAGGTGGTTTGCTTTGAAAAGGTGGTTTGCTTTGAAAATGCATAAGGTGGTTTGCTTTGAAAATGCAAAAGTTGGTTAGCTTTGAAAATGCAAAAAGGTTTGCTTTGAAAATGCAAAAGATGGTTTGCTTTGAAAATGCAAATGGTGGTTCGCTTTGAAAAGGTGGTTTGCTTTGAAAATGCATAAGGTGGTTTGCTTTGAAAATATAAAAGGTGGTTCGCTTTGAAATTGCAAAAAGTGGTTTGCTTTGAAAATGCAAAAGGTGGTTTGCTTTGAAAATGCAAAAGGTCGTTTGCTTTGAAAATGCAAAAGGTGGTTTGCTTTGAAAATACAAAATGTGCTTTGCTTTGAAAATGCAAAAGGTGATTTGCTTTGAAAATGCAAAAGGTGGTTTGCCATGAAAATGCAAAAGGTGGTTTGCTTAGAATAGGTGGTTTGCTTTGAAAATGCATTAGGTGGTTTGCCTTGAAAATGCATAACGTTGTTTGCTTTGAAATTGCACAAAGTGGTTTGCTTTGAAAATGCAAAACGTGGTTTGCTTTGAAATGCAAAAGGTGGTTTGCTTTGAAAATTCAAAATGTGGTTTACTTTGAAAATGCAAAAAGTGGTTTGCTTTGAAAATGCAAAAGGTGGTTTGCTGTTTGCATTGAAAATGCAAAAGGTGTTTTAGTTTGAAAATGCAAAATGTGGTTTGCTTTGAAAATGCAAAAGGTAATTTGCTTTGAAAATGCTAAATGTGGTTTGCTTTGAAAATGCAAAAAGTAGTTTGCTTTGAAAATGCAAAAGGTGGTTTGCTGGTTTGCATTGAAAATGCAAAAGGTGGTTTACTTTGAAAATGCAAAAGGTGATGGGCTTTGAAAATGCAAAAGGTGATTTGCTTTGAAAATGCAAAAGGTCGTTTGCTTTGAAAGTGCAAAAGGTAGTTTGCTTTGAAAATGTTAAAGGGGGTTTGCTTTGAAAATGTAAAAATGCGGTTTGCTTGTAAAATGCAAAAGGTGGTTTGCTTTGAAAATGCTAAAACTGGTTTGCTTTGAAAATGCTAAAAGTGGTTTGCTTTCAAAATGCAAAAGGTCGTTTGCTGGTTTGCATTGAAATTGCAAAAGGTGGTTTGCTTTGAAAATGCAAAAGCTGGTTTATTTTGAAAATGCGAAAAAAAATTGCTTTGAAAATGCAAAATGTGGTTTCTTTGAAAATGCAAAAGGTGGTTTGTATTGAAAATACAAAAGGTGGTTTGTTTTGAAAATGCAAAAGGTGGTTTGCTTTGAAAATGCAAAAGGTGGTTTGCTTTGAAAATGCAAAAGGTGGTTTGGGTTGAAAATGCAAAATGTGGTTTGCTTTGAAAAGGTGGTTTGCTTTGAAAATGCGTAAGGTGGTTTGCTTTGAAAATGCAAAAGATGGTTGGCTTTGAAAATGCAAAAAGGTTTGCTTTGAAAATGCAAAAGATGGTTTGCTTTGAAAATGCAAATGGTGGTTCGCTTTGAAAAGATGGTTTGCTTTGAAAATGCATAAGGTGGTTTGCTTTGAAAATATAAAAGGTGGTTCGCTTTGAAATTGCAAAAAGTGGTTTGCTTTGAAAATGCAAAAGGTGGTTTGCTTTGAAAATGCAAAAGGTGGTTTGCTTTGAAAATGCAAAAGGTGGTTTGCTTTGAAAATACAAAATGTGCTTTGCTTTGAAAATGCAAAAGGTGATTTGCTTTGATAATGCAAAAGGTGGTTTGCCATGAAAATGCAAAAGGTGGTTTGCATTGAAAAAGCATAACGTTGTTTGCTTTGAAATTGCACAAAGTGGTTTGCTTTGAAAATGCAAAATGTGGTTTGCATTGAAATGCAAATGGTGGTTTGCTTTGAAAATTCAAACGTGGTTTGCTTTGAAAATGCAAAAGGTGGTTTGCTTTGAAAATGCAAAAGGTGGTTTGCTGTTTGCATTGAAAATGCAAAAGGTGTTTTAGTTTGAAAATGCAAAAGGTGGTTTGCTTTGAAAATGCAAAAGGTGATTTGCTTTGAAAATGCTAAATGTGGTTTGCTTTGAAAATGCAAAAAGTGGTTTGTTTTGAAAATGCAAAAGGTGGTTTGCTGGTTTGCATTGAAAATGCAAAAGGTGGTTTACTTTGAAAATGCAAAAGGTGGTGGTCTTTGAAAATGCAAAAGGTGATTTGCTTTGAAAATTCAAAAGGTCGTTTGCTTTGAAAGTGCAAAAGGCAGTTTGCTTTGAAAATGTTAAAGGGGGTTTGCTTTGAAAATGCAAAAATGTGGTTTGCTTGGAAAATGCAAAAGGTGGTTTGCTTTGAAAATGCAAAAGGTGGTTTGCTTTGAAAATGCAAAAGGTGCTTTGCTTTTAAATTACAAAAGGTGGTTTGCTTTGAAAATGCAAAAGCTGGTTTGTTTTGAAAATGCGAAAAAAAAATTGCTTTGAAAATGCAAAATGTGGTTTCTTTGAAAATGCAAAAGGTGGTTTGTATTGAAAATACAAAAGGTGGTTTGTTTTGAAAATGCAAAAGGTGGTTTGCTTTGAAAATGCAAAAGGTGGTTTGCTTTGAAAATGCAAAAGGTGGTTTGCTTTGAAAATGCAAAAGGTGGTTTGCTTTGAAAATGCAAAAGGTGGTTTGCTTTGAAAAGGTGGTTTGCTTTGAAAATGCAAAAGGTTGTTTGTTTTGAAAATGCAAAAGGTGGTTTGTTTTGAAAATGCAAAAGGTGGTTTGCTTTGGAAATGCAAAAGGTGGTTTGCTTTGAAAATGCAAAAAGGTGGTTTGCTTTGGAAATGCAAAAGGTGGTTTGCTTTGAAAATGCAAAAAGGTGGTTTGCTTTGAAAATGCGAAAAATGTTTTGCTTTGGAAATTCAAAAGGTGGTTTGTTTTGAAAATGCAGAAGGTGGTTTGTTTTGAAAATGCAGAAGGTGGTTTGTTTTGAAAATGCAAAAGATGGTTTGCTTTGAAAATGCAAAAGGTGGTTTGCTTTTAAAATTTAAAAGGTGGTTTGCTTTGAAAATGCAAAAGGTGGTTTGGTTTGAAAATGCAAAATGTGGTTTGCTTTGAAAAGGTGGTTTGCTTTGAAAATGCGTAAGGTGGTTTGCTTTGAAAATGCAAAAGATGGTTGGCTTTGAAAATGCAAAAAGGTTAGCTTTGAAAATGCAAAAGATGGTTTGCTTTGAAAATGCAAATGGTGGTTCGCTTTGAAAAGGTGGTTTGCTTTGAAAATGCATAAGGTGGTTTGCTTTGAAAATATAAAAGGTGGTTCGCTTTGAAATTGCAAAAAGTGGTTTGCTTTGAAAATGCAAAAGGTGGTTTGCTTTGAAAATGCAAAAGGTGGTTTGCTTTGAAAATGCAAAAGGTGGTTTGCTTTGAAAATACAAAATGTGCTTTGCTTTGAAAATGCAAAAGGTGATTTGCTTTGAAAATGCAAAAGGTGGTTTGCCATGAAAATGCAAAAGGTGGTTTGCTTAGAATAGGTGGTTTGCTTTGAAAATGCATAAGGTGGTTTGCATTGAAAAAGCATAACGTTGTTTGCTTTGAAATTGCACAAAGTGGTTTGCTTTGAAAATGCAAAACGTGGTTTGCATTGAAATGCAAAAGGTGGTTTGCTTTGAAAATTCAAACGTGGTTTGCTTTGAAAATGCAAAAGGTGGTTTGCTTTGAAAATGCAAAAGGTGGTTTGCTGTTTGCATTAAAAATGCAAAAGGTGTTTTAGTTTGAAAATGCAAAAGGTGGTTTGCTTTGAAAATGCAAAAGGTGATTTGCTTTGAAAATGCTAAATGTGGTTTGCTTTGAAAATGCAAAAAGTGGTTTGTTTTGAAAATGCAAAAGGTGGTTTGCTGGTTTGCATTGAAAATGCAAAAGGTGGTTTACTTTGAAAATGCAAAAGGTGGTGGTCTTTGAAAATGCAAAAGGTGATTTGCTTTGAAAATGCAAAAGGTGGTTTGCTTTGAAAATGCAAAAGGTGGTTTGCTTTGAAAATGCAAAAGGTGGTTTGCTTTGAAAATGCAAAAGGTGGTTTGCTTTGAAAAGGTGGTTTGCTTTGAAAATGCATAAGGTGGTTTGCTTTGAAAATGCAAAAGTTGGTTAGCTTTGAAAATGCAAAAAGGTTTGCTTTGAAAATGCAAAAGATGGTTTGCTTTGAAAATGCAAATGGTGGTTCGCTTTGAAAAGGTGGTTTGCTTTGAAAATGCATAAGGTGGTTTGCTTTGAAAATATAAAAGGTGGTTCGCTTTGAAATTGCAAAAAGTGGTTTGCTTTGAAAATGCAAAAGGTGGTTTGCTTTGAAAATGCAAAAGGTCGTTTGCTTTGAAAATGCAAAAGGTGGTTTGCTTTGAAAATACAAAATGTGCTTTGCTTTGAAAATGCAAAAGGTGATTTGCTTTGAAAATGCAAAAGGTGGTTTGCCATGAAAATGCAAAAGGTGGTTTGCTTAGAATAGGTGGTTTGCTTTGAAAATGCATTAGGTGGTTTGCCTTGAAAATGCATAACGTTGTTTGCTTTGAAATTGCACAAAGTGGTTTGCTTTGAAAATGCAAAACGTGGTTTGCTTTGAAATGCAAAAGGTGGTTTGCTTTGAAAATTCAAAATGTGGTTTACTTTGAAAATGCAAAAAGTGGTTTGCTTTGAAAATGCAAAAGGTGGTTTGCTGTTTGCATTGAAAATGCAAAAGGTGTTTTAGTTTGAAAATGCAAAATGTGGTTTGCTTTGAAAATGCAAAAGGTAATTTGCTTTGAAAATGCTAAATGTGGTTTGCTTTGAAAATGCAAAAAGTAGTTTGCTTTGAAAATGCAAAAGGTGGTTTGCTGGTTTGCATTGAAAATGCAAAAGGTGGTTTACTTTGAAAATGCAAAAGGTGATGGGCTTTGAAAATGCAAAAGGTGATTTGCTTTGAAAATGCAAAAGGTCGTTTGCTTTGAAAGTGCAAAAGGTAGTTTGCTTTGAAAATGTTAAAGGGGGTTTGCTTTGAAAATGTAAAAATGCGGTTTGCTTGTAAAATGCAAAAGGTGGTTTGCTTTGAAAATGCTAAAACTGGTTTGCTTTGAAAATGCTAAAAGTGGTTTGCTTTCAAAATGCAAAAGGTCGTTTGCTGGTTTGCATTGAAATTGCAAAAGGTGGTTTGCTTTGAAAATGCAAAAGCTGGTTTATTTTGAAAATGCGAAAAAAAATTGCTTTGAAAATGCAAAATGTGGTTTCTTTGAAAATGCAAAAGGTGGTTTGTATTGAAAATACAAAAGGTGGTTTGTTTTGAAAATGCAAAAGGTGGTTTGCTTTGAAAATGCAAAAGGTGGTTTGCTTTGAAAATGCAAAAGGTGGTTTGGGTTGAAAATGCAAAATGTGGTTTGCTTTGAAAAGGTGGTTTGCTTTGAAAATGCGTAAGGTGGTTTGCTTTGAAAATGCAAAAGATGGTTGGCTTTGAAAATGCAAAAAGGTTTGCTTTGAAAATGCAAAAGATGGTTTGCTTTGAAAATGCAAATGGTGGTTCGCTTTGAAAAGATGGTTTGCTTTGAAAATGCATAAGGTGGTTTGCTTTGAAAATATAAAAGGTGGTTCGCTTTGAAATTGCAAAAAGTGGTTTGCTTTGAAAATGCAAAAGGTGGTTTGCTTTGAAAATGCAAAAGGTGGTTTGCTTTGAAAATGCAAAAGGTGGTTTGCTTTGAAAATACAAAATGTGCTTTGCTTTGAAAATGCAAAAGGTGATTTGCTTTGATAATGCAAAAGGTGGTTTGCCATGAAAATGCAAAAGGTGGTTTGCATTGAAAAAGCATAACGTTGTTTGCTTTGAAATTGCACAAAGTGGTTTGCTTTGAAAATGCAAAATGTGGTTTGCATTGAAATGCAAATGGTGGTTTGCTTTGAAAATTCAAACGTGGTTTGCTTTGAAAATGCAAAAGGTGGTTTGCTTTGAAAATGCAAAAGGTGGTTTGCTGTTTGCATTGAAAATGCAAAAGGTGTTTTAGTTTGAAAATGCAAAAGGTGGTTTGCTTTGAAAATGCAAAAGGTGATTTGCTTTGAAAATGCTAAATGTGGTTTGCTTTGAAAATGCAAAAAGTGGTTTGTTTTGAAAATGCAAAAGGTGGTTTGCTGGTTTGCATTGAAAATGCAAAAGGTGGTTTACTTTGAAAATGCAAAAGGTGGTGGTCTTTGAAAATGCAAAAGGTGATTTGCTTTGAAAATTCAAAAGGTCGTTTGCTTTGAAAGTGCAAAAGGCAGTTTGCTTTGAAAATGTTAAAGGGGGTTTGCTTTGAAAATGCAAAAATGTGGTTTGCTTGGAAAATGCAAAAGGTGGTTTGCTTTGAAAATGCAAAAGGTGGTTTGCTTTGAAAATGCAAAAGGTGCTTTGCTTTTAAATTACAAAAGGTGGTTTGCTTTGAAAATGCAAAAGCTGGTTTGTTTTGAAAATGCGAAAAAAAAATTGCTTTGAAAATGCAAAATGTGGTTTCTTTGAAAATGCAAAAGGTGGTTTGTATTGAAAATACAAAAGGTGGTTTGTTTTGAAAATGCAAAAGGTGGTTTGCTTTGAAAATGCAAAAGGTGGTTTGCTTTGAAAATGCAAAAGGTGGTTTGCTTTGAAAATGCAAAAGGTGGTTTGCTTTGAAAATGCAAAAGGTGGTTTGCTTTGAAAAGGTGGTTTGCTTTGAAAATGCAAAAGGTTGTTTGTTTTGAAAATGCAAAAGGTGGTTTGTTTTGAAAATGCAAAAGGTGGTTTGCTTTGGAAATGCAAAAGGTGGTTTGCTTTGAAAATGCAAAAAGGTGGTTTGCTTTGAAAATGCGAAAAATGTTTTGCTTTGGAAATTCAAAAGGTGGTTTGTTTTGAAAATGCAGAAGGTGGTTTGTTTTGAAAATGCAGAAGGTGGTTTGTTTTGAAAATGCAAAAGATGGTTTGCTTTGAAAATGCAAAAGGTGGTTTGCTTTTAAAATTTAAAAGGTGGTTTGCTTTGAAAATGCAAAAGGTGGTTTGGTTTGAAAATGCAAAATGTGGTTTGCTTTGAAAAGGTGGTTTGCTTTGAAAATGCGTAAGGTGGTTTGCTTTGAAAATGCAAAAGATGGTTGGCTTTGAAAATGCAAAAAGGTTAGCTTTGAAAATGCAAAAGATGGTTTGCTTTGAAAATGCAAATGGTGGTTCGCTTTGAAAAGGTGGTTTGCTTTGAAAATGCATAAGGTGGTTTGCTTTGAAAATATAAAAGGTGGTTCGCTTTGAAATTGCAAAAAGTGGTTTGCTTTGAAAATGCAAAAGGTGGTTTGCTTTGAAAATGCAAAAGGTGGTTTGCTTTGAAAATGCAAAAGGTGGTTTGCTTTGAAAATGCAAAACGTGGTTTGCATTGAAATGCAAAAGGTGGTTTGCTTTGAAAATTCAAACGTGGTTTGCTTTGAAAATGCAAAAGGTGGTTTGCTTTGAAAATGCAAAAGGTGGTTTGCTGTTTGCATTGAAAATGCAAAAGGTGTTTTAGTTTGAAAATGCAAAAGGTGGTTTGCTTTGAAAATGCAAAAGGTGATTTGCTTTGAAAATGCTAAATGTGGTTTGCTTTGAAAATGCAAAAAGTGGTTTGTTTTGAAAATGCAAAAGGTGGTTTGCTGGTTTGCATTGAAAATGCAAAAGGTGGTTTACTTTGAAAATGCAAAAGGTGGTGGTCTTTGAAAATGCAAAAGGTGATTTGCTTTGAAAATGCAAAAGGTCGTTTGCTTTGAAAGTGCAAAAGGTAGTTTGCTTTGAAAATGTTAAAGGGGGTTTGCTTTGAAAATGCAAAAATGTGGTTTGCTTCGAAAATGCAAAAGGTGGTTTGCTTTGAAAATGCTGAAACTGGTTTGCTTTGAAAATGCAAAAGGTGCTTTGCTTTTAAATTACAAAAGGTGGTTTGCTTTGAAAATGCAAAAGCTGGTTTGTTTTGAAAATGCGGAAAAAAATTGCTTTGAAAATGCAAAATGTGGTTTCTTTGAAAATGCAAAAGGTGGTTTGTATTGAAAATACAAAAGGTGGTTTGTTTTGAAAATGCAAAAGGTGGTTTTCTTTGAAAATGCAAAAGGTGGTTTGCTTTGAAAATGCAAAAGGTGGTTTGCTTTGAAAATGCAAAAGGTGGTTTGCTTTGAATAGGTGGTTTGCTTTGAAAATGCATAAGGTGGTTTGCTTTGAAAATGCAAAAGATGGTTTGCTTTGAAAATACATAAAGGTTTGCTTTGAAAATGCAAAAGGTGGCTGGTTTTGAAAATGCAGAAGGTGGTTTGTTTTGAAAATGCAAAAGGTGGTTTGCTTTGAAAATGCAAAAGGTGGTTTGCTTTGAAAATGCAAAAGGTGGTTTGCTTTGAAAATGCAAAAGGTGGTTTGCTTTGAAAATGCAAAAGGTGGTTTGCTTTGAAAATGCAAAAGGTTGTTTGCTTTGAAAATGCAAAAGGTGGTTTGCTTTGAAAATGCGAAAAATGTTTTGCTTTGGAAATTCAAAAGGTGGTTTGTTTTGAAAATGCAGAAGGTGGTTTGTTTTGAAAATGCAGAAGGTGGTTTGTTTTGAAAATGCAAAAGATGGTTTGCTTTGAAAATGCAAAAGGTGGTTTGCTTTGAAAATTTAAAAGGTGGTTTGCTTTGAAAATGCAAAAGGTGGTTTGCTTTGAAAATGCAAAAGATGGTTTGCTTTGAAAATACATAAAGGTTTGCTTTGAAAATGCAAAAGGTTTTTTTTTTTGAAAATGCAGAGGGTGGTTTATTTTGAAAATGCAAAAGGTGGTTTGCTTTGAAAATGCAAAACGTGGTTTGCTTTGAAAATGCAAAAGGTGGTTTGCTTTGAAAATGCAAAGGCAAGTGAGGTTGCTTTTAAAATGCAAAGGCAAGTGCGGTTGCTTTGAAAATGCAAAGGCAAGTGCGGTTGCTTTGAAAATGCATAGGCAAGTGATTCAAAGTCAAATCTTGACCACTTCCTGTTTGCACTGTATATTGGTTTTAGAAAAATGACTTCCACTCACGGCTTCGATTTTTGGCCATATTACTCAGTCCCCCTCCAGCTGTCAGGGCCATAGATGGAAAATATAAGACTTATTAATGTTTAAATAATGTTGAAATTCTCTCTCCTGTCAATCATGCCATGGAGGACACGCCCCATCCGGTGGGAGGGGGAGGGACTATAAACCCGGAAGTGTGGAATTGCCGCAGTCGCTGCAAGATGGGGGAGGGAGAGTTCACGACTCTCAGTCTGAGCAGTGAATAAACTGATCACTGAACACATGTCCCCTAAACTGTGAGTGTGGTTTTATGTGCTTTTATGTGGTTTATTTGGAACTGTGTTTGGAAGGAATAAATGTTTTTACGTGCCTTTTGACTGTGCCTCTAATTTAAAAGTGTGCCTTTTGACTGTGCCGCTAATTGAAGAGTGCCTTTTGACGGTGTCGCTAATTGAAAAGTGTGCCTTTTGACGGTGCCGCTAATTGAAAAGTGTGCCTTTTGACGGTGCCGCTAATTGAAAACTGTGCCTTTTGACGGTGCCGCTAATTGAAAACTGTGCCTTTTGACGGTGCCGCTAATTGACAACTGTGCCCTTTGACTGTGCCGCTAAGCTGTGCCTATATTTTAAAATGTGATTTGCTTTATAAATGTGGCTTGCGTTTTAATGTGGCTTACGTTTTAAATGTGGCTTGCTGTGCAACCGTTTTTGGAAGGAAAAACAGTGAATAAACGTTTTATTAGATCAGGACTGTGTTTAATGCAAAATTGCCGCTCATTCCGTGACTTAGTGGAGAGATGGTGCTGATTGCGTCATTTCCGGTGAGTTCAGAGGTGGCGCTCATTGCGGAAGGGTCAAGTGGAGACACCGCCCTGAACCGTTAGTAACAGGATTCAGTATGGTTACCACATTCTGAAGTTACTTGGCATTTTATTATTGGTGCTGTGCGTGAGTGTGTGTCTGTGTTTGTGTGTCTTTATTTGTGTGAGTGTGTGTGTGTGTCTCTGTGTTTGTTTGTGTGTGTGTGTGTGTGTGTGTGTGTGTGTCTCTGTGTTTGTTTGTGTGTGTGTGTGTGTGTGTGTGTGTGTGTGTGTGTGTCTTTGTGTTTGTGTGTGTGTGTGTGTCTTTATTTGTGTGAGTGTGTGTGTGTGTCTCTGTGTTTGTTTGTGTGTGTGTGTGTTTGTGTGTGTGTGTGTGTGTGTTTTTGTGTGTGTGTGTTCCTATGTGTGTCCCTGTGTGTGTGTCCCTGTGTGTGTGTCTCTCTGTGTGTGCCTCGCTGTGTGTGTCTGTGTGTGTGTGTGTGTGTCTCTGTGTGTGTGTTTCTGTGTGTTTGTCTCTGTGTGTGTGCTCTGTGTGTGTGTTTGTGTATGTGTGTGTCTCTATGTGTGTGTCTCTGTTGGAGTGCTTGGAGTGCTGTGAGGTTGGACTTGCTGCCTGCACTCTGCTTGGAGTGCTGTGAGGTTGGACTTGCTGCCTGCACTCTGCTTGGAGTGCTGTGAGGTTGGATTTGCTGCCTGCACTGTGCTTGGAGTGCTGTGAGGTTGGACTTGCATTGTTTTAAGACTCGTTCATATTTTAAACTTTAATAAATCCTTTTTCAACTTGCCATGTCTGCGTGTTCTTCATCACAATGGGTACGTAATGGGCAGGAATGGCTGTGCTGTCAGAGAGCCACTAAGAGTGCCTGGGGGGGAGGTTGAGGAGAGATGGACTGAATGCGTGGGGGGGAGGGGAAATGCAAGGAGCAGAGTTGGGGGTGAAGGAAGGAGGGGTAACTGAGTGAACTGGCACCACACCAGCTGTAATTGACTGAAGTGCCAGCCCATCAGTCATGACTTAGTGAACTGCATGTCCAAGAATCCATTCAGTCCACAATGTCCATACTAGCCCTCTGGAAACCAGTCCCTTCAGCCCACAACACCCATACTAGCGCAACAGCGATCAACGCAAGGATAGACGTTCCTCCTTCATTGCTGTGATCTGTAAAAAGAGATGAAAATGTCTAAAATTGATTGTCCACCCTCTCCTCCTTCTCTCTCACAGACTCTGTCACCTGTTTTCAGTATAATTTCTGGCAGTTTCTGAGCTGCCAGCCCACCAGGCCTGAGTTTCTGAGCTGCCAGCCCACCAGGCCTGAGTTTCTGAGCTGCCAGCCCACCAGGCCTGAGTTTCTGAGCTGCCAGCCCACCAGGCCTGAGTTTCTGAGCTGCCAGCCCACCAGGCCTGAGTTTCTGAGCTGCCAGCCCAAGAATCCATTCGGCACACAAAACCGATGTTAGTGGTCCAGTAACCCCTCCCCCCCCCCCACTGGCCAGCAATATTGGAATTGGTGGAGAGGTGGAAAATTGCTTTGTGGGACCAGCCCTCCTGTGTGAAGCTGGGATCCAACGGGTCTCACTTAGTCTAGTGTAGTTATACAAGAAGAAGTTTGGATGAATATCTTACTGTTTTTGCTACTACACTAAAGAAACTATTAATCAAGAGACTGTGTTTGGAAGATTTCCCTTTCGACGGCATTGAATGTCTCGGGGAGAGCTCGTGAATGCGTTTCGATTAACTCCTGAACCCGTGTCTTCAATCAGAGTGACTAAAGGAAAGAATCCTTGAAACGATATGAAAATCTGTCACTATAAGTACTAACCCAGATTACTACTCCACAGTGTGTCACGCTATCAGTAATACTCCACAGTGTGTCCCTCCATCAGTACCACCACAGTGTGTCCCTCCATCAGTACCACCACAGTGTGTCCCTCCATCAGTACCACCACAGTGTGTCCCTCCATCAGTACCACCACCACAGTGTGTCCCTCCATCAGTACCACCACCGCAGTGTGTCCCCTCCATCAGTACCACCGCAGTGTGTCCCCTCCATCAGTACCACCACAGTGTGTCCCTCCATCAGTACCACCACAGTGTGTCCCTCCATCAGTACCACCACAGTGTGTCCCCTCCATCAGTACCACCACCACAGTGTGCCCCTCCATCAGTACCACCACCACAGTGTGTCCCTCCATCAGTACCACCACCACAGTGTGTCCCTCCATCAGTACCACCACCACAGTGTGTCCCTCCATCAGTACCACCACAGTGTGTCCCTCCATCAGTACCACCACAGTGTGCCCCTCCATCAGTACCACCACAGTGTGTCCCCTCCATCAGTACCACCACAGTGTGTCCCCTCCATCAGTACCACCACCACAGTGTATCCCCCATCAGTACCACCACCACAGTGTGTCCCTCCATCAGTACCACCACCACAGTGTGTCCCTCCATCAGTACCACCACAGTGTGTCCCCTCCATCAGTACCACCACAGTGTGTCCCCTCCATCAGTACCACCACAGTGTGTCCCTCCATCAGTACCACCACCACAGTGTGTCCCCTCCATCAGTACCACCACAGTGTGTCCCTCCATCAGTACCACCACAGTGTGTTCCTCCATCAGTACCACCACCACAGTGTGTCCCTCCATCAGTACCACCACCACAGTGTGTCCCCTCCATCAGTACCACCACAGTGTGTCCCCTCCATCAGTACCACCGCAGTTTGTCACTGCGTCAGATCTGCCCCATTGTTATCCCTCCATCAGTACTATCCCACTGTGTGTCACTCCATCAGTGGACGGAGAGAGGGCAGCCCAGAGAGGGGGAATAGAGAGCGTAGGAAATAGAGTAACAGTTCAGAGAGTGTGACAGCAGTGAGGATGGAGGGAGAGAGAAAGAGAGGAGGGAGAGGTGCTGCATCATTCGCCGTTTTATTTAGGTTTAGGACAATTCTGAGGCGGCAATGTTTCTGTTCTCTGAGTATCGTGAGCCTTTGGGTCGTTCCCCCTCAGAGGTGATGAAGGAAGGCAGAGAATGTTATTGTCCCATGGTATAGTCAGATCTATTCCAGGCAAGCAGGGAGTGAATGGTTACCGGGGTCAGTCAGCGGGAGAGTGGGGTTGAGGTCAAAGTCAGTCAGTGAAGCCGCGATCATATTCAGTGGTGAAGCAGAGTGGAGGGATGGGGGGGCATTTTAGTCCGAGGTGATGTGTTGAACTAATTCCTCAACCTGTGGACAAAGGTCGCCCAGTCCAGTCCACCTTCAAACTGGGCACCAGAAGCCCTGAGAGGGTCCCTGGAATTTGGCATTGCCTTGCTGAGTGAAACGGATTGAAGGAAATCAGACAACCAACACGAGGTGGAGAGTTGGATCTGATGGAGTTTGAAACAATATCCCCTTTGCTGGAACAATGCCGCCGCTCCCAATTTCCATCCCTCAGTATCTATCGCCACAATTCCCAGTCTTTGGAGTTTCTCAATCAATTCCCTGAATAAATCACAACCTGTCTCAGCAGGGATTTCACTCGGCTGATGTCATCTGTTTGTGAATCATTTCAAAATCTCTATTTTTAAACTCTGTTGAAACTTCACTGTCCCGGTGGAGACGGAAAATGGTATAAAATCCCCAGGAATGTTCTGTCCCAGCATTTCATTCCGAGACATTACCGGTAGCTCACGGGGACACGTCGCTGGGCAGAGAAAATGGGGCAGCATCTTTGGGAATATTACGCCGTGGAGAGAATCGTGTACGTGATCATTGCTGCCATTGGTGTCCCTGGTAAGTGAGCAGAACAATTCAAGTTTTATAATTCTATCCGTGTGTTAACTGGTGTTGGCCTGATTCTCATCATGTTACAAGTTCCCAACTGATGATCGTTGTACAAGAATATGTGAAGAATATCAATCCTCTCAGTGAAATATTTGTGAATTAATGCTGTGATATTTCTTATTTCCAGACAGCTGAAACTAAGCCCCTTTTTCTCTCACTGCTGCCGGCCGGGAGCCACTAGAATGTTGTTCTTGCCTTCAGTGTTGTCCCAGTGCTCGGGACAGGCAGGCAGGCAGGCAGCTCTCCGGGACGGTGTGACTGGGAGAGAGGGGTTCACGTTGTGAAGTTCACTGTGACTGAGTTATTGATCAGAGTGCACACCCGCTCCTGTGGACACTGTGTCTCACTGTGGAGTCTGTCTGTCACAGTCGGATTCCACCCACAGCATTTTGGTCAATAATTGGATCGATCTCCTGAACCAGTGGCCGCGGATCTACCGGCGTGTGTGTGTGTGTGTTGTTACTTCACCTGCACCATCTTGAGTCTGCTGAGATTAGCCGCTGTATGTCTAAACTAACCCGACTAACTACCCCCCCCTGTCTCTGTGCGTTGGTACATATATCCCACACCATCCATACATGGGGATAATAGTTTGCATTCCTGGCACCGGCTGGATTTCGTGTGTGGGAATGAACTGCAGATGCTGGTTTAAATCGTAGATAGACACAAAGTGCTGGAGTAACTCAGCGGGACGGGCAGCTTCTCTGGAGAGAAGGAATGGGTGACGTTTCGGATCAAGACCCTTCTTCAGTCCCATTCCTTCTCTCCACAGATGCTGCCTGTCCCGCTGAGTTACTCCGCTTTCTGCGTCGACCGTCTGGACCAGAAGGGGTGGACTCTCATTTGCAACAATTGGCCTCTGCTTCAGGAGGGAAGTGTGAAGGGCACCTTGTGTGGGGAGGGAGAGAAAGAGGAATATCAGGGATGATTGGATATGGCGGCCATTGTAGTGCGTTCTTCCCCCAGCTTTACCTTTACCTTTAGAAAGGAGATGAGGAGGAATTTCTTTAGACAGAGGGTGGTGAATCTGTGCAATTCATTGCTGCAGACGGGGGTGGAGGCCACGTCAATGGATAGTTTTAAGGCGGAGAGTGATAGATTCTTGATTAGTAGGGGTGTCGGGGGTTTACGGGGAGAAGGCAAGAGAATGGGGTTGAGAGGGAAAGATAGATCGGCCATGATTGAATGGCGGAGTAGACATGATGGGCCGAATGGCCTAATTCTGCTCCTATCAGCTGCACTCTTGTGTAAAGTGTTTAAGAATGAACTGCAGATGCTGGAAAATCGAAAGTAGACAAAAGTGCTGGAGAAACTCAGCGGGTGAGACAGGATCTATGGAGCGAAGGAAATAGGTAACTATTTCCAGTCTGAAGAAGGGTTTTGGCCCGAAACGTTACCTGTTTCCTTCGTTCCATAGATGCTGCCTCAACCGCTGAGATTCTCCAGCACTTTTGTCTACTCTTGTGTAAAGTCCTTTCTGAGTAATTTCCCTTATCTGTGCTGAATGCTAACCTGGTTCTGGAAGGGCAGAGTTTGGGGATAATGCAATAGATGAAGTAGTTTGCATCAAGAAGCCATTGGGATAACCTCAGTGGAAGCTTGAGAGTGATGAGTGGTGAGTGTGGAATTCTCTGACTCAGAGGGCGGTGGAGGCAGGTTCTCTGGATGCTTTCAAAAGAGAGCTAGATAGGGCTCTTAAAAATAGCGGAGTCAGGGGATATGGGGAGAAGGCAGGAACGGGGTACTGATTGGGGATGATCAGCCATGATCATATTGAATGGCGGTGCTGGCTCGAAGGGCCAAATGGCCTCCTCCTGCACCTGTTGTCTACTGAACTCACTGTGGAATGAATCCATTAACGGAGCCACTCTGCTGCTGCTGCTGCCGGATTCTAAGTTGTCCCTGCCTTCCCTCTGGAAGTCTCCCTCCTCGTCCCCATCAGATGCCGAGTTCCCAGAGCCCTGGTTAAACGGGGCCGGCCGCTCACGGTTAAGTCTGTGAAAGCGGCCCCATCACAGACTGTGAGCAGCAGCAGGGTTCACTATAGAAAGGACCATTACGCCTATTGTAGATGGGTGGGTGGCTACTCGTTCCCTCCCCTGCCCTTTACCCCACCCGCCCGTCACCTTATCTCTTCTCCCCTGAAGCAGGCAGGCAGGTCGGGCACAGTCGGAGCCGGCTCTGACATTGTTAAACTTGCAGCAGCCGCGCACCGACTCCAACACTCCTGATCTTGAGCTGAAAGTCGAGCCGGTGTTCAGCCCCGGAGACCGTGTTGGGTAAATGCCCAGTGTCCGTTCCCTTGTCTTTCCGCAGTGAATTTAGTGGCGATTGTGATCCTGTCCCGGGGAAAGTGCGGCCTCTCCACCTGCACCACTCGTTACCTGGTGGCCATGGCAGCGGCCGATCTACTGACCCTCATCACCGGGGTCATTTTGTATCAGCTCCGAATACATTACTTTTATTGGAGTTTCCTGTCCCTCACCCCTGTGTGCCGTGTTAACGAGGTACTGACGTCTGCAGCTACAGACTGTTCTGTCTGGTTCACCGTCACTTTCACCTTTGATCGCTTTGTCGCCATTTGTTGCCAGAAGCTGAAAACTAAATATTGCACCGGGAAAACTGCGGCTGTGGTTCTGGCAACAGCCGGCGTTCTGTTCTGTGTGAAAAACATTCCCCGCTACTTCACACGGGAACCCTGGACAATCATCGACAATGTCCCGTGGGGCTGTGACACGGTGGACAGTTATTACACTGACCCCGGGTGGGTGGCATTTGACTGGATCGACACGGTTTTAACTCCGTTCCTCCCTTTCGCTGTAATCCTGCTGCTCAACGCTCTGACTGTCCGCCACATTTTAGTGGCCAGTCGGGTCCGTAAGGGGCTGAGGGGTGAGAGCAAGGGGGAGAACCGCAGTGACCCGGAGATGGAGAGCAGGAGGAGGTCTGTGGTTTTACTCTTCACCATCTCCGGCAGCTTCATCCTCCTGTGGCTGACGCTGGTTGTAAACTTCGTCTATTATCAGATCACAGGAATTGGAACTGATCTGAATGATTCTCAAGGGATCTTTAGCCACGTCGGGTTTTTGCTGAGGAATCTCAGCTGCTGCACCAACACATTTATTTACGCGGTGACCCAGTCCAAGTTCAGGGAGCAGGTGAAGAGCGCGGTGAAATATCCGCTCACCTCAGTGCTTCGGCTCATGAATCAATCCGCGCCCTGAGCGCATCCATCCCAGAGGCGGGCGGGCGGGCGCAGTCTCTCCGCTCCGGGCTCCCCCCCCTGGCAACAGGTGACGTCACGATGGGGTGCGGCAGCCAATCGGATCGGATCGTCCGCTTCCCTTTCGGCCAATCAGTAGCCCCCTTCCCCCCCGGCAACAGATGATGCTGTATGGGGGGTACACAGCGACCAATCAGAGGTCCCCCACCTCCCCTTAGCAACAGGTAATGTCAGAGGACCTGTTCTGGAACCTGGAGCTAGATCAGGATCTCCAGGACTTTGTGTTCTAGATCCAAGATCTCCGCCTCCGCCTCTCCCTCCCGCTCTATCTCACATCCTCTCGCTCTCCTTCTCTCCCTCTCTCTATCTCCCTCTCTCTCTCCTTCTCTCTCTCCCTTTCTCTCCCCCACTCTCTCCCTCTCCCCCTCTCTCTCTCTCTCTCTCTCCCTCTCTCTCCCTCACTCCCTCTCTCTCCTTCTCTCTCCCTCTCTCTCTCCCCCTCTCTCTCTCTTTCTCAACCCACTCTCCCTCTCTCCTCTCCCCCTCTCTCTCTCTCTCCCACTCTCTCCCTCTCCCACTCTCTCTCTCTCCCTCTCTCTCCCTCACTCCCTCTCTCTCCTTCTCTCTCCCCCTCTCTCTCTTTCTCACCCCCTCTCTCTCCCTCTCTCCTCTCCCCCTCTCTCTCTCCCACTCTCTCCCTCTCCCACTCTCTCTCCCCCTCCCCCTCTCTCTCCATCTCCCCCTCTCTCTCTCTCTCCCTCACTCCCTCTCTCTCTCCCCCTCTCTCTCTCTTTCTCACCCCCACTCTCTCCCTCTCTCCATCTCCCCCTCTCTCTCTCTCTCCCACTCTCTCCCTCTCCCACTCTCTCTCCCTCTCCCTCTCTCTCCCCCTCCCTATCTCTCTCCCTCTCCCCCTCTCTCTCTCAACAGACGATAACTAAAAAGACAATATGGGGAGAAAAGTTGAGGTACGAATGTAACCTAGCCAAGAATATAAAGCAGGATAGTAAAAGCTTCTTTAGGTATGTGATGAGGCAAAAATGAGTTAAGACCAAAGTTGGACCCTTGAAGACCGAAACAGGTGAATTTATTATGGGGAACAAGGAAATGGCAGATGAGTTGAACAGGTACTTTGGATCCGTCTTCACTAAGGAGGAAACAAACAATCTTCCTGATATAGTAGTGGCCAGAGGATCTGGGGTAACGGAGGAACTGAAGAAAATCCACATTAGGCAGGAAATGGTGTTGGGTAGACTGATGGGACTGAAGGCTGATAAATCCCCAGGGCCTGGTGGGCTGCATCTCTTTTTCTTTTCGCGTTTCGTTCTCTCTCTCTTCTTTCAATCGTTTTAGATTTAATTCATTTTTTCCGATCCGAGCTCTAGTTTTTTTTAAAGCGGTGTTTTGGCCCATCCTCCGTCCGAGCTGGGCGGAGAGGGGGAACGAGAAAGGAGGAGGGGAGGAGGAGAGGGGAGGTAAAAATGGGATATGGTTAGTTTTACTTTTACATATATATCTTTATACACACACACACACACACGCACACGCACACACACACACACACCACACACACGCACACGCACACACACACACACACACCACACACACACACACACACACAGACACACACACACACACAGACACACACACACACAGACACACACACACACACACACACACACACACACACACACACAGACACACACACACACACACAGACACACACACACACACACACACACGCACACACACAGACACACACACACAGACACACACACAGACACACACACAGACACACACACACACACACACACACACACACACACACACACACACACACACACACACACACAGACACACACACAGACACACACACAGACAC
>JAXLNO010005202.1:17500-26911 GCA_038087875.1 Malacoraja senta | reverse complement strand
CTGATCCCATTTAGCCCACAAGGGCCAGCATCTATCTCCCTCTTAAATGGATAGCCAAGGAACTGGCCTCAACTACCTTCTGTTGCCAGAGAGTTCCACAGATTCACCACTCTCTGTGTGAAAAAATTTTCCTCATCTCAGTCCTAAAAGACTTCCCCTTTATCCTTAAACTGTGACCCCTTGTCCTGGACTTCCCCAACATCGGGAACAATCTTCCTGCATCTAGCCTGTCCAACCCCTTAAGAATTTTGTAAGTTTCCATAAGATCCCCCCTCACAGGCTGGTGAATCTGTGGAATTCATTGACACAGACGGCTGTGGAGGCCAAGTCAATGGATATTTCTAAGGCAGAGACAGATAGATACTCTGTGAAACGTCACCTATCCATGTCCTCCACAGATGCTGCCTGACCCGCTGAGTTACTCCAGCACTCTGTGAAACGTGACTTATCCATGTTCTCCACAGATGCTGCCTGACCCGCTGAGTTACTCCAGCACTCTGTGAAACGTCACCTATCCATGTTCCAGCAGCATCTATGGAGCGAAGGAAAATAGGCAACGTTTCGGCCCGAAACCCTTCCGGGTTTCGGCCCGAAACGTTGCCTATTTCCTTCAGGGTTTCGGCCCGAAAGGTTGCCCATTTCCTTCGCTCCACAGATGCTGCCTGACCCGCTGAGTTACTCCACCATTTTTCTGCCTATTGTATCTTACAAACAATCACAGTAGAAGTGGGCGGGAAGAATAAGGTATTGAAATGATATAATATTTAGCCTGCGCTCACAGCTTGGTGGCAGGTGTCAGAAGCTTGCCGCTGATGTTTGCCGTTCGTTCTGATTGAAAAGCCGATTTACAATATTGCTTCTGGCGGAATCGAGAAAGCAATTTACGTGGGTGAGATTGGCAATATGCGGCCCGGGAACTTGCCTCCCTCTCGCTGTCCTTTGCGATGGCCAGACCGAGTGCAGCGCCTGTTTTAACTCCATCTGTAACTCGGGCCGAGACTCAAATGATTTTGAAGCCTTGCGGTGGACAGATAAGTGATTGACGCTGGCCCCACCCCCTCCCCCTCCCCGCTCCCCTCGCCAGAGCTGCCACTCGCTCCAAACTCGTCTCTCGGCTAATGGCCGACTCGCAGCGAGAAGCACGGTCGCAGATTCCAATCAAACGTTTAAGAAGGAACTGTGCAGATGCTGGAAAACTCGAAGGTAGACAAAAAGTGCTGGAGAAACTCAGCGGGTGCAGCAGCATCTATGGAGCGAAGGAAATAGGCAACGTTTCGGGGCCGAAACCCTTCCGGGTTTCGGCCCGACACGTTGCCTATTTCCAGAAGGGTTTCGGGCCCGAAACGTTGCCTATTTCCAGAAGGGTTTCGGCCCCGAAACGTTGCCTATTTCCAGAAGGGTTTCGGCCCGAAAAGTTGCCTATTTCCAGAAGGGTTTCGGGCCCGAAACGTTGCCTATTTCCAGAAGGGTTTCGGACCCGAAACGTTGCCTATTTCCAGAAGGGTTTCGGGCCCGAAACGTTGCCTATTTCCAGAAGGGTTTCGGACCCGAAACGTTGCCTATTTCCAGAAGGGTTTCGGGCCCGAAACGTTGCCTATTCCCTTCGCTCCATAGATGCTGCTGCACCCGCTGAGTTTCTCCAGCGTTTTGTGTCTACCTTCGATTTTCCAGCATCTGCAGTTCCTTCATAAACATTATGTTTTACCTCTTTGCTTTGTTGTAAACTTCTCCCAGCTAACTACGATCTACTCTAATTCTCCTTGATCCCAACAAACATCTAACAACGGCCTGTTTCCTTTATCATCATTGCTTTTTTTACACGTCTTTCCTTCGTTGTTCTTTATCTCTCCACGTCACCGTCTATATCTCTCGCTTCCCTTGTCCCTGACCGGTCTGAAGAAGGGTCTCGACCCCTGAAACGTCGCCCGTTCCTTCCCTCCACGGATGCTGCCCGTCCCGCTGAGTTACTCCAGCTTTTTGTGTCTGTGCCATCTACCCTAGTCCCACCTGCCCATATCCCTCCAAACCGGTCCTGCAACTATTCCTCTGGCGGCAATGAGCAGCAGCATAACGGGCTTGTGAACACAAATCCACACAGAGCGTCTCTAATGAACAATAATTCAATTCATTAATAATCACAATACTAGTGCAAAAGATCCCAAAGTCGGTATTGCAGCCAAAGACCCGGTCTGTAGACAATCACAGTCGCTGAGGTCAGTGTTGTGCAGAGTTCAAGAGCCTGATGGTTGTTGGGAAGAAGCTGTTCTTGAACCTGAAGGTCACGGTTTTCAGGCTCCTGTACCTTCTTCCCGATGGTGGCAGCGAGATGAGAGCGTGGCCAGGGTGGTGTGGGTCTCTGATGATGCTGGCTGCCTTGTTGAGGCAGCGACTCCTGTAGATCCCTTCGATGGTGGGGAGGTCAGTACTGGGATGGCCCTTCGATGGTGGGGAGGTCAGTACCTGTGGGACCTTCGATGGTGGGGAGGTCAGTACTGGGATGGCCCTTCGATGGTGGGGAGGTCAGTACCTGTGGGACCTTCGATGGTGGGGAGGTCAGTACCTGTGATGGACCTTCGATGGTGGGCAGGTCAGTACCGGTGATGGACCTTCGATGGTGGGGAAGTCAGTACCTGTGATGGACCTTCGATGGTGGGGAGGTCAGTACCTGTGATGGACCTTCGATGGTGGGGATGTCAGTACCAGTGTCCACCCCTCAGTAGTGTGGCCGTTCAAGTTACTGAACCGGGCCAGCATACTATGAGCTGAGAATAGAATTTGCAAGAATTGGCTCCAATTGAAAATCGGAAAATCATATCTCGGCAACTGCCGCTTAAGATAAATTAAAATCCATATAACGGGGTACTGAAGTTTTTCAGTGTCTAAATTAAATATAAAAGAGCATTCTTCTATCGCGCTGCTATCTTTGTGGAAGTCGAAGCATTTGCAGAAACAGAATTGGTTCCCTTTACGTACAAACCTTTTTCACACAAAACCTATTGGGAGCCAATTTGCATATAGAGAGAAAAATAATTAACAGAACTTTTCCTTTGAAAAGATAATTCTTATCCTGAAGAAACATTGGTTCTGCACAGTACAATTTATTTCTGAAAGAGGTGATAATTTAGCATCATTTGCATCATTACAAAGGCTTTTCAGTAATAGCTGGAAATATCGCCACCGCTGTTTGCTGCACAAAGATGCAGCTGCAAATAAAACACGCACCGCGTCGCATTTCGAGCGTCTCACGGACATCTTCCGTCGGGGAACCGAACCGGACCCTCCCCATTCTGCAGAAGGGTCTCGACCCGAAACGTCACCCATTCCTTCTCTCCAGAGACAGACGCTGGCTGTCCCGCTGAGTTACTCCAGCTTTCCGTGGCTGTCTTCCTGTTGCGTGGAGTACGACTGGAAAGAGGCCCCCTTCAGCCCGACTCACCCCTGTCCCACAGATCAGAAACACTCTTCGGGAGTCAGGTGTGGATTTGCCGATGGCCACTGTCCACAGAAGACTTCATGAACAGAAATACAGAGGCTACACTGCAAGATGCAAATCACTGGTTAGCTGCAAAAATAGGATGGCCGGGTTACAGTTTGCCAAGAAGTACTTAAAAGAGCAACCGCAGTTCTGGGAAAAAAAGGTCTTGTGGACAGATGAGACGAAGATTAACTTAGTGTTTAAGAAGGAACTGCAGATGCTGGAAAATCGAAGGTAGACAAAAGTGCTGGAGAAACTCAGCGGGTGCAGCAGCATCTATGGAGCGAAGGAAATAGGCAACGTTTCGGGCCGAAACCCTTCTGGAAATAGGCAACGTTTCTGGCCGAAACCCGGAAGGGTTTCGGCCCGAAACGTCGCCTATTCCTTCGTTCCATAGATGCTTTCCGGGTCTCGACCTGAAACGTCACCTATTCCTTCTTCAGACTGATGTGGGGGTGGGGGGGGGTGGGGGGGGGGGCGGGAAGAAGAAAGGAAGAGGCGGAGACAGTGGGCTGTGGGAGAGCTGGGAAGGGCAGGGGAAGGAAGGGAGAAAGCAGGGACTACCTGAAATTGGAGAAGTCAATGTTCATACCGCTGGGGTGTAAACTACCCAAGCGAAATATGAGGTGCTGCTCTTCCAATTTGCGGTGGGACTCACTCTGGCCATGGAGGAGGCCCAGGACAGAAAGGTCGGATTGGGAATGGGAGAGGGAGTTGAAGTGCTGGGCCACTGGCTTTTATAAATCAGAGCATTGAGTATAGAAGTTGGGATGTAATGTTAAAATTGTACAAGGCATTGGTGAGGCCAATTCTGGAGTATGGAGTACAATTTTGGTCGCCTAATTATAGGAAGGATGTCAACAAAATAGAGAGAGTACAGAGGAGATTTACTCGAATGTTGCCTGGGTTTCAACAACTAAGTTACAGAGAAAGGTTGAACAAGTTAGGTCTTTATTCTTTGGAGCGCAGAAGGTTAAGAGGGGACATGATAGAGGTCTTTAAAATGATGAGAGGGATAGACAGAGTTGACGTGGATAAGCTTTTCCCATTGAGAGTAGGGAAGATTCAAACAAGGGGACATGACTTGAGAATTAAGGGACAGAAGTTTAGGGGGAACATGAGGGGGAACTTCTTTACTCAGAGAGTGGTGGCTGTGTGGAATGAGCTTCCAGTGGAAGTGGTGGAGGCAGGTTCGATGTTATCCTTTAAAAATAGATTGGATGGGTATATGGACGGGAAAGGAATGGAGGGTTATGGTCTGAGCGCAGGTAGATGGGACTAGGGGAGAATACGTGTTCGGCACGGACTAGAAGGGTCGAGATGGCCTGTTTCCGTGCTGTAATTGTTATATGGTTATATGGTTATATCAGGTTGGTTACTGCGAACCGAGCGGAGGTGTTGGGCGAAGCGATCGCCGAGCCTGCGCTTGGTCTCACCCGGGCATCATTCTGGTAAACCCTCTCTGCACCGTCCCCAAAGCCCCCACAACTTCCTGTAATGGCGGTGACCAGAACTCCACGCAATACTGCACATAGAATTGGCAAGTACATTTTTTTGCTTCCTGAAGAATCAAGGAAGAGGAAGCTAATTATTCTGTTCAGAGCGATTGTATCTCAGGCTGTGTGGGCTGCGTCTAATCACTCGTTCACAGTTTAACACGGACATACAGATCAGGAAATCCAAATTTAACAAAAAGATACCAGTAGATAAAATTCCCATTTAGTTGTTAATTAGGAGTGGGCCTCTGGGCCTCTCAAGACGTGCTCTCCCGTTTAATACATTCAGCATGGATCTGATTGCAATCGACAATCCCAGATGCCCAGTGTAAACTTCCACCCAAATATCCAGCCATCTCTTCCGTTGGTCAGAGGGTGGTGAATCTGTGGGTTTCATTGCTACAGACGGCTGTGGAGGCCTGGATGGAGTGGATGTGGAGAGGATGTTTGCCTTGTAGAGTCTTTAGACATTAAATTTTAGATACAGCGCGGAAACAGGCCCTTCGGCCCACCGAGTCCGTGCCGACCAGCGATCCCCGCACACTAACACTATCCTACACACACTAGGGACAATTTACACATTTACACCAAGCCAATTAACCTACAAACCTGCACGTCTTTGGAGTGTGGGTGGAAACCGGAGCACCCGGGGAAAACCCACGCAGGTCACGGGGAGAACGTGCAAACTCCGTACAGACAGCACCCGTGGTCAGGATGGAACCCGGGTCTCTGGCGCTGTGAGGCAGCAGCTCTACCCGCTGCGCCACCGTGCCACCCTAGAGTCATAGAGCTGTACTTGACACAAACAGGCCCTTCAGCCCCTCTAGCTACGTGACAATATTATACTATAATCAACTGGGTGGGAGAAGGTGGAGGGGGGGGTGGTGAGAGAGAGGGTGGATGGGGGAAGGGGACGGTTGGTGCTGTCCCATGTCTAGTCAATGGGCCGAATGGCTTCTTCCATGGAGGTACTAGCATAAGATAAATAGAGAAACAAGCTGAACTCCCAGAGTGGGCTGGTGTGTATCGCATGGACCCGTTAGTTTAGTTTAGTTTGATAGTCATGAGTCCAGGGGTGCAGTGGAAATATGTTTTTGTTGCGAGCTAGATAGGGCTCTTAAAGATAGCGGAGTCAGGGGATATGGGGAGAAGGCAGGAACGGGGTACTGATTGGGGACGATCAGCCATGATCACATTGAATGGCGGTGCTGGCTCGAAGGGCCGAATGGCCTACTCCTGCCCCTATTGTCTATCCAGTCAGCAGAAAGATTACAATGGAGGCGTCCGCAGTGTAGAGATACATGGTATAGGGAATAATGTTTAGTGCAAGGTAAAGGCCAAATGAAGCTAATTAGGGCAGCGCAGCGGGTAGAGCTGCTGCCTCACAGCGCCAGAGACCCGGGTTCCATCCTGACTGCGGGTGCTGTCTGTACGGAGTTTGCATGATCTCCGGTTTCCACCCACACTCCAAAGACGTGCAGGTTAATTGGCTTCGGTAAGTTATGCCTAGTGTGTAGGATAATGCTAGTATACGGGTTGATCGCCGGTCAGCGTGGGCCGAAAGGCCTGCTTCCAGGTGCTTCTCCAAGGTAAAGTGTAAAGATAGTCCGAGGGTCTCCAATGAGGTAGATAGTAGTTCAGGACCGCTCTCTAGTTGTGGTAGGATGGTTCAGTTGCCTGATAACAGCCGGGAAGAAACTGTCCCTGAATCTGGAGGTGTGTGTTTGTTTTCACACTTCTGTACCTCTTGCCCCGATGGGAGAGGGGAGAAGAGGGAGTGACCGGGGGTGAGACTGGTCCTTGATGATGCTGCTGGCCTTGCCGAGGCAGCGTGAGGTGTAGATGGAGTCGATGGAAGGGAGGTTGGTTTGCGTGATGGTCTGGGCTGCTGGCCTTGCCGAGGCAGCGTGAGGTGTGGATGGAGCCAGTGGAAGGGAGGTTGGTTTGCGTGATGGTCTGGGCTGCGTCCACAACTCTCTGCTGCTCTATGGTAGATTGGAAGATACATTTTCCTCCTGGGATAAACAAAGTCCTATCGTATTTTGTCGTTCCCAAACCGCGCTGTGATGCGTCCTGATATAGTGCTTGCTACGGTACATCTGTGGACGTCGGTGAGCTCTCGAAGCTTGCTCAGGAAGTAGAGGCGTTGCAGGCAAATGAGTTTAACTTTGCATCATGTTCAACACACACATTGTGGCCACTGTTCTGTCGTGCTGGGGTTATGCGACTGCTCTGTACTCGGGTGCTGCAGTGTGGGTTCCTGCGTGGAGCAGTCAGCCGGATAAAACGCTGATCCAGGAGCTCACAGTCCTTGAAGAGGATGTGGTGAATCCCACGCCCGATTAGGCCAGGAGGCTCACCGATCATGCGTGTGCTGATCTACTCCAGCACTCTGTGAAACGTCACCTATCCATGTTCTCCACAGATGCTGCCTGACCCGCTGAGTTACTCCAGCACTCTGTGAAACGTCACCTATCCATGTTCTCCACAGATGCTGCCTGACCCGCTGAGTTACTCCAGCACTCTGTGAAACGTCACCTATCCATGTTCTCCACAGATGCTGCCTGACCCGCTGAGTTACTCCAGCACTCTGGGAAACGTCACCTATCCATATTCCCCACAGATGCTGCCTGACCCGCTGAGTTACTCCAGCACTCTGTGAATTATCTCCTATCTATTCCTTAGTTTCGAGATTCAAAATAGAAACAAACAGGCCCTTCGGCCCACTGTCAACGTTGACCATCGATCACCAGTTCCATGTTA
Source organism: Malacoraja senta (assembly GCA_038087875.1). NCBI lineage: Eukaryota > Metazoa > Chordata > Chondrichthyes > Rajiformes > Rajidae > Malacoraja > Malacoraja senta. Next base: position 19,177 of record JAXLNO010005202.1, on the reverse strand, counting down.
TCCCACTTTCTCATCCACTCCCTACACACTAGGGGGGCAGTTTACAGAGGGGCCGATTAACCTGCAAACCCGCACGTCTTTGGGACGTGGGAGGAAACCGGAGCACCCGGAGAAAACCCACTCAGGTCACGGGGAGAACGTGCAAACTCCGTACAGACAGCACCCGAGGTTGGGATTGAACCCGGGTCTCTGGCTCCGTGAGGCAGCAGCTCTACCCGCTGCGCCACCGCGATGCTCTACAATAGTGGATGCACACATACAGCGCCCGCAGTCTGGATTCAACAGGGATTGTTGGAGGTGAAGGTTGTTTTGATAAGCCTGGCTTCTCTTGTGGTGGTTGTTGATGAGGTAATCTGTCAGTCATCTCCTGTTACTTAATTAGAATTTACCCAGCGTCCGGGATGGGACTCAAATGCTTGTCTCTGGGTCTCTATTCCTTGGAGCGCAGGAGGATGAGGGGCGATCTTATAGAGGTGGACAAAATCATGAGAGGTGTAGATCAAAATGGTTGGCTGCACTTTGGCCTTCATCAGTCAGAGCATTGAGTATAGAAGTTGGGAGGCCACGTTTAGAATATTGTGTCCAGTTCTGGGCACCGTGTTATAGGAAAGATATTGTCTATAAGCTGCTGGAAAGGGTTCAGAGAAGATTCACGAGGATGTTGCCAGGACTAGAGAGTCTGAGCTACAGGGAGAGGTTGAGCAGGCTGGGTCTCTATTCCTTGGAGCGCAGGAGGATGAGGGGTGATCTTATAGAGGTGGACAAAATCATGAGAGGAATAGATCGGGTAGATGCACAGAGTCTCTTGCCCAGAGTAGGGGAATCGAGGACCAGAGGACAGTTTAGGTGAGGGGGGGAAAGATTTAATAGGAACCTGAGGGGTACCTTTTTCACACAGAGGGTGGTGGGTGTATGGAACGAGCTGCCAGAGGAGGTAGTTAAGGCTGGGACTATCCCAACGTTTAATAGATAATTGGACAGGTACATGGATAGGACAAGTTTGGAGGGATATGGGCCAAACGCAGGCAGGTGGGACTAGTGTAGATGGGGCATGTTGGTCGGGGTGGGACTAGTGTAGATGGGACAAGGAGGAGGACTGACTGTACTTTGTTGCCGTCCACCCCAGTGAAGAACGCTGTGGTGGATGTTAGTGTTAAATTTTATTGTGTATTGTGTGTTCTTCTTGAGTGTATCGCTGCTGGCAAATTCATATCACTGCACCTTCCGGTGTTTGTGACGAATAAATTTGACTTTGACTTTGATATGTTGGCCGGTGTGGGCAAGTTGGGCCGAAGGGCCTGTTGCCGTGCCGTGTGATTCTATGACTCTCTGGTCCGTAGCCCAGAGCGTGTCCACTTGGTTGCGTCCCCACTGACCGCTGTGTGTCCATGTGCAGCGTGTGTCTCTGTTCCCTGTCTCAGTGGCCGGTTTCAAGAGTCGAGCGTTGAGTTAAGTGTCACATGCACCGGGAACGGAGCAGCGCGATACTACGGCCATTAATAAATCATATATAGATATACAACAACAACAAAATCGATCATTCATTCAATAACGAGAGGACTAGTGTAAAAAAAAACCAAAGTTGGTATTACAACCAAAGACCCGGTCCGTAGACGATCACAGTCGCTGAGGTCAGTGTTGTGCAGAGTTCAAGAGCCTGATGGTTGTTGGGAAGAA
>JAXLNO010005202.1:0-7500 GCA_038087875.1 Malacoraja senta | reverse complement strand
CACACACACACACACATTCACATACACACACACACACAGACACACACGCACACACACACACAGATACACACACACAGACACACACACATACACACAGACACACACACACACACAGGCACACACACTCACACACACACACACACACACAGACACACACACACACACACACACACACACTCACACACACACACACACACACACACATACACACACCCACACACACACTGTACTCCTCACACTGGTGGCAACAAAGGTAATGTCATTATCTACCGCATACAAAATGGAGAATCTGTCAAACCTTCTGCCTTTTATCCACGAGTAGTTGCTCAACAGCCAACAATCTGTAGCCTCCCTTTGATCTGGTATTTTGTTGGTTCGCATGCTTGATCAATGGTGTTTTATCATTAATGTTTTATTATTATTAATGTTTAGTGTTTTCTGAGTCATTCGTAACTGTCACTGTAGGTCATGTTGTTACTTGTGGGCGGAGCACCAAGGCAAATTCCTTGTATGTGAATACTTGGCCAATAAACTTACTTACTTAAACTTACTTACTTTGCCCTGGGCTTACGCTAGTAGCGTCCACACAAACCCTGCTCATTTTCAGTCCAGTTTCGTTCGTTGTCACGTGTACCGAGTTGCGCGGGGATCGCTGGTCGGCGCGGACTCGGTGGGCCCAACGCCCTATGTCTCTAAACTAAACGGCATTAAAATGTAGTGGTTAAGAAAGAACCGCAGATGCTGGAAAAATCGAAGGTAGACGAAAATACTGGAGGAACTCAGCGGGTGAGGCAGCATCTATGGAGCGAAGGAATATTCCTCACCCGCTGGGTTTCTCGAGCACTTTTGTCTACCTTAGTTTTGTATCTTGTTGTTTTTTTCGGTATGACTGTTTGGCAAATCAAATTTCACTGTACCTCGGCACAGGGGACAATAGAGGACTGTCGGACCATTGAGTTAAACTTGATCGTCATGTACAGCATGGTCATTGTGGGCCGAAGGGCCCATTCCTGTGCCGCACGTTTCTGTTCTGTGTGAGAGAACATGAGAGAGAGAGCAGTTTACAGGGGCCACAGTCTTAGTATCCAGGGGCCACAGTCTTAGTATCCAGGGGCCACAGTCTTAGAATAAAGGGGAGGCCATTTAAGACTGAGGTGAGAAAAAACTTTTCCACCCAGAGAGTTGTGAATTTGTGGAATTCCCTGCCACAGAGGGCAGTGGAGGCCAAGTCACTGGGTGGATTTAAGAGAGAGTTAGATAGAGCTCTAGGGGCTGGTGGAATCAAGGGATATGGGGAGAAGGCAGGCACGGGTTATTGATTGGGGACGATCAGCCATGATCGCAATGAATGGCGGTGCTGGCTCGAAGGGCTGAATGGCCTCCTCCTGCACCTATTTTCTATGTTTCTACAATTATACCGAGCCCATTAACCGTGTGCTAATGGCTCTGTTTTGTCTCTTGCAGCCCAAACTCCTGGCCAAGGAACTACTGGACCTGGTGGCATCTCACTTCAGTCTGAAGGAGAAGGAATACTTTGGGATAGCCTTCACGGATGATACGTAAGTACTTGGGATTGCAAGACTCTGCCCTGCTGTGTATAGAGTGTAGAGATGCAGCGCGGAAACAGGCCCTTCGGCCCACCGAGTCCGTGCCGACCAGCGATCCCAGCACACCAACACTATCCTACACACACCAGGGACAATTTACAATTATACCAAGGCAATTAACCTACAAACCCGCACGTCTCTGGAGGGTGGGAGGAAGCCGAAGATCTCGGAGAAAACCCACGCGGGTCACGGGAGAACGGGCAAACTCCGTACAGACAGCACCCGTAGTCGGGATCAAACCCGGGTCCCTGGCGCTGTGAGGCAGCAGCTCTACCCGCTGCACCACCGTGCCGAAGTATTTTATTTGTGACACCACTGTCGGGAGAAGAGTGAAATGCGACCATAGTTGTGGTAAACATCCAGGAGCACGGTGTCGGAATTGATTCTGCAAACTCAATTTCCCAGTTAATTTTGCACGGACTATATTGGGTAATCAATAGATATCTGGGCTTCGGCAGCTTACAAGATCTGATTCTATTAACCCAGTTATGTTTGCATAGTTTATTAAAATCTCTTACCCAGAATGCGTGTTTGCCTGAGCATCGTTACTGAGTGTAGCGCAGATTGATGGTGACAGTAATGGCTGGTGTTTTGTGCACCCTGCTTCCTATTGGTCATTCCCGGCTCAGTGGTCAGTTTATTAAAGGCACAAGAGGAAAAGATTGTGTGTTTTCTGTTGACCAAAGGCGTTGCTTAGAATAAAGGGGAGGTCATTTAACACTGAGGTGAGAAAAATCGTTTTTCACCCAGAGAGTTGTGAATTTGTGGAATTCCCTGCCACAGAGGGCAGTGGAGGCCGAATCACTGGATGGATTTAAGAGAGAGTTAGATAGAGCTCTAGGGGCTAGTGGAGTCAAGGGATATGGGGAGAAGGCAGGCACGGGGTACTGATAGGGGACGATCAGCCATGATCACAATGAATGGCGGTGCTGGCTCGAAGGGCCGAATGGCCTCCTCCTGCACCTATTTTCTATGTTTCTATTGCAAGGTGTGAGATAAGGACTAGAAGATCAAGGACCAGCCATGAACTAGTTTCATAGAGCTTTACATCAGGGAAACAGGCCCTTCGGCCCAACTTGTCCATACTGGTCAAGTTGGTATTTCGAGCTAGTCCCATTTTTCTCTCAACCCATAGAGCAGAGTACAGCACAGGAACAGGCCCTTCGGCCCACAATGTCCGTGCCGTACAAGACCAAGTCTTATCTGCCTGCACGTGATCCGTACCCCTCCACTCCCTGCATATCCACGTGCCTGTCTAAAAACCTCTTAAACACCACTATCGTATCTGCCTCCACCCCCACCCCTGGCAGTGCGTTCCAGACACCCACCACCCTCTGTGTAAAAAACCTGCCCCCCCCACATCTATGTACTGTATTACTAAAACTCCCATCTTGTTTGTTTGTAAATCCAAGATTCAAGATTCAAGTGAGTTTATTGTCATGTGTCCCTGATAGGTCAATGAAATTCTTGCTTTGCTTCAGCACAACAGAACATAGTAGACATTGACTTCAAAACAGATCAGTGTGTCCATATACCATTCTATAAATATATACACACATGAATAAATAAACTGGTAAAGTACAAATAAACAGATAATGGGCTATTAAAGTTCAGAGTTTTGTCCGAGCCAAGTTCAATAACCTGATGGCTGTGGGGAAGTAGCTATTCCTGAACCTGGACGTTGCAGTCTTCAGGCTCCTGAAGGTAGTGGGGAGATGAGTGTGTGGCCAGGATGGTGTGGGTCCTTGATGATGCTGCCAGCCTTTTTGAGGCAGCGACTGTGATAGATCCCCTCGATGGTGGGGAAGGTCAGAGCCGATGATGGACTGGGCAGTGTTTACTACTTTTTGTAGTCTTTTTCGCTCCTGGGCACTGTGAGTCCTGGAAACTCCGCCAATAGGGTACACGATAGCGCCTCAATTTTTGGCCCACCTTACTCACCGTTGTCCTGGGGTTTGCATTGGCCACGTTTCGTTCAGATTGATGGTATATTTTACAAGTTGTTGACGTTTTAAGCTTAAATTAACCTAAAGCAGACGATGTGTGTCTGTCTGTGGAGAATATATTGCCCCGCATCTCTCTCGAAAAAACATGAACTGCTTCTGCGTATCGTCCATGGCCCAACATAGTACGCAGTTTGTGTGGACACACACGCAGCTAATTAAATAAGTGTTTGCCAAGTCTCATTTCCATGGCAGACAGTGGGAATGGTTATTGGAAACGGGGCGGATGTGTGGGAAATTTACTGGACACGTTTCCAGTGGGAGTTGAAGTGAATTTAGTCCATTGTGCAGGACACTTAGAGCCTAACAAAGGATAGCTGTTACTATTGTACACCATTGGGGACTGATACCAATAGACACGGCAACTGAGCCATCCTGTGCAAAGAGGTCCTTCTGCAGTTGTACAGGGCCCTAGTGAGACCACACCTGGAGTATTGTGTGCAGTTTTGGTCCCCTAATTTGAGGAAGGACATTCTTGCTATTGAGGGAGCCCAGCGTAGGTTTACAAGGTTAATTCCCGGGATGGCGGGACTGTCATATGCTGAGAGAATGGAGCGGCTGGGCTTGTACACACTGGAGTTTAGAAGGATAAGAGGGCATCTCATTGAATCATATAAGATTATTAAGGGTTTGGACACGCTACAGGCAGGAAACATGTTCCCGATGTTGGGGGAGTCCAGAACCAGGGGCCACAGTTTAAGAATAAGGGGTAAGCCATTTAGAACGGAGACGACGAAACACTTTTTCACACAGAGAGTTGTGAGTCTGTGGAATTCTCTGCCTCACAGGGCAGTGGAAACAGGTTCTCTGGATGCTTTCAAGAGAGAGCTAGATAGGGCTCTTAAAGATAGCGGAGTCAGGGGATATGGGGAGAAGGCAGGAACGGGGTACTGATTGGGGTTGATCAGCCATGATCACATTGAATCGAAGGGCCGAATGGCCTACTCCTGCACCTATTGTCTGCCTCATTGTAGGTTCATTATTGTTTGTATTTTATGTTTCTTTGTGTGTGTATGTGTGTGTGTGTGTGTGTGTGTGTGTGTGTGTGTGTGTGTGTGTGTGTGTGTGTGTGCGTGCGCGCGCGGGCGTGTGTGCGTGCGTACGTGCGCGTGCGTGTTTGTGTGTGTGTGTGTGTGCGTGCGTGTGTGCGTGCGTGCGTGCGTGTGTGTGTGCGCGCGTGCGTGCGTGCGTGCGTGTGTATGTGCGTGCCTGCGTGCGTACGTGCGTGGGTGTGCGCGCGTGCGTGCGTGCGTGCGTGTGTATGTGCGTGCCTGCGTGCGTGCGTGCGTACGTGCGTGGGTGTGTGTGTGTGTGCGTGCGTGTGTGCGTGCGCGTCTGCGTGCGTGTGTATGTGCGTGCCTGCGTGCGTGCGTGCGTACGTGCATGCGTGTGTGTGTGTGTGTGTGTGTGTACTGCAGTAAGTAAACAATTGCATTCTTCCGTTTGACAATAAAACACTTAACTTGGCTCCTCTGTAAATTTCCGCCGGATAGAACCAGTGTGAACGGGTGATCGCTGGTTAGCATGGACTCGGTGGGCCGAAGGGCCTGTTTCCACATTATATATCCCTTAATTAAACTAAACTAAACTAAATAGTCTCGTTAACTCTATCATTATCGTTTATTCTTGTCACGTGTAGCGAGGTACGGTAGAAAGCTTTGTTCTGCAGCTGTCCATACAGACCAGATCATACCATACATAAATACAGCCAAACCAAACTCCAGTCCAACAGGTGGAGTAAAGGGGAAGATACAGAGTGCAGAATATAGTTCTCAGCATTGTAGCGCATCAGTTCCACAGACAAAGTCCAATGTCCGCAATGGGGTCGAGGTGAATGGGACAGTACCCTAGCTTATGGAAGGGCCGTTCAGAAGCCTGATAACAGAGGGGAAGAAGCTGTTCCTGAGTCGGGTGGTGCGGGCTTTCAAGCTTCTGTACCTTCTGCCGGACGGGAGCGGGGAGAAGAAGGAATGACCGGGGTGGGTCAGGGACAAACCTTTGTTGACAGAGGGGGACGATGCTGTTCTTGCCAAATGACAAAGTGGCAAATAGTGTGTAGTAAATGATGGTGTTGCAACCAGGCGTGGATGTCAAACTCAAACTGTGATTGAGATTGTGAATGTTGCAATTACAGGGCAAATTCCCAACTCATTATTGTAGAGTACATAATCTTCATGCATCGTCTATTTTGTTTGAAAACGCTCTCCGGACAAAGTCAACTAATCAAATTAAAATTGATGGATGTCTGTATCTCTAAACGAAACTTGAGTGGGTCAGATGTTTGTCTTTAGAATTCCACAGATTCCCCACCCTGTGACTAAAGAAATCTCCTTCCTAAAGGGACGTCCTTTAATTCTGAGGCTGTGCCCTCTGGTCCTGGACTCTCCCTCTAGTGGAAACATCCTCTCCACATCCACTCTGTCCACGCCTTGGTTAGCCGTGATTGAATGGCAGAGTAGAATTGAAAGGGCGAATGGGCAAATTATGCTTTTTAGTTTAGTTTAGTTTAGAGATACAGCGCGGAAACAGGCCCTTCGGCCCATCGAGTCCGTGCCGACCAGCGATCCCCGCACACTAACACTATCCTACACACACTAGGGACAGTTTACAATTTATATCAAGCCAATTAACCTACAAACCTGCACGTCTTTGGAGGGCGGGAGGAAGCCGGAGCACCCGGAGAAAACCCACGCAGGTCACGGGGAGAAGGTACAAACTCCGTACAGACAGCACACATAGTGAGGATCGAACCTGGGTCTCTGGCGCTGTGAGGCAGCATCTGTGGAGAACATGGATAGGTGACGTTTCACAGAGTGCTGGAGTAACTCAGCGGGTCAGGCAGCATCTGTGGAGCGAAGGAAATGGGCAACCTTTCGGGCCGAAACCCTGAAGGAAATAGGCAACGTTTCGGGCCGAAACCCGGAAGGGTTTCGGGCCGAAACATTGTCTATTTCCTTCGCTCTATAGATGCTGCCGGAACATGGATAGGTGACGTTTCCCAGAGTGCTGGAGTAACTCAGCGGGTCAGGCAGCATCTGTGGAGAACATGGATAGGTGACGTTTCAGATCGAGACTCTTCTTCACACTCGCCTAGAAGTGGGATTTTGGTCTGCGTGGATGAGTTAGACTGATGTGCCTGTTTCTTCAGAGTGAAGAAAGGTCCCGACCCGAAACGTCACCCATCCTTGTTCTCCAGAGATGCTGCCTGACCCGCTGAGTTACTCCAGCACGCTGTGTCTCTCTTTGGTGTAAACCAGCATCTGCAGTTCTTTGTTTCTACGATAGTTTAGTTTTATTCATTCTTGTCACATGCAGTGAGGTTCAGTAAGAAGATTGTGTTTGAGTATACACGAATACAATCAAATAAAGGGAATAATGTTTAGTGCAAAGATTGGAACGGTTTCGAGGGACATGGGCCAAATGCAGGCAAATGGGGCTCGCTTAGATGGGGCATCTTGGTCGCCATGGACAAGTTGGGCCGAAGGGCCTGCTTCTGTGCTGTGTGACCTATAACTATGATTGGGGAAATACACCCCAGTGATGTGATCCGGCTCAAAGATTCAAAGGTACTTTGTCGTGCGGTGTACCGAGGGACGTTGACATTCATTGTTGTATACAGTCCAGTACAGGTATCACAACACATAACGTCTGTGGGATTCTCTGCCTCAGAGGGCGGTGGAGGCCGGTTCTCTGGATACTTTCAAGAGAGAGCTAGATAGGGCTCTTAAAGATAGCGGGGTCAGGGGATATGGGGAGAAAGCAGGAACGGGGTACTGATTGGGGATGATCAGCCATGATCACATTGAATGGCAGTGCTGGCTCGAAGGGCCGAATGGCCTGCTCCTGCACCTATTGTCTATTGTCTATAAGCTTAGAACGGGCACGGTGGT
>JAXLNO010005201.1:72500-109868 GCA_038087875.1 Malacoraja senta | reverse complement strand
TCCCCCCACTCACAACAAGGGCAGAGTCCCCCTAATCCTCACCTTTCACCCCACCAGCCGTCACATACAACAAGTGATCCTCCATCAGTTTCGCCACCTCCAACGTGACCCCACCACTCGCCACATCTTCCCATCTCCCCCCATGTCTGCCTTCCAGAAAGACCGCTCCCTCCGTAACTCCCTTGTCAATTCTTCCCTTCCCTCCCATACTACCCCCTCCCCTGGTACTTTCCCTTGCAACCGCAAGAGATGCAACACTTGTCCCTTCACCTCCCCCCTCTACTCCATTCAAGGACCCAAGCAGTCGTTCCAGGTGCGACAGAGGTTCACCTGCATCTCCTCCAACCTCATCTATTGCATCCGCTGCTCTAGATGCCAGCTGATCTACATCGGTGAGACCAAGCGGAGGCTTGGCGATCGTTTCGCCGAACACCTCCGGTCGGTCCGCAATAAACAACCTGACCTCCCGGTGGCTCAGCACTTCAACTCTCCCTCCCATTCCGTATCTGACCTCTCTGTCCTGGGTCTCCTCCATGGCCACAGCGAGCAACAGCGTAAATTGGAGGAAATGCACCTCATATTCCGCTTGGGCAGTCTACATCCTGGGGGCTTGAACATTGAATTCTCCCAATTCTGCTAGCCCTTGCTGTCCCCTCCCCTTCATCAGCCATCCGGTTGTCTCCTCCCCTCCCCCAGCCCTCGGGCTCCTGCTCCACCTTTTTCCTTTTTTCCTTTCTTCTCCCCACCCCCTATCAGTCTGAAGAAGGGTTTCGGCCTGAAACGTTACCTATTTCCTTCGCTCCATAGATGCTGCTGCACCCGCTGAGTTTCTCCAGCATTTTTGTGTACCAACAAATTCAGATGTTTTGCTCACTTTCCTCAATTTTGGGGCAGATTTTCAACACCAACTAACCTCCTCCAAAGACCAAAGATTCCTGATAAGAATGTTATTGTTCCATTGTTACATATGACAATGAAACTTTCTTGACTCTTGATGAGACTTGACCTATTCCACAGTAACCAGTGGTTTTAGTCTTATCTGTTCTTTCATCTCCTGAAATAACACACTTTGATGTTGAGGAAAAGTTAGATTCTTAACCAAACCAAATGTCTACAACTGGCAAGTAAAACTAGACTCTTTATCTGACATTGACCTCAAAATAAAAGTCCTTCTACAGACTTGCTTTATCTGGTATTCCATTGATGGCAAAACACTTTAGGATATCCAGAGTTTATGAAAAGCATTTCCAAATTTATTGCTCATTGGTGTCATTACAGTCTTTCTAAGTCAAGCACAGCACAGAATAGAGCAGGATAAAGTTGGCAACAATGAATTCAAATACCTCTGTTAATTCACTCAAACATACATTTATTGCAGCAAAGGAAGCACTTAAGCTTAACAAAGTGATACCAGCCAAAAGTCATGTTTTAAGTTCATTCATCTTCTCACCCCTCTGACTTCAATTAGGTTAGAGCTCAGCAAGGTAATTCAAAAAAGGAAAAGAGTGGTAGGTGTGGGGCAAAGTCTCACCTGGATTCAGTGGGATGATAGGCAGATGGGTGGAGCAGCAACAAAGGCGAGAGGTGAGAAAGAGACAAAAGGGTGTCAGATAAGGAGAGAAGGGGAACAAGTGGTATGAGTGGGAGGGAAGTAGAAAGGAAATATGGGGTAGGAGATGAAATGGGGGAAGGTACAGGTGACTAGGGCGGTTGGATGAATGTGTGCGCACTGGTGTGGAGGGTGGGTAGGTGAATGTGAAGGGAGATAAGGGGGGAATTACTTAAGATTGGATTACCTGACAACCCAATGGCATGAACATTGCATTCTCAAATTTCAGGTAATACTCCTTACCTCCCTTCTATTTCCCCTCCCCCACACCACAATGAGCCAAGTTTCTCCCACCACCATAGTCACCCTTTTCCTTCCCCCTCCTCTGTATGCTTATCTTCCATTCCCAAATTCCATATTTCCCTTTCATTTCCCCCCTTCCCCCATACATCCATATCTCCACCTCCAATCTTTTGGATAAATGTTGCCTCTTCTTCCCTCATCTGACACCATTTTGTCTCCTTTGCACCTCTGCCCTTTGTTACTTACTACACCCACCTGCCAATCTTCCCCTCTATTCATTTATATCCACCCATCACTTGCCAGGCTTTTCCCCGCCCTCACTTCTCTCTTCCAGCTTTCTCCCACTAGTCCATCACTCTGGTCACAACCCAAAACATTAGCTAATCCCTCCATGGATTCTGTCTGCTCCACTGAGTTCCTCCAGCACTGTGTTTCTTCTTCAAGATTGCAGCATCTGCTATTTCATGTGTCGACCTTCAGACACGATTAGTGTCTCTGCACCAGAAGTGAATTCCAGACTGTTATTAGACTTTGGCTGAAACAAATTCCTCAACTCTAATCTAACCCTGCTTAAATTAACATATATATAGATCACTAGTTTTTGATCATTCACTAAAAGAAATTTAGTTCTTTCTGTTTAAGCGTTCATCATTTTATGCATTTTAATTATACCTTCCTTATTCAAAAAATAAACTTCAAACTAGTCAGTCACTTTTAATAACTGTAATTTCACACATCCATTTAAATCTCTTCTGCACCCTCTTAATGTGCTGGCCAGAACTGTACATGATAGTCTAGCTATGGCCTCACTAATATTTTATACTGATCCAGCATGATTTTCCTGCTCTTGTAGTCCTGCTCAGCCAATAAAGGCAAGTATCGCATATGCCCTCTCAACCACCTTATCTACCATTCCACCAACTTCCAGGGATCTGTGACATATACTCCATGATCCCCTTGTTGTCTACATAATTTTCTATCTCTCACCATTTATCATGCATTCCCATCCAGTGGCTTGCTTGCACTTCCTATACTGTTATATATTCATTCTCCATATCTAAGTTGTTTCATCAGCTTTGTGCCCGTCTAATCACTAATTAAATTTTTCTGAAGCCTATATTGTGCTTATTCATCATCAAACACACAGCCAGCGTTGTTATCTTCTCTGAAACTCTTCTCTGAAACTCCTAATTACATTCCTTACAATTTACTCCAAGCTTTATGGTGTTCTGTGGCATTCTGACTTTTGTCATAAAAAAAACATCACCAAATAAAGCTTTTTTAATTTTAATTTTTAACCTTCAAATCAAATGGGCCGTTAGAAAAAGAGAATAATAATTTAAGAAATGTTGTTGCTGTCTTTAATGAAGTTGAAAATACAAATTAAAATATAAGGAACATGTCTACAATTCTTTACCAAATAGCACTGCATCCTAACTTGAAACATAAGAAGAGTTAATACTTCAGATACAAAATGGTAATAGTTTTGATTTCTGCATTCAATGAGACTGTTCTATTGGTGGGGAATTTTTTTTTTTTTAAATTTGGCCTATGCCTTTGTGCAACAAAATCGTGAATATATTTTTTGACATATTTTTAAATTCTGGTTGCTCTATTACAGGAAGGATGTAGAGGCTTTGGAAAGAGTGCAGAGGTGATCTGCTACAATTATGTTTGACAAAAAGTATGCTGTTTTTTCAGGAACTTTCAAGGCTAGGGGGAGACATGATAGAAGTATATAAAATAATAAAAGAGATAGATAGGGTGGGCCGTCAGATCCATTTTCCCAGAGTGGAAATGTCAATGACTAGAGGGCATAGATTTAAGATGATAGGGGCAAAGATTAAGGAGAAATGCAGACCAAGTTTTTTACTCAGAGAATGGCGAGTGTCCAGAACATCCTGCCGGGGCTGATGGTGGAGGCAGATATAATACTGGCATTTAATAGGCTTTTAGATAGGCACATGGAAATACAGAGTTGTATGGGTCACATGCGGGCAGAGGAAATTATATTAACTTATTGTGGGTCTTTTCCCGAGCTGTACTATTCTATATTCTATGTGTTATGCTAAAAGAAAACACAAAATACATGTTAGTTCAGGCTTGAGAACACATATATCATTTTATATTAGCTCTTACAGCCAACTAAGAAAGAAACCTTTCATCTAAACATTGCTGAATTGCAATGGAAATATCTAAAAACAAACACGAGAGGATCAAGCCCAAGCTTAACATTGAGGACATCATCCATGTTATGTGATAATATCACTGTCTAAAGGGATAGATCAAGAAGAGATCTAACAGCAAAGCGAGTCATCTATGAGGTGCTGTGGGCCATTAGTAGCACCACACAGATGTCATCACAGTTATTTTTCAATGCCCCCCCCCCCTATTTAATATCGTTGCTTTATTGTTATTTCCTGTTGTGAAGTATCCAAACTCATCAAGCAAACATGCTCTTTATTACTCTTGTTATGCAAATGGACTGAAAGCTTTTCTATTTCTCTCTTCATGGATAAATAAACAGCACAATTGAAATCTCCTCAGAATTAGTAATTACGGATGGTTGCCTATGTGATTACTTTGTGATTTTAATGCAAATTGTTTACATGAGATAGTAATCCGAAGAAAGCTTGATTTTACTAGAGTAAAATATTGTTTATCAATCTATACCTTTTAAGTCACCTTTATCACTGATGGGCCTCTCCTACTTAGGCGATTTTTCAGCGGACTGTCGGCGACTGTCAAGTTGCCGGCAGTCGCCTGAAAAACCGGGAACTGGAACGGTGACTGTCAGAGTGGAACACACACACACACACACACAAACATATCGCAAAGGCAGGGGCCAGGGCAAGCGGTGGGGGAGCGCTGTCTGAAATTCACACGGTGCAAAGCCAAGGTGATGCAGACACACACCGCGATGAACAGGAAGGTTGGTGCTTTAATTAAGATGGCTAGCACAGTGTACGGTAAATCCTTTAAAAGAAGGGGGGAGAAGGAGTGGAGACAACTGTTCAGAAGCCAGACAACTTTTTAATAAGCCAGAGATGCACAGCTGTGAGGTTAGGCGGACATTTACCATCACCGGTCGGTTATCCTTAGTTCTGAACACTCCTGCTTACATTTTTTTTCCACCAATGAGCCAATGAAAATGATCGGTAGGCAAAGGCGATTAACTAAAACTACCTACGACTACCTCGACTACCTACAACTACATGGCGACCCCACTACAACTGCACCTACGACTACAGGGTTATCGATTATCTCCATGGCGACCAATTTTTGGTCTCTGATGAGTCTGCTTCATGGCCGCGAGGAGTTCCCGCATTCTGGGAACGAGTCGCGGCCTCAGTATGGTCGCCGCAAATTTTTCAACATGTTGAAAAATTTTCTGCAACCAAAAATGTCTCTCTCCCTCTCTCCCTCTCTCCCTCCCAGTTCCCGTTTTTACAGGCAACTGCCGGCAATTTGGCAGTCGCCAGCAGTCCACTGAAAAATCGCCTAAGTGGGACAGGCCCATGAGGCTGCGACAAATTCCCAGAATACGGGAACCCCTCGCGACCATGAAGGAGACTCACCAGAGACCACCAGTGAACATGTGGCGACCATGTGGCGAGCTCAGAGTCTCCTGCACTCGCCTAAAAAGTCGCTTGTGGGACAGGCCCATAAGTCAAATTAAAGGCAGCTGAGACAAATTCAACAGGAATTGGAATTAAAATTATTTATGTAATTAAGTCATTACTCTTCAAGCAATAAATAACTTAAATTATGCAATGTGCATGCATTCATTTACTATTATTTTGGCGAGTCGAGACTGTGAGTTAATTCAATGAACTTTATTACAAACAATAAAGCAATGAATAAACGCGAGTCGATAAGACAGCTAACTAAATGATGTTGCATCCACAAGTATGGCGCTAGAAAGAATGAACTCGACAAAAGCGCGCGAATCTTGCTCCCCGCACCCACCTGACTAGAGCAGCCAATCCGAGGTTTGACTACCCCAAGGCACCAGCAGGTGCCGCTACAGGACCCCTCCCCCCACCTCCCCAGAACCAGAGGTATGGAACTAAGCAGGGACTCGGAGACAATGACCAGAATGCGTGGTCAGTGGAGGCGGGGCGGGCGTAACAAGGGGAACAGGCCAAACAGGGCCAGGAGACCGTAAGGGGGCTGAAAGAACGGGTACAAACGGGTGGGGGGAATAAGGCACAACTGGTGCAGCTGGATCGGCAGGCAGATGACCTCTACGTCGGGGTAGTGCGACCACCACTGGACTGTCCACATCGACGTGGGCGGGCTTGAGACGACCGACGGAGCCGAACTCCTCCCGGCCAACCACGTCCAAGATGAAGGTGGCGAAACCGGACGGCAACACACGGAACGGCCCCTCGTAGACCCGCTGCAAGGAGGATCGGTGAGCGTCCCTGCGAACAAAAATGTAGGTACAATTCTGCAGAACCGATGGCACATGCACCACCGGAAAACCATGCCGCGAAGTGGGAACGGGAGCGAGCCTGCTCCTGGAGGCTCGCCAGCAACACCAGGCAGAGTCCAGCCGCCCATGGACGGCAGGGAGAAAGTCCCCAGGTACCCGCAGGGCCGAGCCGTACACCAGCTTGGCGGAGGAAGCGGCCAAGTCCTCTTTGGGGGCAGTGCAGATCTGTGCCCCGTAGAGCTGAGCTAGGGAAGATCATAAAGCAGAAATGAATTGGGCCCCCCAGTCGTTGTGGAGATATCCGACGGGACCCCGAAACTGGCAATGCAGTTGGCCACCAGGGCCCGAGTGCAGGCCAGGGCTGAGGTGTCCGGGAGCGGAATAGCCTCCAGCCACCGCGTGAAACGTTCCATGACGGTGAGAAGATGCGTGGCGCCATGGGATGTCGGCAAAGGGCCCACAAAGTCAACGTGGACATGCAGGAAACGGCCGCGGGGTCGACAAAATCCTGCTCCGGAGGCCGCACGTGCCACTGGACCTTGGAGGTCTGACAGGGAATGCAGGCACGGGCCCAGGCCGCCACCTGCTTGCGGAGCCCGTGCCAAACAAACTTGGCCGCCACCAGCGTGGAGGTCGCCCGTATGGATGAGTGGGCCAGACCGTGGATGGAATCAAAAACCCGGCGACGCCAACTGGTGGGGACGATGGGGCGAGGCCGGCCCGTGGAGACATCGCAAACGACCACGGTGCCCGAGTTTCCACACGGGACATCAGCCAACTGGAGGCCAGAAACAGCCATGCGGTAGTCCGCCATCCCTGCTTCCGCACGCTCTGCTGCAGCCAGCTCGTCGTAGTCCCCGAAATGGAGGGGAGGGGAGGGCGGGGCGGGTCAAGGCATCAGCAACAGTGTTGAGCTTGCCCGTGATGTGCTGAACTTCCATGGTGAATGATATATAAGCGAGGTGCCTCTGCTGTCGGGCGGACCATGGGTCGGAGACCTTACCCAAAGCAAAGGTAAGGGGTTTGTGGTCCATAAAGGCAGTGAATATGCGACCTTCGAGGAAATAGCGGAAGTGCTTGATGGCCAGGTATAACGCCAGGAGCTCTCTGTCGAAGGTGTTGTAGTTGCACTCGGGAGCTCTCAGTCGACGAGCTGCTCCAGGACGCCGCCCACAGCCGCGTCCGAGGCGTCCACGGTGAGAGCCGTTGAGGCTGAGGCCCGTGGGTGGACCAACATGGTTGCATTGGCCAGGGCCGCCTTGGCATCCTCGAACGCCGCGTCTGTCTCCGAGGACCATTCGAGCTCCCGCGGCTTGCCCGCGAGGCACTGAAACAGGGGGCGCATGATGTTGGGAGCTGCCGGCACGAAACGGTTATAATAATTCACCATGCCGACAAATACCTGCAACCCCTTTACCGTGCGTGGCTGGGGGGACGGCCGAATGGCCTCAACCTTTGAGGGTAGAGGGGTGGCGCCTTGAGCTGTGACGCTGTGCCCCAGAATGGAGATGAAACAGAGGCCGAATTGGCACTTGGCGGGGTTGATTACTAGGCCGTGGTCTAGGAGGCGCTGGAAAAAGGTCCGCAGGTTCACGATGTGCTCATCCTGGATGGGGCTTGTAACCAGGATGCCATCGGTAGATGAAACGGCAGACCCCTCCCGACCCTGTCCATTAGCCTTTTGAATGCCTGCGCGGCGTTCTTTAATCCAAAAGGCATGCGTAGCCACTCGAACAAGCCGAACGGGGTGATCGTTGCAGTCTTGGGGACGTTGTCCGGGTGAACGGGAATCTGATTAAAGCCCCAGACAAGGTTGACTTTCAATAAGAAAGCGGCACTCTTGAGGAGGGCAGAAAAGTCTTGGATGTGGTAGCGGTCTGCAGTTGTCATGGCGTTCAGACGGCGATAGTCCACACATGGTCTCCACCCCCCAGATGCTTTGGGGACCATGTGCAGTGGGGATGCCCATGGGCTGTCCGAGCTCCGGACGATCCCCATGTCCTCCATGATCTGGAACTCGTCCCAGGCGATGCGCAGCTCGTCCGGTGGAAGGCGGCGTGCCCAGGCGTGTATCGGAGGGCCCATGGAGGGGATGTGATGTACGACCCCGTGTTTGGGGGTTGCCGCATTGAAACGGGGAGTGAGGAGCTCAGGGAAATTGGTGAGGAGGGAAGCATAGGGGCCATCGACCTCGGCAACGGCGCTGAGCTGTGTGCTGGGTGGGGGCGGGGTCCGCGGGGCTGAGGGCCGATTGTGGAATCATGCGCCTGCCACGCAAATCGATTACGAGGGAGAACGCCAGCAGGAAGTCGGCACCCAGGAGCGGCTGTGCGACGTCTGCCACGATGAACGTCCACTCATATGGGCAGGTGTTAAAAGCGAGCGAGAGGGACCGCGTGCCGTAAGTACGGATGGTGCTCCAATTAACGGCCGTGAGCACTGGGCCCCGCTTATCAGCAAGGTTGTCGCGTCCGGTCGGCGGAAGGGTGCTGACTATAGCCCCGGAGTCGACGAGGAAGGGCCCGTCAGAGAGATGGTCGCGGATGTAGAAGCGGTTGTTTGGGCCGATCATGATCGCCTTTACAGACGATCGGCCGAGGAATTTCCCTGAAACGAGCAGGGTTCACGGCAGCGTCGAGCCAGCGCCCCAGCGGAGGTGATATAGGCACCATTTGTGCTTACCCCGGCGCGCTGCTGCAGCTCTGCGATGGAAGCTGGGGGCAGGGCATCGCCGCGGTCTCGCCGAGGCGAATGGCACGCAGGAGCGGAAACCCGGTTGATGGAGCCGTCATCTTGCTGTTTTGCCAGCCAGAGTTCGTCGGCCCTTTCGGGCGAGCTGTATGGGGTCGGCAAAATCGGTGCCGGCGAGCACGAGGCCAACGTCGTCAGGCATCTGCTCCAAGAAGGCCTGTTCAAAGAGCAGACACGGACCGTGGCCGTCCATCAGGGCAAGCATTTACGCCATCAGCACGGACGGCTTGCGATCGCCCAACCCGTCCATGTGTAGCAGGCGGGCGGAGCGGTCTCTGCAACTGAGCCCAAACGTGCGAAGAAGGAGGGCTTTGAGGCCTTCGTATTTAGCGAGTGCTGGCGGGTCTTGCAGGAAATGCAATAACCGTGAAGCCGTTTCCTGCGTGAGCGCTCCGACGACATGGGAGTACTTTGTGTCGTCCACCACGATGTTACGGAGGTGGAATTGTACTTCCACGTGGGCGAACCAATCCTGTGGTTGTTCGGCCCAGAACACCGGCAGCTTGAGGCCGACGGCATTCTGCTGAGCATCGGGAACGGCGGCGGCTTACATTCTATGCGTCCAATAAACGATTGGACTCGTCGGGGTCACCAATTTGGCGAGTCGAGACAGTGAGTTAATTCAATTAACTTTATTACGAATGGTAAAACAATGAATAAACGCGAGCCGATAGGACAGCCAACTAAATGACGTTGCTTCCACAAGTGTGGCGCTAGAAAAAATGAACTCGACAAAAGCGCGTGAATCTCGCTCCATGCGCCCACATGACTGGAGCAGACAATCTGAGGGTTTGACTAACGCTACAGTATCATGTTATTCATTCAAAATTGTAATACATTATGTTCATCAAAATCTTTGTATTGATATTCTTTGCATTGAATTGCATTGACAAGCTGGTTTACCAAACTTGCAGAACTGGGTCTCTGCGCATCCCTCTGCAATTGGATCCTCGACTTCCTCGTTCACAGACCATTCAGTTCGTATTGGTGGAAATGTGTCAGCCTCAAAAACAATCAGCACGGGAGGACCTCAAGGCTGCGTGCTTAGCCCCCTGCTGCACTCTATACTCATGACTGCATAGCCGGTCATAGTGCGAACTCCATCATCAAGTTTGCTGATGACACCACTGTTGTGGGACGTATCACTGATGGGGACGAGACAGAGTACAGAAGTAAGATTGACTGACTGACAAATGGTGCCAGCACAATAACCTGGCCCTCAACACCAGCAAAACCAAGGAACTGATTGTGGACTTTGGAAGGGGGAGGATGGGGATCCACAGTCCCATTTATATCAACGGGTCGATGGTGGAAAGGGTCAAGAACTTTAAATTCCTGGGCATGCACATCTCTGAAGATCTTTCCTGGTCCGAGAACACTGATGCAATCATAAAGTAAGCACATCAGCGCCTCTACTTCCTGAGAAGATTACGGGGAGTCGGTTTGTCAAGGAGGACTCTCTCTAACTTCAACAGGTGCACAGTGGAGAGCATGCTGACTGGTTGCATCGTGCCTTGGTTCGGAAACTTGAGCGCCCTGGAGCGGAAAAGACTACAAAAAGTGGTAAACACTGCCCAGTCCATCATCGGCTCTGACCTCCCATCCATCGAGGGGATCTATCACAGTCGCTGCCTCAAAAAGGCTGGCAGCATCATCAAGGGCCATACACTCATCTCCCCACTGCCTTCAGGTAGAAGGTACAGGAGCCTGAAGACTGCAACGACCAGGTTCAGGAATAGCTACTTCCCCACAGCCACCAGGCTATTAAACTCGGCTCGGACAAAACTCTGAACATTAATAGCCAATAATCTCTCTATTTGCACTTTATCAGTATAATTATTCATGTGTGTATATATTTATGCAATGGTATATGGACACACTGATCTGTTCAGTATTCGTGCCTACTATGTTCTGGTGTGTTAAAGCAAAGCAAGAATTTCATTGTCCTATCAGGGACACATGACAATAAAACTCTCTCTCTCTATCAAATTATTTTTTATTCTGAGATTGTTAAGCTTCAACAGTGGTTAATAGTGTCAGCCATAGCTCTGTGGTCCAGAGTCAATTAATCTTGTGAAGCAGAAAGAGACCATTCCACCCAATATGTTTTTTTTCATTGGCTTATTATGGTCTATTTAGTCTGATTGAACGTCTGCTTCTTGGACAATAGTCCTGTAGATTGTAGCTTTTCAAGTGTGCAATCAGTGACTTGCAAAGAGAACTCTGGTCATTGCCTTCACAACTATCTTGCATTTTCATTTCCGAGATGGCCTGTACATTTAAGGCTTATTCCACAATAGGAAGCACATAACATCAACGTAAGACCCATGCTGGCTCACAGCGGTGTGCTGTGCACAGTTAAACCACCCTATTAGCTGTAGTTCATGGCTCTGCAACTCTGCCACAGTAAGTTCTGAATGTTTAGAGGCAAACATGCAGTTAATGTATGACTGGTATGTCTTTATTGGTATGACTGTAGGCAAATGAAATTCCTCGTATGTTGCAAAACATACTTGGCAAATAAAGTATGATTATGATTATTATGATTATGAATTTGGAGAAGGTTCATAAATATCCTCATCCTGAATAGCAATGGAGCAAAGCATGTGAGTAAGAAAGGCAAGGCTGTTATGTTTGTCATCATCTTTAACTGGAAGGATTTAGTGAACATAAGCTCAGCCTTCTACCAAGAAGACCAACGAACACAAAAAACAACCTTCATTTATTTTGATTCATAGAAACCACAGCTAATGTAAACCCATGTAAACAAGCCACCTGCTATATATAATTGGATATTCAGTGGGGGCTGCTTCTCGAGGAACCTTTGCCATGCTTGTTGAGTGTGGTGCGGTAACAGAAAACCCTCCAACCTTGGGGAATGCAAAAGCCTCAGCAGAGGTAAGGGTAGTCAGTAATGACATACGGTATGAAGGCACAAGTTGTGTCGTCATCTCCGAGCCAGCACACAGTTTAACAAATCATCCATGAGACTCGGTGCGAAAGGAACTCTTGAAAGGAATAGATCAATTTTTACCAAACTTAAATGAGTTCCAAACATAGATGAAAGCATGCAATACTCCAAATATGGCCTAAACAAACTCCTGTAAAGCTGCATCATGACATCCTAACTTTTATATGCAATGCACTGACCTATGAAGGCAAGCATACCATATACCTTCTTTACCACGTTACGCTGTGGCCACTTTCAAGGAGCTATTTATTGATCTTGGACCCCAAGTTCTTTCTGTACATCAATGCCATTAACTGCATACTTTTCCCTACATAAATCGCTAGAATAAATATTTTTATTTTGTGCAATGCAGTTCAGTTCCTTTATTAATATGATAACATACTTCCAATATGTGATATAATTCCAAGCTGTCTGTGTAATGTGTGTTAAGTCTGAGGTGTTTGCAAAGATATAAAGCATTACCTCATGGTTCACAATGTTTATAGAAACATAGAAACATAGAAAATAGGTGCAGGAGTAGGCCATTCGGCCCTTCGAACCTGCACCACCATTCAATATGATCATGGCTGATCATCCAACTCAGTATCCTGTACCTGTCTTCTCTCCATACCCCCTGATCCCTTTAGCCACAAGGGCCACATCTAACTCCCTCTTAAATATAGCCAATGAACTGGCCTCAACTACCTTCTGTGGCAGAGAATTCCAGAGATTCACCACTCTCTGTGAAAAATGTTTTTCTCATCTCGGTCCTAAAAGATTTCCCCTTCATCCTTAAACTGTGACCCCTTGTCCTGGACTTCCCCAACATCAGGAACAATCTTCCTGCATCTAGCCTGTCCAACCCCTGAAGAATTTTGTAAGTTTCTATAAGATCCCCCCTCAATCTTCTAAATTCTAGCGAGTGCAAGCTGAGTCTATCCAGTCTTTCTTCATATGAAAGTCCTGACATCCCAGGAATCAGTCTGGTGAACCTTCTCTGTACTTCCTCTATGGCAAGAATGTCTTTCCTCAGATTTGGAGACCAAAATTGCACGCAATACTCCAGGTGTGGTCTCAACAAGACCCTGTACAACTGCAGTAGAACCTCCCTGCTCCTATACTCAAATCCTTTTGCTATGAATGCTAACATACCATTCGCTTTCTTCACTTCCTGCTGCACCTGCATGCCTACTTTCAATGACTGGTGTACCATGACAACCAGGTCTCGTTGCATCTCCCCTTTTCCTAATCGGCCACCATTCAGATAATAGTCTACTTTCCTGTTTTTGCCACCAAAGTGGATAACCTCACATTTATCCACATTATACTGCACAAGAGCGGAACTCGCTATCAAAACATGGAGGGGACGGGGACACAATTTTATGGCGGCCGCGCGCGCATGCGCACACTCACACACACGTGCGCGATTTCTGAGGCTCAATCCAGCGCTAAATGCAGCTCAACACTGCCTGCCTGGACTGACGGTACACCAGCGCTGCTTCTCCGTGCTGGCCATATTTCCCGCAAGCCCAGGCAGGTTCACCTGGCGGGACAGGCAGAGTGAGCTGGGTTTAGCGCTGTTTCTCTGTGCTGGCTGTGGGCCTGTGGGCGCCGCGCCCATCTGACTCCCGACCTCTCTGGCCACCCGTGGGGGGGGGACACTCGGGACAGCGCCGGAGACCCGGCCGGGATCGATCCTGCCTGAGGAGGAGGCGCAGGTCTGTGCCACGTCTCCCTCCTCAACTCGCCGCACTCTATCCTCAGGCCCACCACCCACCCACTCCTCCCTCCTCCAATCATCGTGCCCTCGATCATCAGTCCCACCCCCACTGCCTCACGGAAAGCGGAGATTTTAAAATCGGGATCACAAAAACTTGGGGGGGATGTCCCCCACTTCTCAAAACATGGGGGGGACATGTCCCCTCTGCCACCCCCCCCGGGTTTTTCAGCCCGATACTGCATCTGCCATGGATTTTCCCATTCACCCAGCCTATTCAAGTCACCTTGCAGCCTCCTAGCATCCTCCTCACAGTTAACACTGCCCCCCAGCCTTGTGTTATCCGCAAATTTGGAGATGTTGCATTCAATTCCCTCGTCCAAATCATTAATATATATTGTAAATAGCTGGGGTCCCAGCACTGAGCCTTGCGGTACCCCACTAGTCACTGCCTGCCATTCTGAAAAGGACCCGTTTACCCCTACTCTTTGCTTCCGTTTTGCCAGCCAATTCTCTATCCACATCATTACTGAACCACCAATAAATACTGTGTGCTTTAAGTTAAGTTTGTATACTAATCTCTTATGTTGGACATTGTCGAAAGCCTTCTGAAAGTCCAGATATAACACATCCACTGGTTCTCCCTTATCCACTCTACTAGTTACATCCTCGAAAAATTCTATAAGATTCGTCAGACATGATTTACCTTTCGTAAATCCATGCTGACTTTGTCCAATGATTTCACCACTTTCCAAATGTGCTGCTATCCCATCTTTAATAACTGACTCTAGCAGTTTCCCCACTACCGATGTTAGACTAACTGGTCTGTAATTCCCCATTTTCTCTCTCCCTCCCTTTTTAAAAAGTGGGGTTACATTAGCTACCCTCCAATCCTCAGGAACTACTCCAGAATCTAAGGGGTTTTGAAAAATTATCACTAATGCATCCACTATTTCTGGAGCTACTTCCTTAAGTACTCTGGGATACTACCTATCTGGCCCTGGGGAGTTATCGCCCTTTAATCCATTCAATTTACCTAACACCACTTCCCGGCTAACCTGGATTTCACTCAGTTCCTCCATCTCATTTGACCCGCGGTCCCCTGCTATTTCTGGCAGATTATTTATGTCTTCCTTAGTGAAGACAGAACCAAATTAGTTATTCAATTGGTCTGCCATATCCTTGTTCCCCATGATCAATTCACCTGTTTCTGACTGCAAGGGACTTACAATTGTTTTAACTAATCTTTTTCTCTTCATATATCTATAAAAACGTTTGCAGTCAGTTTTTATGTTCCCTGCCAGTTTTCTTTCATAATCTATTTCCCCTTTCCTAATTAAGCCCTTTGTCCTCCTCTGCTGGACTCTGAATTTCTCCCAGTCCTCTGGTAGGCTGTTTTTTTCTGGCTAATTTGTACGCTTCATCTTTTGTTTTGATACTATCTCTGATTTCCCTTGTTATCCACGGATGCACTACCTTCCCTGATTTATTCTTTTGCCAAACTGGGATGAACAATTGTTGTAGTTCATCCATGCAGTCTTTAAATGCCTTCCATTGCATATCCACCGTCAACCCTTTAAGAATCAATTGCCAGTCAATCTTGGCCAATTCACGTCTCATACCCTCAAAGTTACCTTTCTTTAAGTTCAGAACCATATGTACACAGCCAAACATATCATCCAGTAAGGCTAGTCCAGTGCAGACCTATTAAACCTCCTGCCTTGAACCCTTCACATACTGGAATTAATCTAAAACACTGCTTCCCATATTCCAACAGTCATGTGCTTCTTAACTTGGATTGGTGCATAAGAATACATTTTAGGTTGGGAACAGTACCTATCCATGTTCATCAGAGATGCTGCCTGACCCGCTGAGTACCTCCATCACTTTATCTTTCCTTGGTAAACCAGCATCTGCAGTTCCTTGTTTCTACAATAGGTGCACTATGGTCTGCTTGAAACCCATAGGTCTTCCAGTACAATGGAATGTCCAATGCTGCTGACTGCTACATTCAAGGCTATAGGGGATTTCCTGGGGGATGCACTAAAGTCTGTGTCGTTTTTGTAAGCCAGCATCTCCAGTTCCTTGTTTCTGGATTATTACCTTCAAGGTCGGGAGAGGAACAGCAGGTGAAGGATTGAGTGTGGGGATTGACTGAAAAATGTAACTAGCAAATCGGTAAGTTTGCGAATTAGTCAATTTATCAGCTAATATAAGCAAGGTTTGCTATAGGAGTGCGGCAAGTCGGGGAGCGGCCTTGCCAAGGGAAGTGACTTGCGAGAAAAGTGCGAGTCTTTGGCTCGAGTGCCTTATGAGAAAAATGTAAGTCTTTGGCCCAAGTGTCTTTGGCGAAGAGACTGAGGGAGGAGACTACACCAAAAGTTAGTGAGGGTGAGACACAACGAAGAAATGACAGGCAAGCTGATTCAGTGTGATGCTTGCAGGATGTGGGAAGTCAGGTACACTGATGGTGCCTCTGGCTGCTACAACTGTGGAAAGTGTGTCCAGGTTCAGCTCCTGAAGGAGGCAACTGGATGACCTCAGGATCATCCAGGAAAACGAGAGTTTCCTGGACAGGACCTACAGCAAGATCGTTACACCAAAGATACCGGAAGAGAGAAGTTGGGTGATGATGAGGAAGGGAAGGAAGCTTGGAGTAAAGGAGACCCCGGGGAATGTACCTCTTGAAAACAGGTTCACCCTCTTGGAGCTGTCGGGACAGAAGAGACTGCCATTCTGAGCGGCAGACAGGACTGCGAGTCAAAAGTTGGTGCTGAAGCAAAGCCGAAGAGACAGATGTCAGGCAGAACCGTGGTAGCAGGGGACTCCATAGTGAGAGGTACAGATGGGGTTTCTGCGGCAACAGGCGGGATTCAAGGATGGTGTGTTGCCTCCCTGGTGCCAGGGTCCAGGACGTCACGGACCGATTGCAAGGCATCCTCAAGGGTGAAGGTGAGCAGTCAGTAGTAGTAGTGCATGTCGGCACAAATGACGTCGGGAAGAAGAGGAAAGAGATTCTGCAGCGTGAATTTTGAGAGATCTGAAGAAGGCTGTGAAGCAGGACCTCCAGGGTGGTTATCTCTGGTTTGCTTCCATTTCCTGGTGCTGGTGAGGGCAGGAACAGGGAGAAAGGGGATCTGATTGTGTGGCTGAGGAACTGCTGCAGGGGACAGGGATTTAGATTCTTAGACCACTGGGATCTGTTTTGGGGCAAGGGTGAATTGTACAAAAGGGACAGGTTGCACCTTAACAGGCGGGGGACCAGCATTCTGTCAGGCAGGTTTGACACAGCTACACGGGTGGGTTTAAACTAAATAGTTTGGGGGAGGAGACAAATTGGAAATACAAGGATGCTATTCTAGCTATTGAGGCTGTGCAGCGTACGTTCACAAGGTTAATCCCCGGGATGGCAGGACTGTCATATGAAGAAAGATTGGAAAGTCTGGGCTTGTATTCACTGGCATTTAGAAGGATGAGAGGGCATCTTGTCGAAACATATACAATTATAGAAGGAATGGACAAGCTAGGTGGAGGAAAAATGTTCCCAATGTTGGGGGAGTCCAGAACCAGCGGCCACAGTCTAAGAATAAAGGGGAGACCATTTAAAACTGAGAAGAGAAAAAACGTTTTCACCCAGAGAGTTGCGAATTTGTGGAATTTTCTGCCACAGAAGGCAGTGGAGGTCAATTCACTGGATGAGTTTAAAAGAGAGTTAGATAGCACTCTAGGGGCTAGCGGAATCACGGGATGTGGGGAGAAGGCAGGCACGGGGTAATGATTGTGGATGATCAGCCATGATCACAATGAATGGCGGTGCTGGCTCGAAGGGCCAAATGGCCTCCTCCATATATTGAATTTATTATTTCTAATATTGACGTTAAGCATTGATATCAGAGGGATGTGAATATTCAACCATCTGCAGGCTAGAGATAACATCTCCCTCCACAATCATTTGTCTTAATACAACATGTCTGCAATTGTAAGCAGTCCTCAAGACTTTCTGGACAGCATTTTCTGACCTTTAACCACAGTTACAATGAGACATAAAAATCACTGCTGCAATTGTTCTTTTGTTTCACTATTATTTTTATGCAACATTTGTCTTTTTTTTTAAATCTGAGGGATTTGCTGCTTTATTCATGAAAAGGTATATATTTTACAATGCAATATTTTCTTTAACCTGTGCTTCGAAATTAAAATCTCTGTGGCTCAAATATGGGAAATATTTAAAATCAAATAACAATTAAAACTTTAGAAATTAATATATAAATAATAAACTCCCCAAGTCGCTTCTCGGCACTAATTTGCAAGTCTAGCAACTTTCCATTGTTTTCTAACTCCTCCTCATTTCTCGATGTTAGCATCGGACTTTATTTAATTTTTGTCACATTATTTCACAAGGAAATCAGAATTCAGACTATTCACTGCTGAACTGTAAAAATAGAAATCATTTCAGCATTTGAAATTTTCTTGTGCTGCAGTTGACATTGTGAAAGTGTGTTTTTAAACGTTTTTTAGAAATACAGCGCGGAAACAGGCCTTTTGGCCCAACATTCGCAACGACCAGCAATCTTCACACATTAACACTATCCCTAAAAAACGTGGGACAATTTACACTAATACCAAGTCAATTAACCTACAAACCTGTACGTCTTTGGAGTATGGGAGGAAACCGAAGATCTCGGGGAGAAAACACACGTGGTCACGGGGAGAACGTATAAACTCTGCACAGACAGCACCCGTAGTCAGGATTAAATGCAGATCTCCAGCGCTGTAAGGCAGCAACTCTACTGTTGCGCCATAGTGCCGCCACTGGGTGCATTGAAACTCATGGGTAATATACAGAAATCATGTTTTCAAGGTCACTAAAGTTTCTTAGCAGATCTTAGAATGTCTAACATAGTAAAGTACTGTACAGGAACAGGCTCTATGGCCCATGTCTAACTAATCCCATCTGCCTGCTCATGGTCTGTATCCCTCTGATCCCTAATCCCTGTGAGACAATAGTTTGATCCTGATCTCAGGGGCTATCTTAGAATCATAAAGCCATACAGTCATACATCGTTGTAACAGGTCCTTTGAAATACTTTCCCATCCTGACAAATTTTCTCCATCTACACTGGTCCTAACTGTCTGCATTTGACCCACATCTCTCTAAACTCATCTTATTCATGTACCTGTCCAAATGGTTTTTAACCGTTATGATAGTACCTGCCTCAAGTACCTCCTCTGGTAGGTTCAATATACCTGCTATCCGAACTTTGCACATTCTCCCTGTGACTGCATGGATTTCCTCTGTGTGCTCCAGTTTCTTCTACATTCCCAAAGACATGCGGGTTTGTAGATTTATTTGCCTCTATAAAATTGCCCCTGTTGTGTAGGGAGTGGATCTGGAAGTGGGATAACATAGAACTAGAAAATAGACAGAAAATGCTGGAGTAACTCAACGGCACAGGCAGCATCTCTGGAGAGAAGGAATGGGTGAAGTTTGGGGTTGACACCCCTCTTGAGACTTTGTGAGTGTGTGTGCGCGTGTGTATGCGTATGTGTGTGTTTGTGTGTGTTGGGTAAACTGTGATTGTGATGGGTGCAACATCTGACCAAGCATTTTTAATAAAGCACAAAGCATAACGAAAGTAGGCATGAAATGTTTGTTTTATGCACTGAGAGTCAGTTAATTGATCGAAATATAATGCTAAAGTAATGATTGGATTTGGGGAAAACCTGTCAGTGATGGAATTTGAATTGTCAGATTAATTAGCATATTTATGCATCTGAAGGCATGTTACACACAAATTAATGTTGGATAGTGAATATTCAGGAATAATGAGCATTGACAGCATATAATATATTGAGGATCTGTGAGAGTTGATGCTGAACTGATGTTGACGCTGGTTCTTGATTTTCCTCTCATGGGAAAATCAAGAACCAGCTTGTATAGGTTAAGGATAAGGGATCGTCCATTTAAGATAATGAAGAAAGATGCCTTCTCGTGGAGTGGTAGGATTCTATGGAATTCTTTACCTCCAAGAACTGTGGAGGCTGAGTCAATGAATATATTTAGCACCAGAGTGGAAGGTTTTTGGAATACAGGAGAAAAAAAAGCTTTGGAGGAACATGCAGGAAATTAGACCCACGGCCATGATTAGATCTGCCATGAACATACTGAGTAATGGAGCAAGTTTAAGTGGCAATATGGCCCAGTCCTGCTCCTTTCTCAAATAGAACATAGAAAAGTACGGCACAGTGACAGACCATTCGGCCCACAGGTTTGCCAAACACGATATCAATACTAACTCTTCTCTACCTGCACATAATCCATGTCCCTCCATTCCCTGAATATTAATAGACAATAGGTGCAGGATTAGGCCATTCAGCCCTTTGAGCCAGCACTGCCATTCAATGTGATCATGGCTGATCAATCACATTCAGTACAAGGTTCCTGCCTTCACTCCATACCCCTTAACTCCGCTATCCCAAAGAGCTCTATCTAACTCTCTCTTGAAAGCATCCAGAGAACCAGCCTCCACTGCCCACTGAGGCAGAGAATTCCACAAACTCGCAATGTTCTGTGTGAAAAGGTTCTTCCTCATCTCTGTTCTAAATAGCTTACCACTTATTCTTAAACTATAGCCCCTGGTTCTCGACTCCCCCGACATTGGGAACATATTTCCTGCCTCTAGTGTGTCTAAACCCTTAATAATCTTATATGTTTCAATAGGATCCCTTCTCATCCTTCTAAATTCCAGAGTATACCATAGACAATAGGTGCAGGAGTAGACCATTTGGCCCTTTGAGCCAGCACCGTCATTCAATGTGATCATGGTTGATCATCCCCAATCAGTACCCCGTTCCTGCCTTCATCCCATATCCCCTGACTCCGCTATCTTTAAGAGCCTATCTAGCTCTCTTGAAATTATCCAGAGAACCAGCCTCCACCACCCTCCGAGGCAGAGAATTCCAGACTCACAACTCTGTGAGAAAATGTGTTTCCTCATCTCTGTTCTAAATGGTTTACCGCTTATTCTTAAACTGTGGCCCCTGGTTCTGGACTTCCCCAACATCGGGAACATGATTCCTGCCTCTAGCGTGTCCAAACCCTTAATAATCTTATATGTTTCATTAAGATTCCCTCTCATCCTTCTAAAATCCTGAGGACCTATTTGCTCCTATATTCAACTCCTCGTGTTATGAAGGCCAACATGCCATTCACTTTCTTCACTGCCTGCTGTACCTACATGCCTACTTTCTGTGACTGATAAACCAGGACCCCCAGGACCTCAATTGTACAAACCAGGACCCCATTGTACTTCTCCTTTTCTCAACTTGACACCATTTAGATAATAATCTGCCTTCCTGTTTTTGCCACCAAAGTGGATAACCTCACATTTATCCACATTAAACTGCATCTGCCATGCACCTGCCCACTCACCCAACCTGTCCAAGTCACCCTGCATCCTCATAGCATACTCTTCACAGTTCACACTGCCACCCAGCTTTGTGTCATCTGCAAATTTGCTAATGTTACTTTTAATCCCTTCATCCAAATTAATAAATATTGTAAATAGCTGCAGTCCCAGCACCGAGCCTTGTGGTCACTGCCTGCCATTTTGAAAGGGACCTGTTAATTCCTACCCTTTGTTTCCTGTCTGCCAACCAATTATCTTACCATGTCAGCACCCTACCTATCCATGTGCCTCTCCAAAAGCCTCTTAAATGCCATCATCATTTCTGCTTCTACCACCACCCTTAGCAGTGTCAAACTCTTTGTTTAAAGACCTGTTCCACATCTCTTTTAAACTTCTCCCTCTGATCATCAATATATTCCCTCTAGTATTTGATATTTCCATCCCGGGAAATAAGTTCTGAGTGTCTACCTTGTCTATGCTTCTCATAATTTTATATTCTTCTATCAGGTCTCCCCTCAACTGCCAGCATTCCAGAGAAAACAGTCCAACTCTGTACAACCTCTCCTTGTAGTTAATATCCTCTAATATAGGCATCATTCTGGTAAACCTCCTCTGCACCATTTCTACAGCCACCACATCCTTGTTTTGAGGTGACCAGAACTGCACACAAAACTCATAATATAGCCTAACCAAAATTGTATGAAACTGCATTATGGTTTCCTGAATCTTATACTAAATCTCCTAGTGAATGCAAGCATGCCATAGAAAATAGGTGCAGGAGGAGGCCATTCAGCCCTTCAAGCCAGCACCGCCATTCATTGTGATCATGTCTGATCATCCCCAATCAATAACCTGCCTTCTCCCCATATTCCTTGATTCCGCTAGCCCCCTAGAGCTCTAACTAACTCTCACTTAAATCCATCCAGTGACTTGGCCTCCAGTGCCCTCTGTGGCAGGGAATTCCACAAATTCACAACTCTCTGGGTGAAAACGTTTTTTCTCACCTCAGTCTTAAATGGCCTCCCCTTTATTCTAAGACTGTGGCCCCTGGTTCTGGACTCGCCCCACATTGGGAACATTTTTCCTGCATCTAGCTTGTCCAGTCCTTTTATAATTTTATATGTTTCTATGAGACGCCCCCTCATCCTTCTAAACTCCAGTGAATACAAGCCTAGTCTTTTCAATCTTTCCTCATATGACAATCCCGCCATCCCAGGGATCAATCTCGTTTTTTTCTTTTAGTTTTATTCTATCCCTAAATTCTCTTGTCAGCCATGGTTGCCTCCTACTCCCCTTAGAATATTTCTTCCTTTTTGGATACTGCATCTTCCGGATTATGCCCAGGAATTCCTGTAATTGCTGTTCCACCGTCATTCCTGCTAGGATCCCTTTCCAGTCTACCTTGGCCAACACCTCTCTCATGCCTTCATAGTCCCCTTTGTTCAACTTCATCACTGACACTTCCGATTTAACATTCTCCTTCTCAAATTGCAGATTAAAACTAATCATATTATGATCACTATCTCCAAGCGGTTCCTTTACCTCGAGTTCTCTTATCAAATTTGGTTCATTGGACAACACTAAATCCAGAATTGCATTTTCTCTGGTCAGCTCCATTACAAGCTGCTCTAAGAATCCATCTCGAAGGCACTCTACAATTTCTCTTTCTTGGGGTCCTGAACCAACCTGATTTTCCCAGTCAACCTGCATATTGAAATCCCCCATCACCACAGTGGCATTACCTTTGTTACATGCCAGTTTTAACTCCTGCTGCAACTTACACCCTACATCCCGGCTACTATTTGGGAGTCTGTAGATAACACCAATTAGTGCTTCTTGCCTTTGCAATTCCTCAACTCAATCCACAGTGACTCTACCTCGTCAGTCCCTATGTCTTCTGTCGCAAGGGACTGAATTCCATCCCTCACCAGCAGAGCTACCCACCCTCCTCTGCCCACTTGCCTGTCCTTTCTATAGGATGTATAACCCTGAATATGAAGTTCCCAGGCCCGATCCTCCTGCAGCCACATCTCGGTAACCCCCTCAATGTAACATCTACCAACCTCTAACTGAGCCTCAAGCTCATCTACTTTACTTCTTATACTTTGCGCATTCAAATACGATACTTTTAATTCCTGACGCATCTCACCTTTCACATCGATCCCTATTACACTTGGCCATACTCTCCTATCCCTTCGTGAGCTTTCTTTCCCGTTAATTCTGGGGTCATTAACTATTCCTTTACTCCCTTTCCCTTTAACTCCGTCCTTGACTATCTCATTTCACATTCCCCCCCCCCCCTTATTTAGTTTAAAACCAACTGTGTCGCAGTGGCAAACCTGCCTGCCAGAATGCCGGTCCACCACCTGTAAGGTGCAATCCGTCCATTTTGTACAGTTCCCCCTTACTACAAAACGGTCCTAGTGGTCTAAGAATCTTAATCCCTGCCCCGTGCACCAGTTCCTCAGCGACACATTCAGGTCCCGTATCTCCCTGTTCCTGCTCTCGCCAGCACGAGGAACTGGAAGCAAACCGGGGATAACCACCCTGGAGGTCCTGCTTTTCAGCATTTTTCCGAGCTCTCTAAAGTCACGCTGCAGAATATTCATCCCCTTCTTTCCGACATCGTTTGTGCCAACATGCACTACAACTTCTGGCTGTTCACCTTCGCCCTTGAGGATTTTCTGCACTCTGACCATGACATCCTGGATCCAGGGAGGCAGCACACCATCCTCGAATCCCGTTGCCGCAGAAACCCCCGTCCGTACCTCTCACAATGGAGTCTCCAACTACAATGGCATTGTCTGACGCCGGCCTCTTTGGTTTTGGCTCAACAGCACTTTTTGCTTTGCAAGCCTGTGCGCCGCTCAGTGTGTTAACGTCTTTTTCCCATCTAAGTGGGTGAACCTGTTCACAAGAGGTACAACACCCGGGGACCTTCCCATTCCATGTTTCCATCCCTTTCTCACCATCACCCACCTTCTCTCTTCCAGTACCTTAGGTGTAACAATCTTACTGTAGGACTCATCGAGGAATGACTCCGTTTCTCGGACGAACCTGAGGTCATCCACTTGTTTGTCTAGTTCCCCAACACGGTCCTTCAGGAGCTGTACCTGGATGCACTTCTCACATTTGTAGCAGCCAGAGGCACCAGTGGTGTCCTTGACCTCCCACATACCGCAAGCATCACACTGAATCAGCTTGCTTGACATCTCCTTCTTTCGTCTCTCCCTGTCCAGCATTTTGCGTGGCCTCCTCTCCTCAGCCTCCTCACCGAAGACTCTTGAGCCAAAGATTCACACTTTACTCACAAAGCCGCTCCCCTAGAGCAGCCTTGCTTATATTGACTGATAAATTGCCTAATTTACCAATTTACAAACCAAATTCCTCAGTTTTAAACAGTTTTTCCCCTGTGACTTATTTACCTTTCCCACGGGCTTCAGCCAACCAGTTCTTCTCCCTGCTTCTCTTTGTTGCTGCTTGTTCAAAATCCACGTAGGCTCTGGGCTAATACATATGATCTTATTTCCCACGTATTGCTAAACTAGAACCCCAGTACTGTTTACATTTATTATGGAATATCACAGAATCTCAAATAGCTGCCAGGGAGGATTAAAAAACGGAGTCCATCCCCCAGTAGATCACCTGTGGCAGCATGAAGGAGTCGGGCTGAAACTCCTGCTTCCGTGCTGTATGACTTCATGACTGACAGGATGTTAATACTACTGCTGCATTCTTTCACCACTACACTACAGTCTGTAAGCTATCATATTTACCTAGGTTAGCGCAGCTGTTTGTGCTGCTCTGCCTGGCTTATCTCCTCTTTCATTTCTTTCTACGGATCAAATGGGATTTTCACCAAAATACACCTGACTGCACATGCCAATTCTGTGCACTGTCCAAGAAAGTCAATTTGAAAAACGACCAGTGTGCTGAACTGAAGTCCTGATAGAACTGCGAGGAAAGATGTTGCTGAAGGTTTGAAGATGTCAAGGACAATGTCTCAATAGTTCCTAAATGCAACTAGTCTGCAATCAGGAAGTGTACAGTGAAAGATGATGGTGGCTGTAAGTGGTGCTTAAAACCCCCAGGAAGAGGTTGTTTACATTCTGTGCTATGACGGTTGTCAGAAGCTGTGGTCATTAAAGTTTTACCAAACAAATGCACATCACCTCTTTAAAAAGGCTATTTATTTGTCCCGGCATGCACTTCAACACATTTAATAGAGATAAACTACAATTGCAATTTAGGACACCAGTTTTGCTACTTCAGAGATATTTTAGCACCTAAACTGTATGAGGACATTGGGAATCACTTACTTTTGGATTCTGAAACTGAAAACGGAATAATACAAATAAAAAAAATCAAACTTTCCTTCATTAAAGTAACCAGGGAATAATCTAGAGGAAGCCATTTTGAAATGTCATCAAAAGCTGCTAATTTTCAAACAAGATTTGTCTGGGACCAAATATTCGCACAAAAGCATATTCACCCTCGAGATTCAAACAAGAAACTTCATTTCTTCTTGTGCAAATACATTTCACAAAAGAAGTGGGGAAGTGCATGAGAGATCAGAAAGAAATTACTGGGTAAATTATGTGTATAATCATCACTTGCCCCAAGCAACAGCTCGTGTAGAAACAATTTACCCGCTGAGAATGTCAAATATGGCAAACCAGTAACATATAACAGCAACATATTACCAGAGAAATACTTATTATTCTGCAAAGCTGCTGTGATGACTTCCAGTGGGGTGTTAGCAGCCATTCCAATAAACCATGTTCAAATACAATATTGTTTAAATCAAATAAGACCCCTAGGAACTCCAAAATAAATTGTTTTGCAGCCCAAGAGAGAGAAACTGTGACTGTACAGAATTATTTATTCCATCTGTAGTGACATGATGATAACATTTTCAATCTACTCTAATTTTATAGAGTTGTTTAAAATTATGAAGAGATGGAATAGAAGAGAGAGACAGATTATTTGCAATGATTGAGTTGTTTAAATTGAATGGACATAGATATTAAGAATAAATCTAAAATATTTAGATCAGAAAACAAGTAAAACATTCTTTACACAAAAAGGTTGGAAGGTTTGAATGATAGATGTTACCGCTGTTGAAAGAAATTGTGTCAACAGTGGCAGAAAATAAGAGATTTTGGAATATGTGATTCATGGCCGCACAGAATTTTGAATGCTTTAATGTACTGAGACTTGATGAGACAACTAAAGGAAGATTCTGAACCCTGAACTTTATAAATAAATGCGTAAAGGAAGGAGCGAGAGAGAAAACGGGGAATTACAGACCAGTTAGCCTGACTTCGGTGGTGGGAAAGATGCTGGAGTCAATTATTAAAGAGGTAATAATGGGGCATTTGGATAGCAGTAAAAGGATTAGTCCAAGGCAACATGGATTTATGAAAGGGAAATCATGCTTGACTAATCTTCTGGTATTTATTGAGGATGTGACAAGTAAAATGGATGAAGGGGTGCCAGTGGATGTAGTGTATCTAGACTTACAGAAAGCCTTTGATAAGGTCCCGCACGTGATACTGGTGACTAACATTAGAGCACATGGTATTGGGGTAGGGTGTTGACATGGATAGAAAATTGGTTGGCAGACCGGAAGCAAAGAGTAGGAGTGAACGGGTCCTTTTCAGAATGGCAGGCAGTTGCAAGTGGAGTGCCGCAAGGCTCGGTGTTGGGGCCGCAACTGTTTACCATATATAT
The DNA here is from genome assembly GCA_038087875.1 of Malacoraja senta. Lineage (NCBI taxonomy): Eukaryota > Metazoa > Chordata > Chondrichthyes > Rajiformes > Rajidae > Malacoraja > Malacoraja senta. The sequence continues at coordinate 83,018 of JAXLNO010005201.1, read as the reverse complement.
TAATGATTTGGAAGAGGGAATTAGGAGCAACACTAGCAAGTTTGCAGATGGCACAAAGCTGGGTGGCAGTGTGAACTGTGAAGAGGATGTTAGGAGGTTGCAGGGTGACCTGGACAGGTTGAGTGAGTGGGCAGATGTGTGGCAGATGCAGTATAATATAGATAAATGTGAGGTTATCCATTTTGGCGCCAAAAACAAGGGGGCAGATTATTATCTCAATGGGGTTAGGTTAGGTAAGGGAGAGGTACAGCGTGACCCGGGTGTCCTTGTACACCGGTCACTGAAAATTGGCGTGCAGGTACAGCAGGCAGTGAAGAAAGCTAATGGAATGTTGGCCTTCATAACAAGAGGATTTCAGTATAGGAGTAAAGAGGTTCTTCTGCAGTTGTATAGGGCTCTGGTAAGACCACATCTGGAGTATTGTGTACAGTTTTGGTCTCCTAATTTGAGGAAGGACATCCTTGTGATTGAGGCGGAGCAGCATAGGTTCACGAGATTGATCCCTGGGTTGGCGGGAATGTCATATGAGGAAAGATTGAAAAGACTAGGCTTGTATTCACTGGAGTTTAGAAGGATGAGGGGGGATCTTATAGAAACATATAAAATTAAAAAAGGACTGGACAAGCTAGATGCAGGAAAAATGTTCCCAATGTTGGGTGAGTCCAGAACCAGGGGCCACAGTCTTAGAATAAAGGGGAGGCCATTTAAGACTGAGGTGAGAAAAAACGTTTTCACCCAGAGAGTTGTGAATTTATGGAATTCCCTGCCACAGAGGGCAGTGGAGGCCAAATCACTGGATGGATTTATGAGAGAGTTAGATAGAGCTCTAAGGACTAGTGGAGTCAAGGGATATGGGGAGAAGGCAGGCACAATGACTGGCGGTGCTGGCTCGAAGGGCCGAATGGCCTCCTCCTGCACCTGTTTTCTATGTTTCTATGTTTCTATATTACTGAGAATCTTGTGCATTGTGAGCATAAGTTCATATGAACTATGGGAGCACACAGTAGACTTGCTTAAATGTCATAAGAAAGGACATACCTCACCTCACACATTTTCCACAAACATATCTGCTCCATCTATGGAAGAGTTCTCAAATTGGTCTCACAGCATCTCAGAACCCATAAACTAGTGTAGAAGTCATCCTCACTCCCAAGAAAACACTTCAAAATTAGATTAGTCACTGATCAGACTGTTACCAATCACTTTGTTGAGCTCCACTCTACACAAGGCACCATTCTCCCTCCCCACCTGGCTTCCTTTTGTATCTATCTAGGCCACCATCTCTCTCTCTCCAATGCACATTCAAATTCCAACCACCTGATATTTTGTCCTTTGTGCAAGAAAACATTCCCACACCTGCTGTTTTTCTCAGCCACACTCATGTTTGTGCTGGAAATCGTTGAAGACCTGAAATATTAACTTTGTTTCTCCTTCCAAATCTCTGGGTTTCCCAACTGAGTATTTCTAGCACTTTCTGATGATTTCACAATTCTCATTTAAGATTCTGAATTATTTTCATGCCATTGTCCCTTCCTCACTCTTTCAACACTGAATTTTAACAAAATCTGCGTGGCTCCTCCAATCTGGTATCTTGATCGTCCAATTTAAAATAAAGTGCAACAATTACAGAATGAATTGCATCAGTAACGTGTGCAAACAAAACACCATTTAATGTACTGAGACTTGATGAGACAACTAAAGGAAGATTCTGAACCCTGAACTTTATAAATAAATGCGTAAAGGGTAAAACATTGAATGCTTTAAGCATTACTAGTTTAATCTTGACAATAGCATTGTATTAAATTTCAGAATCACTTTGTGTGAACATTTTATAAAGACTACAGAAGAGGTTTTCTTGAATCATTGTTGTTGGAGAAGTTTCTGAGACATAGGATCTATATTTATTTGGAAAGGCAGGGACTGCTTAGAAGAAATTAACATGTTTTTAAAAAATTAATAGTTTTATTGAGGAGTAACCAATGAGATTGATGAAGAACGAACAATAGATGTGTTTATATGGACTTTGGTAAAGATTTTTTCAAGGCCCTGCATGGTAGCTTGGTCCAGAAGGTCAAGGAGTAAGGGAACATGGGGCATTGGTGAACTGGTTGTAACATTGAATGGTCAAAGGAGGTAGAGTGCAGTGGTGAATGGTACTTTTCTGACTGGAAATCTGCATCCAAATAGTTTACTGCAGGGATTGGTGCTTTGCAAAATATATAAATAATTTGGATGAGATTATACGGGCTGTGATTAGTAAATCTGTGAACAACAAGAACATTAGTGGAGTCAGAGATAGCAAAGAATGTTGTTTAAACAAACAGTAGGACATAGACCAGGTGAAAAGTTGGGCAAAGTGGTAGCAGATGAAAATGTAATCAGACATGGGGAAGTTTTTTGAATATTTGAGGTAAAGTTCTGTTAGGACATACAGAATAATTGACAGAGGACTCGGAAGCATTAATATACAAAGAGAGATACAAGTCCATAGCTCCCTGAAAGTGTGGCACAAGTGGATATTTCGATTATTCCATAATTATATTACAAGAATGAGCGAATTTAGTTAAATAGAGAGACTAAAGAAACTGTGATTGCTAAATCTTTCTTTGATATTATTGACTCCAAAATGTCTTCATATATATGGCTGAATAATAATCCCAGACTATGTAAAAAATACTTACAGAAATCAAAAAAAGACGGTGGTTTGGCACTGCCGAAGCTTAGATTCTACTATTGGGCAGTTAATGCTCGCTATCTAACGTTTTGGACAAAAGATTTAAAAGATACTCAATGCCCAGGATGGATAAATCTTGAACGTGATTCTATGCAAGGGCTATCATTGGCTTCTATTCTAGGGGCCTCGTTACCTTTTACAATTACGAGATTGAATAAATATACGACTAACCCAATAATAAGACATACATTCCGAATATGGTTTCAATTTCGTATGTTTTTTGGATTGAATGATTTTATCTTATCGAGTCCTATCATATCTAATTTTTTCTTCCAACCTTCTAGTACTGATCAAGCCTTTCTGTTATGGAAGAGGAAAGGATTAGCAGCTTTTCGTGATTTGTTTTGGGATGGTTGTTTTATGTCTTTTGAACAACTCTCCATAAATATAATGTACCTAACTACCATTTCTTTATATATTTACAAATTAGACATTTTTTGAAGGCTACTCTACCATTTTTTCCGTTACCACATCAAACCGAAATCTTGGAAAAAAATTTACAGTTGAACCCTTATCAGAAAGGTTTAATAACGACTATTTATGAGTTGATTTTGAAATTTCAAATAGATACATTTGATAAAATTAAGAATGACTGGGAAAGAGAACTCCAAATTTCTTTATCTATGGAGAAATGGGAGAGGATTCTTCAATTAGTTAATACTTCCTCAATGTGTGCACACACTTTGATACAATTCAAGGTGGTTCACAGAGCTCATTTGTCAAAAGATAAGTTAGCTCGTTTTTATGGTCATATAAATCCTACCTGTGACAGGAATTCTGAAGTGGCCTCATTGACTCATATGTTTTGGTACTGCCCACTTTTGGAAAAATATTGGAAATACATTTTTGATACTATTTCTGTAGTTTTCGGTATTGATTTACAACCTCATCCTATTACTGCAATTTTTGGGCTACCAATGTTAGATTCTTAGAGAGATTAGAGATTAGAGATTAGAGATTCCTTTATTTGTCATTCAGACCCCTCGGTCTGAACGAAATTTCGTTGCCTGCAGTCATACATATAACAATAAATGACAAAACACACAATAAACACAAATTAACATCCACCACAGTGAGTTCACCAGGCACCTCCTCACTGTGATGGAGGCAAAAGTCCTAAAGTCTCTGTCTCTTCCCGCTTTGTTCTCCCTCTGCGCTGAGGCGATCCAGGCTTCTGATGCTGTGGCCCCGCCGGGCGACGGTAAGTCAGTCCCGCGGCTGAATCCGTGCTCCGCGACGGGCCGGTTCAAACTCCGCGGCCCGGGGTGGTTGAAGCTGCCGAAGCTGCCGCCCTCCAGTCCAGCGGACGCAGCTGTAGTTGCGGGAGCCCCAGAAAAACAGGTCACCCACCTGTGACCTGCGCGCTCCCGACGATGTCGTCCACTGGGCCCGCGGCCGAGCCCCGGATTCAGGTCGCCACCAGTGTCCTCGGTCGCCACCGCCGGAACGCCACCGCAGCCCCGAAGCCGGCCAGCCTCGCGCTCCCGAAGATGTCGTCCACTGGGCCAGCTGCGGCCGAGCCTCCGGATTCAGGTCGCCAACAGTGTCCTCGGTCGCCACCGCCAGAACGCCACCGCAGCCCCTAAGCCGGCCAGCCCCGCGCTGGTAAGTCCTGGCTCTGCCTCTGGAGCCTCGTCTGTCTATTCATCTGTCCCATTCCGCCCATCGGCTGATTGCTTTTACCACATTAATTGCCAGAAGATCTATTTTATTTAAATGGAAAGATTCTAATCCTCCGACCACACTCCATTGGTACTCTGAAACGATATCATGTTTAAATTTAGAAAAAATTAGGAGTGACATTGTTGAACCCTTGGTTAAATTTGATAGGACTTGGGGAAGCTTTATTCAACATTTTCACACAACATAAATTGTCCCCTCTCCAACTGTTATAATAATTATTTTACCTTTATACGGTGGAACAGACTTGATGACAAACAGGGACATAAATTGTTGAAATTCTTTGCAGCCCAGATTCTGTTTTGCTTTTTTTCCCTCTAGTTAAGGGGGTTTTGTTTTTCACTTTTTTTCTTTTTTTTTCTTTTTATCTTTTTGTTTTTATATATACAAGTTCTCTTTTAAACACTTAACTATATTTACATGGAGATGGAGAGGTCTATATTCAATGTGAATTTTGACACTGGGCTCATATTTAGGTTATACCTGTTGTTAATGTAACCCTGATCCCTATGTATCAATATCATTGTTATGTTTATCATTATTATTATATTTTTGTTGTTGTTTTGTTTTTGTTTTTGAAAAAAAAAAAAAAAATGATTTTAAAAGAAAAAAGGAAACTGAGATTTTCTTCTATGGTTCCCGCACTCCAATTCCATGAGCACATCAAGGACGACAGCCCAGCAGACGTTGTGGAAATATTCTAGAAGTTTGGAGAGTATCTTACAGATGATATGTTAAACAAGATGTCTACCATTTCATGGAATATAAATACTCCAAAATCACTAATTAATTATCCTGCTGGATATTTGTTTCTTGACCAACCTCATTCAGCTGAAGAAGGGTCTCGACCTGAAACATCACCCATTCCTTCTATCCAGAGATGCTGCCTGTCCCACTGAGTTAATCTAGCATTTTGTGTCTATCTTTGGTGTAAACCAGCATCTGCAGTTCCTTCCTACTCGTTCAACTAATTGGTTACTATCACCTGTGTGGTTCTGTATACTTTTCAAGATCCTCCTCTATGTCTACAAAGCCCTCAATGGGCTTGCCCCCACCTACATCAAAAGTCTTCTTACCCACCACTCCACCTCCAGGTCCCTCCGATCGGCTGACTTGGGGTTGCTGAATATCCCGCGGACTAGGCATAAGCTCAGGGGTGACTGCGCCTTTGCGGTTGCTGCTCCTAGACTGTGGAACAGCATCCCCTTTCCCATCAGAACTGCTCCCTCCATCGAATCCTTTAAGTCAAGACTAAAAACGTATCTGTACTCCCAAGCCTTTCTTGACGTCCTCTGAGCGAGGGCTATATGTATATATGTATGTAGTTTGTTTGTTTATACTATTCTTATAACAAATGTAAAGCACTTTGGCCAACGAGAGTTGTTTTTTAAATGTGCTTTATAAATAAATGTGACGACTTGACCTTACTGTTTTGGGGACGTTGCTTAATGTAAATTGGCTGTACATTTCAAACATTATATCAGTGACAATGTTTTAAAAAGGGCTTAATTTCAAAAGTTTGTTCAGATGTCCTTAGGTCATGACAGGCAATATATATACAAAAATATATATTTTGTATCTGAACATTAGCATTTCCAACTCCCATTTCCCCATAAACTGAACCTGATAGAAAGGGCCTTAATGAATTTTAAAATGGAATGTTTCAATCCTCAGATTGATTTTTTTTTTTAAACTTTAATCACAATGAATCAGGGATCTATATCAATCTTGATTGATTAAATAGTATCCAAGGAAACTAGAAATACTAAGCTATGGAAGGGGAAATGTTTAGATACAAAAGACACAATTGCTTTAATGACCATGGTGAGTTGTAATCTTCACACCATTAAAATACTCAAGTGGCTGTAATGGAAGCAAATGTCAAATCAAGCGTCAAGCCATGAGTGTTTTATTGTCACATCCGGAACAGAACAATGAGATTATTTAATAAAATTCCGATTGTTCTGTAGCTTTTTCCACAGTGTTTGATTTACCTATCGCATTGAATATGGTTATTTCTCAAGTGTTTGTCAATAAATTAATTATATTCTAGTTGCTTGTTCCAGCACTGTATGGTTTTCCACTGAGATTTTATATCGATGTCACGTGAGTGACTACGTGAAGAGCCCGCCAGCCCACATGCGCGTCAATACGTCGACGCATGGCGTGAGAATCGGAGCAGTTCGAACTGCTCCGACAGGTAAGAGACAAATTTTCTTTCAGAAACGGGCCGCTGCTCGGAAAACAGGGGCAGTGGGTCCGGAGAAGCTGGCACAGCTTGTGCAGCTGCCGCCGTGGAGGCGGGATCAAAATAGCAATGGTCGGCGCGGCCGGGATAGCTGAACGCTATGGAGGCTCCACGGGAGCTCACGTTCTAAAAATAGCAGTGACCGGCACGGCCGGGATAGCTGAACGCTATGGAGGCTCCGCAGGAGCTCAAGTTCTAAAAATAGCAACGGCCGGCGTGGCTGGGATAGCTGAACACTATGGAGGCTCCGTGGGAGCTGGCGTTTAAATCTAGCAGCTGTCGGCTAAGGTCCGGACAACGACCGCTGTACAGGCTCTGTAAGGAGAAATATGCTCCGAGCACTGGAGGCATTAACAGGCGGCTCCAGCCAAATGCCTGTGGCAACACCTGGCTCAGGGTTGCAGTATTCCTCCCACTCTGATGAGGGGAGTATCGGAGAGAGGTGACTCCGATTATGGGCTGAGGATGTATAGTGCAAACGCCGTGAGGCTCAGTAGGAGCTTGCGATTAAAAAAAAAAATAGCGCTGCCGGCTCGACCGGTACATATGGGGGCCAGAGGCCTGAGGAGGCAACACCTGGTTCAGGGTTGTGTTCTATTTCCTCCCCTAAAATACTCTGTTGAGGCTCCAGAAGGGAGCATGGACTCGGAGTCACTAGCAGGCTCAACCTGTCTAGTAAGTACAATAAATAAATGAATAAACAAACAAACAAATATTTAAAGGAAAAATAAATGGATGAATAAATAAAAGGGAAAGGAAATGGGCTCCTAGCTCAGGAGACATTTACAGGCTGTGTCAGTCAGATGCCTGTGGCAGCAACACCTGGTTCAGGGTTGCGTTATAATATCTCCCACTCAGAAGAAGGGAAGCAATACCTGGCTCAGGGTTGCGTTATGATATTTCCCGCTCAGAAGAGGGGAATGTTGGAGATTCTTACATATGTGACTCCAACTATGTGGATATCGATAAGGAAATCGAAACCCTGAACTAATGGGAGATATGCTTCATTTTTAATCATATGAAGGAGCTACCGGCTCTTGTCACATATTTGCAATCCCTTTGGGGGATAGGAGATTCACTGGAGAAAGATCTGGCTAAAAGTATCTGGGAAATATGCCAGTCCAGATAACTGCTAGACCTTTGGATGTTTCCATACGTCAATTTCATCAGTTGGGATATCCCAGTGATGATATGTAGGCAACAAAATTATGTCAGCAAGTCCAAAACCACTCTGGAGTCATTTTGACCTTTTGCAAGTCAGTAGATGGGCTCAACTCTCGGAAGTGCAGGAAATTGCATTATTACTTCTCTGTAATACCCAGTTGGGGCTGTTGCCTTCACAAAATGTTATAAGGCATGAGATAATTTCCAAAATGGCTCATTTTTACAGGGCCAGTAACGTGCAGCCTGCATAGTATCTCTTCAGAGTGGACTTAAGTAGCAAGTTGAAGCAGGGGGATTTAAGGCGGCTGCGGGGGTGGAGTACCATTCTAGGTGGTTAAAGCTCCAGTATTCCGGCGGGTTTTCACCCTGTATTCAAGGAGCAGGAAGCGCCGTTGAAGCTCCGGAAAGGAGCAGTCAGGAGTCACTAGCTGGCCTTGCAAGAACAGCTTGTTGAACCAGGCTTGCAGTAATGGCAGGCGTGACCTGTCCAGTGAGCCCCGCTGAGGCTCCGAAGGAGCAGCTGGCCAAAGGAGCAGCCTGTCTAACCAGGCTGGGAACAAACTGGTAGTGTGGCCTGCACAATAAAGCTCCAGCAAGGCTCTAAGAGGCTGTAGGTCAAAGAAATAGTCTGTCCCATTCGGCTCAGGAATGCTGGCAGGCGTGCATTGCACAGCAATATCGCTTTTGAGCTCTGGAAACGAGCTGTTGGCAAGCATGGGGCTGAAGATGTGGTCAGACAGGGTCTGCAATGGAACTTCACTGAAGCTCCAACAAGCAGGTCGACCCGGGTTCAGAGACACTGGCATGTAAGGTCTCTTTATTAACCTCCGTAAAACTCTGAAATGGAGCAGTCTGTCGGTCCAGGTTTGGATTTACTGGCAGCATGGGCTGTCTAGTATCTTTCACTGTCTCTGGAGAAGATCAGGTTGATGCAGACACATTGGCAGGGTGCCTTGCATAGAAACCTCTGTAAGTTCCAAGTAGGAACAGCTTGGTTACCCTGGTTCAGGGTAGACCATCTTGGAACTGGCTGGCCATGTGGGTCATATTGACCAGGGAAGCACTGCCTCAATATCTGTGATTGAGGTTATCAGGCTGCTCAGTAGAGTGAAGTAGTTGAAGTCTCCCTCAACACATGTTTCAATTTCTGCTCAGTTAGTGGAGTTGCCAGTTCGTTGGAAACATCATTGCCATCCTCTCTGGGATAGGTAGCTACCAGCAGGAAGCCGGCCTGGCATGTAGTATTTTTTATCTGACCTGCAGGTTCATGTTGTGAATCAAAAATGTATATATAATAATCTGTAGGCTCTCAATACCAGTATTCCTGATTGAGTGGCTGAAGAGATTGTGTTGCGCACACTGGCGACTCACACAGGTGGTTTCAGTCAGAGGACTGCGAAGCAATCACTGGTTCAGGCTTGCATTATGGTAATTTACCACTTTGAGGAAGAACGCTGAGGATTCGTGGTGACTCTGACAGTCAAGAGTTGACAGGGATCTCGTATTCCCACATCAAGTGGATGATGTGTTTCAGCTCAAGTCATAAGGTTCTGATTTTATGTTATCAGCTAAATAAATGAATAAATAGATAATGCGAGAGAAGCCAAAATATTTCCGTCCGTACGGTCAATAGAGGAAACAATTGTTCCAAGTGGAATCAGTGACATCTCACAAAGGATGAGTAGTCTGTTCAAGAACAAGAGGGGTATATTTCTGATATTTCTCAAGATTGCAGAAACAAGCAGCATGCCAAATCAGGTTAGGATTTAACTAATCTGATCATGTGTTTGGTTACACAGTTTGAGATGGATGATTGGCTTTCAGCAATTTAGCTGATTCAGAGAATCGATCTTGAAGATGCATACTTTGCCATATCTATACACGAGGCACAGATATATCTGGTGTTTTGATAACAAAGCCAGTGGTGGAAGCTAATGCTGCCCTACTCAGATCAAAAGGGCATTGTGTCATCGAGTGTTTAGATGACATGCAAAATTTGCAGCTGATAAGACTTAGGGGTTTATCAGTAGATGCCTCTTACGATATTAAGGATGAGGCAATATGAAATTTAATTGTGCCAACTTTGCCTATTCATTCAGGGTGTCCATGGTAAGGCGGCTGAAAGAAGCTCCTATTTACTCGAAGTCATGAGTGATGGCTGGTGCAGCCTTTTTCTCGGGCAGCTAGCTCTGCACGATTGTATGGGAAGTTTGTGAACAAGACATGCGAGTTACTTTTAAACAGAAGTAACGGAAGTTTGTGTTGCTTTCAGTTTGGGCCTAGAGAAGCGATTATGTGATAGCACAATTGACACTGCTTGTGCTGCTTTGTCAGTCTCTATAGTCCCATAAGTGGGACAATAAATGATTGGTTATTCACCCGCTGTTCACTAACGTTATGCAAGGTGTCTTTTATATGACCGCTCTAATAGCCTACACTCATAGTAGTGTGCAATGTAAATCAGTAAATTATTATGCAGATATTCATCTACTGTATTCCTAATGGGAGCAGTATCTTTTAAGTTGATTATGCTTTTAGCAACTGATTTCAGCACAAGGAACAGTCTTTAATAAATCTCTGGCTCGGTCTCTGGGTCATAACTGACATGAGGGTAGCTTGTTATGGGAATGATCTCATAAAGCAAACGGCCATGGTTGCATACATTTGGAGTTTACAGCATACCCACCAGATC
>JAXLNO010005201.1:0-67500 GCA_038087875.1 Malacoraja senta | reverse complement strand
CCAGCGCGCACAGTATGCAGATTGTAATATATCAATATTGTAGCATACCGTTTGAGAGAAAAAGTCTAATGTCCGCAGTGACAGTCCGTAGTTTGGAAAATGGGGACAGTACTCTAGCGTATGGAAGGGTTGTTCATGGTTTATTATAGTAATGATTTGGACGAGGGAATTGAATGCAACATCTCTAAGTTTGCAGATGACACATTGCTGGGGGGCAGTGTTAGCTGTGAGGAGGATGCTAGGAGGCTGCAAGGTGACTTGGATAGGTTGCGTGAGTGGGCAAATCCATGGCAGATGCAGTATAATGTGGATAAATGTGAGGTTATCCACTTTGGTGGCAACACAGGAAAGTAGACTATTATCTAAATGGTGGCCGATTAGGAAAAGGGGAGATGCAATGAGACCTGGGAGTCATGGTACACCAGTCATTGAAAGTAGGCATGCAGGTGCAGCAGGCAGTGAAGAAAGTGAATGGTATGTTATCATTCATAGCAAAAGGATTTGAGTATAAGAGCAGGGAGGTTCTACTGCAGTTGTACAGGGTCTTGGTGTGACCACACCTGAAGTATTGCGTACAGTTTTGGTCTCCTAATCTCAGGAAAGACATTCTTGCCATAGAGGGAGTACAAAGAAGGTTCACCAGACTGATTCCTGGGATGGCAGGACTTTCATATGAAGAAAGACTGGATAAACTTGGCTTGTACTCGCTAGAATTCAGAAGATCGAGGGTGGATCTTATAGAAACTTACAAAATTCTTACGGGGTTGGACAGGCTAGATGCAGGAAGATTATTCCCGATGTTGGGGAAGTCCAGAACAAGGGGTCACAGTTTAATGATAAGGGGGAAGTCTTTTAGGACCAAGATGAGAAAATCATTTTTTACACAGAGAGAGTGGTGAATCTGTGGAATTCTATGCCACAGAAGGTAGTTGAGGCCAGTTCATTGGCTATATTTAAGAGGGAGTTAGATGTGGCCCTTGTTGCTAAAGGGATCAGGGGGTATGGAGAGAAGGCAGGTACAGGATACTGAGTTGGATGATCAGCCATGATCATATTGAATGGCGGTGCAGGCTCGAAGGGCCGAATGGCCTACTCCTGCACCTATTTTCTCTGTTTCAATGTTTGACCAATTCCAGAAAAATGCTCAAGAATTTAGTCATAAGACTTGGCATTTTTTTTAAATTTTTATTATTTTATTTATTAGAAGTATTGTACATTGCTGTGATATGAGCCAAAAATAACATAATACATTTCCTGTACCATTTCTTATTTTAAACTTTAAAAGAAGAAAGATAGAAAGAGTTAGATAAGATAGTGTGCGTGAAAGAGTGATCAGGAGAAACCCATAGGATTAAACCACGAGAAAGAGTTAAAAAGAAAACCAAAGAGAAAGAAAGAGAAAAATAGAAAACAGAAGATATAAGAAAGTAAAGTAAGATAAAAGGGATGTACCTACTTCGTATCTTTACACACCCCCCACCAGGTCCTGAAACTATTTATTTTCAAATTTATGTTGCACCCAGACTTGGCATTTTAACTGTGTTTCATTGCATTGGGGAAAAAGTGCTGTTCGAGAAGGGAACAACATAATAACTAGGTGGTGTAGATAACTGTCCCTTGTCAGATGGTAAATAATCCGTTAGTTCAACACTAAGGTGGAATGGCACAGTGAAAAAATTACCACTCACACCAATTATACAACTGCAGTTCCACAGAACTAAATCTAAATCCATGTAAAAAGAGTTCAAGGCTGTTTATTTGTCATATTCATCGGATTTGAACAGGAACAATGGAAGTCTTTCTTGCTGCAGTTTTGAAGGCACATTAGACGCACAACAGCAACAAATAATACTAGGAATATCAGAGGCATGTGTCAAACTAACGGTATTTCAAAGATGTTTTCTTGATTACGGTCTAATATCAGCAAAAAAACATACTTAAATTTTGGAAAAAGACAACAGTCCCCTCAGTGAAGATGTGGATTACGGAAATGACAGAGACACTACATCAAGAAAAAATTAGGTTTGTCTTGACTGTCAAACCAGATCAATTTTTAAAAATATGAACTCCTTTTATTGAATTTCTTGAACAATACAATGGTTGAACACAAACTCAAAACTGATTGTTAAGCTGGGTGAGCGGGCACAGGGGTGGGGTCGATGGGTATATCTCCTTTTCTTTTTCTTTCATTTCATCTTTCTCTTTCCTTCCTTCTTTCTTTTTTTTAATTTCAATTCAATATTCTGTTTGTAAAATGTTAAAAAATGAAGCTGTGCTAGAGTTGTAGAACTGTTACGTCATTCTTTTTTGTACAATTGCTTCCACCAAAATAATAATTTTAAAAAAACAACAGCAACAAACTATAATACAATTAATTGTCAGTTATTTGAAGTAAATTAGACTATGATTGTGCAACCCAATGTATGTTGAGCAACCATAGTAGTGCAAAGGCCTTAGTGGTTGGTTGCTGAGGTGAGGTTGTGGATAAGGTTGTGCAGGGTGACTCAAGAACCTAATGGTTGGTGGGAAGGAGCTGTACTTGAAGCTCAAGATAACTTCTGCTGATAGAAGGAAGAGGAGAGCATGGCCTAGGTGCTGTAGATCTTTGATGATATCAACTACCTTCTGCAAGGTAGATCATCCTGTAGATTGTTTCGATGCTCTGGAAGTCAGTACCAAGATGGACAGGGCAATGTCCGTCACTTTCTGCAGTCTCTATTTTTCTTGAGCATTTGAATTACTGAACGAGCCTGTGATGCAATCAGGCAGTTTGCTCTCCGCCATGTACCTGTAGACATTTGATAGAGTATTCACTGACATGAGAAATCTCTTCAAAATTGTGAGGACAGGGCACATCTCTCTCTTTATCAAATATTTGAACACAAAATGTTTTTTTTAAAGCATAATTTGGAGAGGCCATATCTTGTCATGACAATATAAATCACTTTTCCAAGAAAAGCTGAAATTTTAACTCGTTAATCTCCAAATTCAACTGGAGGCAAATATCTAATCCCTGTTTATGAAATATAAACCTATCCAAACATCAGTGAATTATTGGAACGAACTTTTAGCATTTAAGCTATGCTATTGTGAAGTAGTCTTTTCATTCAATTCTGCCAAGTGACAGCTGATAAATGTATCAGAGTTGTCACTGCTACTGCATGAACAGCAGGTTTATAATGATGATATATTCTTCTACAGGATCATTTATTTTAACACAAATACATACACGATCAATCAAAACAGGTGCTAAGCAAGCGCATTGCCCATGTTACCTTTAACAATGAAAATAGACTTGAAACTTAGCAACCAAGAAATAATTATTTGGAAAATGTGTTGCATATTTACAGATTTGGAATAATCTACCATCTCTTGCTGGTATTGGCCATTTTAAACATTCCTTTTTCAGCCATTTTTTTCTTGTTTTGTCACTTGACAATATAATTTGTTCTTGTTCGTTATGAAACAATGTTCGTTCTAAAGGGCCTGTCCCACTTGGGCATCATTTGCGCGTCACGCAGGTGACACGCAAAGATTTTGTGAATCCCAAAATACTGGGGTGACGCGCGCGACCGCTCGTCATTGCCATACGCCACCATGCCTCACCACGTGCCATGCACGCATCACGTGCGCGTCACGACACATGCGTCTTGCGTCATGACACGTAAATGATGTCGCGTAAATGACGGACAAATGATGCCCAAGTGGGACAGGCCCTTAACTTGCCATCAGATCTCTGGCTGGTCCATTGATGAATGCAACAGGGGCAGAGTATGTAACCAAATAATCACAATTAATGGCCATTATTTAAAGGAAAAGAGATCCTTGTTTCAATCTTTATGAAAACAAGGCAATTCTTTGTTTCCATATTGCCTTTTATCTTCAAACATTGCAAATAGAATTGATACCTTTATAATGAGAGCTCTGGACAATTTCTATTTCGAGCAGTAAAACTGGTGATCCCTGTTCAGTTCCTTCTGTTTCAGCACCTTCAAAATAGCTGCTGATAATTATTATCACCCTTTGGCACTCGTGTGTAATCAAAGCCTGAGCAGTATTTGCAACAGAAATGCCAGATCCCATATTAGATTGATTAAATGTGCCACACAAACTGTAGTCATCGCTCTGAGTCATACTCCACTACAGGATAGAAAGGCAAACATATTTGTTTGATTTCATTTGCAGAAAAGAAATCATGGGCTAATGATCTGGTGAAACAACACTGCCTTAACATTGAATAAAAGTGTATCTTAAGAATGACCTGAATGTTAATTTCAACCCTATCAAGCATCCATGAGTGCTGGGCACCACTGACCCCCCACCTCACCAACCTCCAATCAAGCCACAGCAAAAGCTCTATCAATGGCCTCCAGCACCAAACAGTTAATGTAAAACTAATTGGCACATTTCCAACATCACAATTATGGAACAAAAATTTGCAGTAATAGTGAAAGTGACTGAATCACTTAACTAACATACCTGTTAAGATACAATGACATTTCTGGATGATGGATACTCTTCTTATTAATTCCTCCTAATAGATAAATCAGACCAATTCTTAACGAGTTGGTCTCCATTTATCGACTTTTTGGAAGCATATGGTGCAACAAAATCGTAGAAACTAACTGTTTCAGGACTGGGTGAAGGATGGTCAAGAATATAAATAACCATCTCCTTAATCTCTTATTTTCTACTCTTTTTCTTTCTATCTTCTTTTCTTCACTTTTCCTCTTTCACCCCTTTTTCCTTTTCACACACCATATACCACATGTTTTTCTATCTTTTATTATCTATTCTCTATTTTTCTCTTTCATTATTAAAAAAATAATAAGAAGAAGCTGTACATAAAATGTAACATGTGATTATATATTAGGCACCTTGGTGTCATATTACTGTACTTACTTCTAATAAAATAAAATTAAAATAAAAAAATAAATAATAAATAAATTTTTAAAAATGTACATTAATAGCATCTTATAGAATGTTTTAAAAGTTTCTGATGTAAGATCAATGGTCCTCTCTTGATGGCAAATGTCAGTGAAATGAAATCCCTCCTTTACATTCTATGCATTTATTCTTCATATTTTATAGATATTTAATGCTAAAATGGTTAGACCTGTTATATTTGTGTGTTCTGTTAACAGACATGAAGAAAGAAATCAGTCCCTTTATTGTTCCAGATCTTTCATATGGTTATTACTTATTTTTAGTTTCTTAATCTATTACTGCACACATCCATGGAATCATCATGAAATAATTGCTCAGGGATGTGTAAAAAACTCCCCACAGTTTTTCCAAGAACTTCTTTCTTAATTATTAACATGATGTGTTCCACATTACTTTATACTATTATATCATTTTAATTCCTGCAGTTTGCTAATATTTCCCTCCCCCCCCATTGGATTATAATTATGACACTTGACACATTCCAAAGATTGTAACATTCCTTTAAAATTTACCATTAGTGATAGCATCTGTTTTTTAAAGCTAATCATTTGAGTTTTCAGCTATATTGAATGTACCAAAGTATTTTTCTTGAAGGCCTTAGGATTGAGGATGACTTATTTCCACTTCAGATTATATATTGTGAGTTGGTTAATGTGGGAGCTGTTGACTCTGCCAGAGATGGGGCAGGAACTGGCTTTCATCCAGGCGGGTGTGTAGATGGTGAGGTGGTGTGTGCCTTCTAACATTTATACAGGGCTTCTGAGTATCTCTAAAGGGTAGCCTCAAGCTTTGTAATACCCTCTTGAAATTTCCTCCTCCACCTTAAGCTTTCAGTGATCGGTGGCGAGGTTACACTTTTTAAATGGATCTCTTTCTCTTTATGTTTGGTAATCGCTTCCTGTGACATGTAGATTGAGGATGCATGTGAATCAATCACACTTAGTTGGCATCACTAACTCCGCCCCATTATAACAATTATACTAACGCCCATTCCCAGCACCGTTAGTTGAAGCAGCCAGGATGAACTGACAACACCTAGATTTGTAATGCTGCTAAGTTAATGTGCTGAATAAAGTTGTGTGTAAATCTTATATGCTTTGAAGTGATTTACATGGCGTCAGATGTGGTCATACCCACTCCTCTTGTATAACGGTTTTTATTTTCTATTTTGTGAGTATTGCTTTACTTCACGATGGCTTCTTCTTGTCGGAAGCCTGAGCCTCTTGTCTTTGATGCCGATATCAGCGAACGCTGGGCCACGTTTGAAATTGATTACCAGCACTACATCAACATTGTACACCGAAATGAACCAGATGCTGTTAAGGCTTCTCTTCTGCTCAACCTTGCGGGACCTGGTGCCCTTCGTCGATCCAGAACATTCCGCTATGCTCCGGCTATCCTTGATGCCCAGGGCCAGGTAATTACACCGGCGGAGTCTCCCGCCGACCCTAATGTTTTGCTGCGTAAATTGGCTCAGATCTGTGACCTGCCATCAAATCACATTTTGGACAGGGCAAGGTTTTTCTCTCGTCGTCAAACTTGCCACTGGTGACAATCTTGAACAAGCCTATCCACGCCGCCCCAGCTCGTTTGCAGCGCATGATGATGCAGCTGCAGCGGTACGACTTCTCTATTACCTACAAAAAGGGCAAGGACATGCATGTTGCTGACACACTCTCTCGTGCCCCTCGGACATCTTGCGAACAACACCCACACGAACAGGAGGATTTCACTGTTCTCGGTGTCGGTCTAATCTCCAGCAAGCAACTGCACTCCCTGGCCGCGCACACTGCCAAGGATGCTACGCTTCAAGACCT
This sequence comes from Malacoraja senta, assembly GCA_038087875.1. Lineage (NCBI taxonomy): Eukaryota > Metazoa > Chordata > Chondrichthyes > Rajiformes > Rajidae > Malacoraja > Malacoraja senta. The sequence continues at coordinate 60,736 of JAXLNO010005201.1, read as the reverse complement.
CTCGTCCATCATCAAGACAGGCTGGCCAGGCAAACAATCCAACACGCCCACTGAGGTGCAGCCGTACTTCTTGGTCCGCGATGAACTGGTGGTTCAGGATGGTGTGGTCGTCAAGGGCCACAAGGTAGTTGTACCTGCATCGCTACAAGACGAGTACTTCAAAGAGGTTCACGGCGGTCACCCAGGAGCCGACTCCACACTGGCACGCGCCCGGGATCTATTCTACTGGCCTGGAATGGCCACGTACATCCGCGACCGTGTAGCCTCCTGCCCCACTTGCAACAATCTTGCACCTCATCAGCAGCGGCAGCCCCTTCTGCAACAACCTTCACCAGCCCTGTCATGGTTGTCGATGGCTGCGGACATTTTCGAATGGCGCGGTAAGCACTAACTCGTTCTGGTCGACTCGTACTCCAACTGGTTCGAACTTGACCAACTGACCTCCCTCACGTCGGTGATGGTCATCAAGATTCTGAAAAGACATTTCTCAGACCATGGCATTCCTCCTATTCTGAGAACCGACAATGGTCCACAGTTCACCAGCCACTCGTTCAAGCTTTTCGCTGACCGATGGAACTTTCAGCACATCACAAGCAGTCCCGAGTATCCACAGAGTAATGGAGTCGCTGAACGCGCTGTCAGGAGCGCCAAGCACTTGCTGGAGGGAGCGCGCATTTCAAACTCTGACGTCTATCTCGATCTGCTGAACCTCACAAACATTCCGAGAGACGGAGTATTGGGGTCACCAGCACAGTGGCTGCTATCGAGGGTGACAAGGTCTCCGGTCCCCATCGCACAACAGCAGCTGGTTCCTCGGGTGTTGAAGCCCGCCACTATCCAGCAACGTCTCCAAGAGAAGCACGATACCCAGAAACGGTCATACGACAGTTCCAGCAGACCACTCCAGCCTCTACTGCCGGGCCAGGTCGTCCATCTACGAACTCCAACTGGACATTCTCGTCTGGGCGTTGTTGTGCGCCCGACTGATGAGCCACGATCGTACCTTGTGGACTATGAGGGAGCGGTTTACTGGAGAAGTCGTCAACACCTGCTTGCTGTGAAGGAGCCCCGACCGCCGCCTGCCGATCCCTATCTATTTCAAGACCTTGGTGTCAGCCATGTTAGTGATGTGGCAACAAAGTAATTAGGTCGTCTTTTGATGGAGAAGTTCACTCCATGAAGTAGGTCGGTGGGGGCGCTGCAAGCCAGCAGTCCTGCCAGCAGCGTGTTAGTTTTTTCTACTTTTTTCCTTTTTTTGGTATGTCCTAATGTGTGTCTTGTGTGAGGGGTGGTGTGGGGGGGGGTGGGGGTAGGGGGGAAACCGCTTTGGTCACCTCCTCCACGGAGAGGCGACTTTTTCCATGTCGCCTCCCCCGTGGCCTAACAGTGAGGATCGGTGCGGCCTTTCCCGGAGACGCACCCGGGGCTTCAGCTGCGGGCGCAGCGTGAACTCTCATCGCAGAGCGGGCGAGCCCTCGCTGAGGCTCGCCGGAGGAGAGTGCTCCATTCGGTGGGGATTTACCGTCCGGAGCGGGGTCCCTCACCGGGGATCCCTGGAGGGGAGCTCCGACTGCCAGCCCTGCAGTCTGCGGTGCTTCTGGCTGCAGCGCGGCGGGTACTTTAGATCTTCGACCGCCGGCCTGCGGCCTACACCAACCTGAAGCCGTGGTCTCAGGTGGGGAGACACCGATTCAGGACTTACCTGGACATTACCTTGTCTACTCATCTGGACGCCCACAGCGGCGGAGGGTTGAGGTCCCGACCACGGGGGAAAATGGAGGAGGACTGGCCAAATTTTGTCCCACCACAGTGATGAATGCTGTGGTGGATGTTTATGTTACATTTTTATTGTGTTTTTTGTGTTCTTTTTCATTGTACCACTGCTGGCAAACTCATTACACTTGCACTTTATGTGCAAGTGATGAATAAAACTGATTGAATTGAATTGAATTGAAAAGTTGTTCCTCTTCATGGCTGTCGATTAGCAAAGACATTTTGGATGCTGGTGGGATTCGGGTTTACAAAGAAGGAAACACTAAAATCAATTCTAAATGGATTGGATCGGACAATGACTCCTTTGTAACACTCTTGCCATTAGACCAGAAAACACAAGGAACTGTAGATGCTGGAATGAGAAATTCTTCAAAGTAGGCATACTTTGAGGAAATTTCACATTGGAACAGTAAAATGAAGAAACAAGGAACTGCAGATGCTGGAATTCTGCATGATCATTTTCTGCTAGCCTTGTCCTCCAGAGATACTACCTGACACACTAACTTACTCCAGCACTTTGTGTTGGTAACACATATGATGGGTAACACATATGACTCAGCAGTAAGCCCCAGTCACCTCGGTCTGATCTTGACCTCAACTGTTATCTGTGTGGAGCCTGCATCAATTTGCTCTGATTGATTGATTGTACCATGAGTGCTCTGTTTTCCTTCTAGACCCCAAAGGCATGCAGGTATGTTAATTTTCCCCTGCAATTTAACACTACTGGAGGTAAGTGGGAAATCAAGGGGAAGTTTATCAGCATGTGCTGATAAATTTGTAGGACAATTGGAACAAAGTAACAGGATTGAGCAAATGCTGCTGATTTCTCTTTGAAGGCATGTGGAGCAAGGACCTGCAGATGCGGGTTTAAACCAAAGATAGACACAGAGCTGGAGTAACTCCTTCATCAGGAAGTGTCTCAACCCGAAAAACGTCACCTATTCCTTCTCTCCAGAGCTGCTACCTGTCCTGCTAACTTACTTCAACATTTTGTTTATCTTATCTTTGAAGGCAGCTCCTAAAGTTGACCTACGTTTGCTGACCCTCCCTTCTGCATAACTATGCAGTTCCTATGAGACTCCATAGTCAAATGGGTAATTCTTTTTTGAAGTCATCATTATTTGAAATGACACCAATTTTCAATGTAGACTGGACAACTCATGAATTGTGAATTTATGGAGTGATGCAACTATTTAACATCAACAAACGGAAAGTTGAGAGAATTGTAAAATCTCCGGTCATTGTCCATTTTAAGGTGATCAAACTAAATTCCAGACTATTTTCTCGTTAGCAGATTTCCACTGCATATGCTGGGCATTCGCATCTAGGCAATTGTCTCAATTGTAGAAGCTTAAGAGGCAACATAAAAACACATTTTTACTTTAAAAAATGTCTCTCAACAGAAAATACCCTGATCGTGCTGGATCAAGAAAAATCTTTGAAGTTGCTGTGGCCACTAATCCCTCTCTTTCCCTACAGATAGACTCCATTCCAAAGAGCTGAAGGCCAGAACAATGCCCACTTTCAGCGGTTGTTGAATCTCCCAGGGCAATGACCTGTAGCTCTGAATATCAGCGATTAGCTCAAAATATATTTTGATGCTTATAGTTTATTGCTCAGAGGAAGAATTACCGTCTGAAAATGGAATGTACTCTAATTCCGTGCAACCAAAACATAAAGATGAATTTTAATCCTACTCACTAGCAAAAACCAGGAAGAAAGCTAAATAATTTCAGCCTGTCATTGTTAAGATTTATTCGCTTGCAATGTTAGTGTTATTTAGTGAATATGCTCAAGGAATCCCATCCACATCAGTGCAGCTCTTTTTTTCAAGTCGACCACAATAAGATTTCTGCCAGTGGACTCAAAAAGGAAAAAGATGTTGACTCGGTTGAGCCTCTGAACGAAAGATTTTTTAAACACTCCATTTCAATTTTCCTTCTGGAGTTAGGGAGTACCAAAGTGCTCCTTTGGGCCTAAGAAGAATAATTGAGACCACTCCTGCCTATAGCTCCATGTCTGCATCCCAATCCAGGGTTCCACTGCTCATCTTGTAGAATATCCCCAAAACTGGAATGAAATAGCATTAGTTGCCATCTTCTGAGGTTAATCATGGATAGTCTTAGATAGGTAATGGCCATGATTTTTCTGAATCATCTCTAAATTCAGCTGATATCCTATTGCATTTTGTTTACCAGTACATAAGGCCTTCAATATATTATTGCCGGCATATCAGAAATCTTGTCCAATGTTGATTGTCCCTATGAAAATTCAGTTAAAATGCACGATAATTGACTTATTTTTAATTGCTCCCATGTCAGATGAATTTGGGGAAAATTTATCTAAATCCTCGGTACATTCTCATAAAACCACTATTAATATTTCCAGACTTGTTCAAAGTCACAAAGAGAAGGTGCATGAATGATGCAAATGGACAAAGCAGCAATAGGTCAGCTTTTACAACACAATGCTCAATAGGGAGAGTGAAGGAAAAACATTACACTGCATCAGAGCTGCTCTGAACTTCACCTGGCCTGGTGCCATCACTGGTTGTGAAAAGAAAAAGCTGCCTCAGCAATGAGTGCTTTTATTTATCAGCTTCATGAGATAAATTTGTTACACCTTGAATCATTGCAACCAATCTAAGAGGGTGGCCTGCAGCACTGACATAAAGCACGTGGGCCCTGTCCCTCATAAATTACCAGCTCCCTCTGCCACTGTGTCAATGAACCATGCACTGAATGGCAAGCAGGTTTGGTTTAAATAACCACATTACAAACAAATGCAACATGTATCTGTTGTAATAGAGCTGTGAATATATGGAAAGTGCCTGAGAACAAAGACAGCCTGAGGCTCGAAGCTGCAGAGTATCTTGAAAAACCTCATTGTTGCTTTTCCCTCATAAGAGCAGTATGCAAATTTGACTGGAGAAGAATGGCGTGACATTCGCTGCTCTCTTCCTCAAGAGTGTTCATTTAATAACTGGTTACATGTTATTGACGTTATCGAGATCTGCACTGTATTTCCTTGGCACGTAATCACACGTGGATTCATCCACGTGATCAAATAAGAGAGGCGGTAAAATGGGATAAGTTGATCACAGTGTGCTTTTAACCCTCATTAATTGTTTCCGACGCACGCACCACAACAACTATTTGCTGCCTGTTCATTTGTCTGATGGCAGAGTGAAGCCAGCTCTACTAGTTGCTGAGTGGGTGCAGATGTCAGCAGTGGACCTGTACCAGGAGTAGTCTGAGAAACAAAAGATTAGGCTGCACCACATAATGGAGGTGCATTGGGGTTACGTTTGATGCCAGATATATTCTTGAAATTATTCTGGGAGACATTCAATAATGGATAACGATGGGAGAAAGAAAACTCCATGATATTAGAATTCTAATCCCATTAACATAGAAACATAGAAACATAGAAAATAGGTGCAGGAGGAGGCCATTCGGCCCTTCGAGGCAGCACCGCCATTCATTGTGATCATGGCGGATCGTCCCCAATCAATAATCCGTGCCTGCCTTCTCCCCATATCCCTTGATTCCACTAGCCCCTAGAGCTTTATCTAACTCTCTCTTAAATCCATCCAGTGATTTGGCCTCCACTGCCCTCTGTGGTAGGGAATTCCACAAATTCACAACTCTCTGGGAGAAAATGTTTTTTCTCACCTCAGTCCTAAATGGCCTCCCCTTTATTTTAAGACTGTGGCCCCTGGTTTTGGACTCGCCCAACATTGGGAACATTTTTCTTGCATCTAGCTTGTCCAGTCCTTTTATAATCTATCTATATTACTAAAAGTCTGATCTTGACCGCTTTTGGCTCACTGTGCTGTGATTTCCGAGAGAACGCCGCTACCTACGGCCGTCATCTTTCGCCACCTCGCTCAGAGCCCCCCTCCGCCTTCATGGATCAGAGGATTTTTCCCTTCAATGAAAAATCAGAGAGATATTAATGTTTTTTAATAATGTGCCCTCTCTGCTGCCCCTGCTGGAGGGAGGGGGAGGGACTATAAAACCAGGAAGTGGTGTGCCTCACCCAGTCTCTGCAAGATGGAGGAAGCCAGAGGGTCCAGATGGTTGGTTTGAAGTAAAATGGCACTGCCTGCAAATGGTTGTTTGGGGGGTTTGGGTTGAAGTGAAAAGGCACTGCCTGCAAATGGTTGTTTGTGGAGTTTGGGTTGAAGTGAAAAGGCACTGCCTGCAAATGGTTGTTTGGGGGGGTTGGTTGAAGTGAAAAGTCACTGCCTGCGAATGGTTGTTTGGGGGGTTGGGTTGAAGTGAAAAGGCACTGCTTGCAAATTGTTGTTTGGGGGGGTTTGGGTTGAAGTGAAAAGGCACTGCCTGCAAATGGTTGTTTGGGGGGTTTGGGTTGAAGTGAAAAGGCACTGCCTGCAAATGGTTGTTTGTCTAAACTTAACAACTTCCTGTTTGCATATATTGATTTTAGATAAAACGCTCCCACTTACGGCTGTGATTTTTGGCCATCTTACTCAGTTCCCCTCCGCTCATCAGGTGCAGGGGATTCTTCCCATCAATGAAAAACAAAGTGTTATTAGTGTTTAAAAAATGTTGAGAATCTCTCTCTTGTCAATCACGTCATGAAGGCCATGCCTTTTCCGATGGGAGGGGGAGGGATTATAAAACCCGGAAGTGTGGGTGTAGCGCAGTCTCTGCATGATGGGGGAGGGAGAGGGCACGACTCTGTCTGAGCTGTGAATCAAATGAACACACTGAATGTCTACTGAACTGTGAGTGTGGCATTTTGTGTGGTTTTATGGTGGTTTTTATGGTGGTTTCACCCTGCTTGAAATAGTATGAAACTGCATTTGAGTGTGGTGGCCTTGCACCCTGCACGAAATGGTATGAAACTGCATTTGAATTTGGTGGCCTTGCATCCTCCTTGAAATGGTATGAAACTGCACTTGAATTTGGTGGCCTTGCACCCTGCTTGAAGTGGTATGAAACTGCACTGAAATTCGGTGGCCTTGCACCCTGCTTGAAGTGGTTAGAAACTGCACTTGAATTTGGTGGCCTTGCACCCTGCTTGAAATGGTAGGAAAATGGATTTGAATTTGGTGGCCTTGAACTCTGCTTAAAATGGAATTTCAAGGAATAGCCGTGAGTCAATTGCCAGCCCACCAGCTGTGAGTGTGCTGCCAGCACATCAGGCTTGAGGGACTGAGCTGCCACACCAAGAATCCATTTAGCCCACAATGTCCATACTAGCCCTCTGGAGACCAGTAGTCCCTGCAGCCAACAACACCCATACCAGCGCACCAGAAAGCCTCCCCCCCCCCCTACTGGCCACCAATATTGGAATTGGTGGAGAGGTGGAATATCGCTTCGGGGGACCAGCCCTCCCATGTGAACATGGGACCCATCGGGTCCCACAGTCTAGTTTTATATGTTTCTATAAGATCCTCCCTCATCCTTCTAAACTCCAGTGAATACAAGCCTAGTATTTTCAATCTTTCCTCATATGACAGTCCTGCCATCCCAGGGATCAATCTTGTGAACCTATGCTGCACTGCCTCAATCACAAGGATGTCTTTCCTCAAATTAGGAGACCAAAACTGTATGCAATACTCCAGAAGAACCTCTCTCGTCATATAATAAAATCCTCTTGTTATGAAGGCCAACATTCCATTAGCTTTCTTCACTGCCTGCTGTACCTGCACGCCAACTTTCAGTGACCAGTGTACAAGGACACCCAGGTCTCGATGTACCTCCCCCTTACCTAACCTAACTCCATTGAGATAATAATCTGCCCCCTTGTTTTTGCAACCAAAGTGGATAACCTCACATTTATCTATATTATATTGCATCTGCCACTCATCTGCCCACTCACTTAACCTGTCCAGGTCACCCTGCAAACTCCTAACATCCTCTTCACAGTTCACACTGCCACCCAGCTTTGTGTCATCCGCAAACTTGCTAGTGTTGCTCCTAATTCCCTCTTCCAAATCATTAATATATATGGTAAATAGTTGCGGCCCCAACTCCGAGCCTTGCGGCACTCCACTCGCCACTACTGCCATTCTGAAATGGACCCGTTCACTCCGACTCTTTGCTTCCTGTCTGCCAATTTTCTATCCATGTCAACACCCTACCCCCAATACCATGTGCTCTAATTTAGTCACCAGTCTCCGTGCGAGATCTTATCAAAGGCTTTCTGAAAGTCTAGATAGACTACATCGACTGGCTCCCCTTCATCCATTTCCATTTTACTTGTCACATCAAAAAATTACAGAAGATTAGTCAAGCATGATTTCCCTTTTCATAAATCCATGTTGACTTGGACTAATCCTTTTACTGCTATCCAAATGCCCCATTATTACCTCTTTAATAATTGACTCCAGCATCTTTCCCACCACCGAAGTCAGGCTAACTGGTCTGTAATTCCCCGTTTTCTCTCTCACTCCTTTCTTGAAAAGTGGGATAACATTAGCTATCCTCCAATCCACAGGAACTGATCCTGAATCTATTGAACATTGGAAAATTATCACCAATGCGTCCACTATTTCTAGAGCCACCTCCCTGAGGGCCCTGGGATGCAGTCCAGCAGGCCCAGAGGATTTATCATCCTTCAGCCTACTCAAAACTATTTCTCATCTAATGAAAATTTATTTCAGTTCCTCTACCCCCTTAGATCCTCTGTCCTCCGGTACTTCTGGGAGATTGTTTGTGTCTTCCTTAGTGAAGACAGATCTGAAGTACCTGTTCAACTCTTCTGCCATTTGCTTGTTCCCCATAATAATTTCACCCGTGTCTGCCTTCAAAGGACCCACATTTGACTTGCTATTCTTTTTCCCTTAACATATCTAAAGAAGCTTTTACTGTCCTTCTTTACATTCCTGGCCAGTTTCCCCTCGTACTTCATATTTTCAGCCCGTATTGCCCGTTTTGTTTCCCAATCCTCTGGCTTCTGGCTATTAATGTGTTGTTTCGCCTTTCCTTTTGCTGAACATGTTCTAAGACATACTGTTAGCTGGCGCACTGGTCTCCTGAGTGGCCTGTATCAAATCCGCATAGGATGCTGATTGATGTTACAATCTCCTGCAGGTCACTGCTCATCTTTGTGACTCCTGATGGGATGGACCAAAAGTATCACATACTTATGGCATGATCATTTGCAACAAAATACATTTGCTTCACTATTGACATTGGTGCCCAAAGTTTCTGATGTTTCTTCTGTTATGACATGGCTCAATGGATTCTGACAGGTGATAAATCTGACTCAACCTGACTTCTGTGGTTCATATTCACATTGATACATAATCAACAGTTGGTAAGAATGCTCCAATGTTTAGCATGATCAGAGGAAAAAATCAGGTATTTCCCATTCTACATAGCTCTCAACTATGACCACATCACCCTGCAAGTCATTCTCATTCTTTTCAGCCATCTTTTTATGTGTTCCTAACCAATAGCATGGCGAGTTACTTTGATGGCAGCACGGACTGATGAAATGGCAACATCCTGGTAAATCTTCTCTGAACGTTTCCAGCTTGACAACTTGTTTCCTACAATATAGTGCCCAGAACTGAACACAACATTCTAAATGTGGTCTCTTATACAACTGCAACATGACCTCCAAACCTATATACTTTTTGACCACACGATATACCTGTGGCCTTGTTGACCACCCTATCTACTTGTGGTCAGACAGCATCTGCGGAGGTAATCAGTTCAGTTCAGTTCAGTTTATTGTCACGTGTACCGAGGTACAGTGAAAAGCATTTGTAGTGTGCTAACTAGTCAACAGAAAGACAATACATGATTGTACTCGATCCATTTACAGAATACTAGACTAAGTGGGTCCATATTCCACCATGGTGGGAGAGGGGGTGGTGTGGGGGACAGGGAGGGGGGTGGTGTGGGGAGGGGTGGTGTGGGGGAGCGGGGTGGTGTGGAGGAGCGGGGTGGTGGGGGGGGAGCGGGGTGGTGTGGGGGAGGGGGGTGGTGTGGGGGGAGTGGGGTGGTGTGTTGGGATGGGGGTGTGGGGGGAGGGGAGTAGGGGGTGTGGGGAGGGGGTTGTGGGGTACGGGTTGTGTGGGGTAGGGGTTGTGTGGGGAGGGGGTGGGAGAGGAGGGGTGTGGAGGAGGGGTGTTGAGGAGGGGTGTGGGGGGAGTGGTTGTGTGGGGGAGGAGGTGTGAGGGGGAGGTGGAGTGGGGGAGGGGGTGTTGTGGGGGGGTGGAGTGGGGGAGGGGTGGTGGGGTGGTGTGGTGGGGTGGTGGGGGTTGTGGGGTCGTGTGGGGATGGGGTGGTGTGAGGGCGGAGTGGTGCGGGGGAGGGGTTATGTGGGGAGGAGGGGAGGGGGAAGGGTGTGGGGGGAGGGGGTTGTGTGGGGGGAGACTCCACTCAGCAGCCACGGCACCACAGCACCACGGCACCACACAGCACCTCCCGGCTCCACTCAGTAGCTTGCCCGACTCCACTCACCGGCCTCCCTGACTCCATACAGCGGTTTCCCCTGACTCCACACGGCTTGTGGACTCAGCCCCACCTCTGGGTTTTATGCTCCTCACCCGGAAGTGGCGTTACCTTCATGGTGGATGACAGGCAAGAAGACCAATCTGCTGATCTCACGATTTTTTAAATCTTCGTAACTTTGGTAATATTTCACCAATCAGTACAAAACTTGGTGCAATTGGAGCAGAGAAAACGGTGAGTAAGGTGGCAAAAAATCCTAGCGATATAGGGTATTGTTTTGCGCAAATTGAAAAAAAAAATGCAAACCGGAAGCGGTCAAGATGAGTTTTAGTAATAGTATAGATAGAAGATAGATACATGATAAGGGAACAACATTTAGTAAGTAAGTAAGTAAGTAAGTAAGTAAGTAAGTAAGTAAGTAAGTAATTAAGTAAGTAAGTAAGTAAGTTTATTGGCCAAGTATTCACATACAAGGAATTTGCCTTGGTGCTCCGCCCACAAGTAACAACATGACATACAGTGACAGTTACGAATGACTCAGAAAACACTAAACATTAATAATAATAAAACATTAATGATAAAACACCATTGATCAAGCATGTGAACCAACAAAATACCAGATCTAAGGGAGGCTACAGATTTTTGGCTGTTGAGTAGAGCAACTACTCGTGGAAAAAAACTGTTTTTATGTCTGGCTGTGGCCGCTTTGAAAGTCCGGAGTTGCCTTCCAGAGGGAAGTGATTCAAAGAGTTTGTGGCCAGGGTGAGAGGGGTCAGAGATGATCTTGCTCGCTCGCTCGCTTCCTTGCCCTTGCAGTGTACAGTTCACCAATGGAGGGAAGGTTGCAGTGAATAACCTTCTCTGCTGATCGGACGATTTACTGCAGCCTTCAGGTGTTATGCTTGGTGGCTGAGCCAAACCGGACCATGATGGAGAAGGTGAGAACAGACTCTACGATGGCCGTGTAGAATGGGACCATCATTGCGTGTGGCAGATTGTGCTTCCTCAGCTGCCGTAGGAAGTACATCCTCTGTTGTGCATTTTTGACTGTGGAGTCGATGGTAGCCCCCCACTTAAGGTCCTTGGAGATGATGGTTCCCAGGAACTTAAAAGACTCCACAGATGTGACTGTGGTGTTGTTGATGGTGAGTGGGGTGAGGGGAGGGGGAGCTCTCCTAAAGTCTTAAGTAGGTGTGAAGTGGTGAATGGGAAGGAGAGGGTGGAGGGTCCATTCTTTGTAAACTGGGGTCTGGCTGTGTTGGTTGCGGAGGTGGAGGAGGTGGAGGGGGGGGAGGGGAGGAGTGGGAAGGGGGGGGAGTGGGTACCAGGGTTACATTTCTGATTTTCAAACCTGCAGTAAAACTCATTCAGGTCATTGGTCAGCTGATGATTGTCCAAAGAGCAGGGGGCTTTCCTCTTGTAGCTGGTAATTTCTTGCAAGCCCTTCCAAACTGAAGAAGAGTCACTAGCTGAGAACTTGCTCCTCAACTTCTCAGAGTACCTTTCCTTGGCAGTTCTGATTCCTCTTCTCAGCTTGTACTTGGCCTGCCTGTAGAGGTCTGCATCCCCACTCCTGTAGGCCTCCTCTTTAGACCGTCGGAGATGTCTGAGTTCTGCAGTGAACAGGGCTTGTTGTTGTTGAACCATGTCCGGGTCTTTGTTGGAATGCAACTGTACTCGCAAAGGCTGACATATGGATGATACAGTGTCCGTGTACTCATCGAGGCTTGTGGTTGCTTCCCTGAACACATTCCAAACCGTGCATTCAAAGCAGGATTGTAGGTTCTCAATGCCCTCGCTTGAGCCACCAAGTAGTGCAACGTAAAGTAAGCAAAGTCTAACCAAGGATAGTACAAAGGCCATCAAAGAGGTAGATAGTAGTTCAGCACTGCTCTCTGTTTGTGGTAGGATGATTCAATTGCCTGATAATGTCGTGGTTTTAAGACTCAAAGTTTGGATAAGATGACACAGACACGGAGAATTCTTCAAGAAGACGAAAAGCCTTTATTTGCAAACAACTTTTGGCTTGGAACATTCAGAGACAACATGGCCTGGTCTCTCTCTAATTGTTCTTCGATTCATAAAATCAGACAGCTTTTATTACAGTTTCAGCCTTATCTTCGGCTACTTGGCATGCATGCTTCTGTAACTTTAATCTCTCACTATGTCCTTGCTCTTTAACTTTAATCTCTGAGCCGACCATGGCATACTAGCTAAAGCAAAATATAAAACAAGACGTAGCTTGTTTTTGTGCCATGACGTCTGTTCACATAAAAAAAATAGCGGACATCTGCGAGCATTACTAGATAAATGTTAAATGCTGCAAAACTAACAATCATGTGAGTCTGAGTACAATAAGCTGATGTCTGATTACATAAAATACCTGACTATGCTGGCTATGATAAATGTTTTTAATTAATTGTTCTTCTATATAATTTCTATATAACTTCTAACCTATATAACACCCTTCTCTGAGACTTCAAACAAGTCTCAACCGACAAAGAAAACCGCACACACATCCCCCAGGTCTAATCACCCATAGAGCCTAAAATGCAGGCTCTTTTAATTAAGTTAGTGTAATGCTGTGTAGCGTTCTTTCTCTGGCTCCCTGAGAAACTGGGCCAAAAACCCACCCCCATTACGTGAGGCGGGAAAAAAAGATCCAGCTTCCCTTACAGACTTCATTTAACATTTTCCCAACATTTCTTCTCCATCGTAGTAGTATTCTATCACCGAGGTCCACTTTCCTTTAGGGCCGGATTCGTCTGCACCCGTTATCATTGGCAGTTGCTTCACAGTAGCTTTTCACCAGGAGGGACTTAATGCAGGGAAAACACAGCACAACATTATTGCCACTGCAAGTAGGACAACCCCAATGGTCAGACCAATTTTAATCAGCCATGCTCCCCAACCCCCCAACATGCTCTCCAACCACCCAAACAATTGATGTCCAAACCCTGCGTTTCGTTTAACCTCACTCCTTAGTTTTTTAGCTTATCAATGGCTTTAGTGAAAGACCCCTCCGGGCTAGTATTATTACATATGAAGGTGAAGCATTGTTCCCCAAACAAGACAGATACACCCCTTATTCTGACCTTATTTACACCAGTCTCATAGTCACTAATGTCTCCAAAAAACTCACATTATCTTAACCATATAACAATGACAGCAATGAAACAGGCCATCTCGGCCCTTCTAGTCCGTGCCTAACACATACTCTCACCTAGTTCCATCGACCTGCACTCAGACCATAACCCTCCATTCCTTTCCTGTCCATATACCTATCCAATTTATTTTTAAATGATAAATCTAACCTGCCTCCAGCACTTCCATTGGAAGCTTATTCCACACAGCTACCACTCTCTGAGTAAAGAAGTTCCCCCTCATGTTACCCCTAAACTTCTGTCCCTTAATCATGTCCTCTTGTTTGAATCTTCCCTACTCTCAAATTGAAAAAGTTTATTCACGTCAACTCTGTCTATCCCTCTCATCATAACCTTCTGCGCTCCAAACAATAAAGACCTAACTTGTTCAACCTTTCTCTGTAACTTAGTTGCTGAAACCCAGGCAACATTCTAGTAAATCTCCTCTGTACTCTCTCTATTTTGTTGACATCTTTCCTATAATGTGACGACCAAAATTGTACACCATACTCCATAATTGGCATCACCAATGCCTTGTACAATTTTAACATTACATCCCAACTTCTATACTCAATGCTCTGATTTATAAAGGCCAACACACCAAAAGCTTTCTTTACCACCCTATCTACATGACATTCCACCTTCAGGGAACTATGCACAGTTATTCCTAGATCCCTCTGTTCAACTGCATTCCTCAATTCGCTACCATTTACCATGTACGTCCTATTTTGATTTGTCCTGCCAAGATGTAGCACCTCACACTTATCAACATTAATCTTCATCTTCCATCTTCCATCCCACTCTTCCAAATGGCCTAAATCTCTCTGTAGACTTTGAAAATCTATTTCATTATCCACAACACCACCTATCTTAGTATCATCTGCATACTTACTAATCCAATTTACCACACCATCATCTTGATCATTGATGTATATGACAAACAACAGTGGACCCAACACAGATCCCTGAAGCACCCACTAGTCACCGGCCTCCAACCTGACAAACAGACATCCATCATTACTCTCTGGCATCTCCCATTTAGCCACTGTTCAATCCATCTTGCTACTCCACCATTAATACCAGACAATTGAACCTTCTTAACCAACCATCCATGTGGAACCTTGTCAAAGGCCTTACTGAAGTCCATATAGACAACATCCACCGCTTTACCCTCATCAATTTCCCTAGTAACCTCTTCAAAAATTCAAGAAGTTTAGTCAAACATGACCTTCCAGGCACAAATCCATGTTGACTGTTTCTAATCAGACCCTGTTTATCCAAATGCTTATATATATTATATTTAAGTATCCTTTCCATTAATTTGCCCACCACTGACATCAAACAATGCTCTTGTTAGAACTCTGCTCTTCTCTCACTTCTTTGTCCTCCTGTTCACTTACCTCAGGGCTATTATTTAGTCATACCTGCGGGACAGCCCTCATGTAAAGATTGAAATGGTACCAGGTAGATCAACCTTCTACCTGAACTGCGGTGGGTGGTTCGGAAAGCTCATACATACACCTTGTCTCCAGGTTTAAAGGGTCCTTCCTCCTGGTCCACCTCCAACTGCTTTTACTTCGCCTGTGCATAAATAAACTTGTATATCATAATTAACTGTTACATATACTTCTTAAATTCTACCTGTAACTGTTCCAAACACGATCCCTTGTAGGGACCTCTCCATTGTGCCACCTACGTAGGTCGGCCTGTAAGCATCTCATGTGGTGTTATGTGGGTTATTCGGTTAGTTTGCATGCAACATCTGTTCAGTGCCAATGGCAGGGCATTGATCCAATTCAACTATGTAGTTACACAAATCGTATTTATATTAACCTTCAATGTTCCATTTATTCTTTCCACCATGCCCTGTGACTGCAGGTGTTACACACCCAAATCTGTGTTTTACTCTAAGGACCTGTAGCACCAGCTTGACTACTCTCTGAATGAAAACAATCCGTTTTCAAAGCTGATTTCTGTAGGTCTACCAAACCTCTTTATTACCTCATTCATCAGAAACTTTACTACATTCCTTGCACCTAAATCAATCCAAGCTTACCCTATACGTAATAACAGCTGATCATCCTCCAGATGCTGTTTTGGCTGCTTCGTCTGCACTTTGATTTCCCTTCTTATGTGCTTGGCATTTAATGATAGCTAGAGCCCCTGACTTCATTATTGCCCTTATCAGGTCTGTACTTTACCTCTAACTTTTCATGGGGTCTCCGTTGCTTTCCTCAAAGCCTTTCTGTTTCCCTACTGCTCCAAACATGTGACAGACCCCATTAACATATGCTTAGTCGGTATAAACTTCATCTTTCTCACCTTCCCTCATGTCACATGCTGCTTTTAAAACCTTAATTTCTGCCAACTGAGCTAAGCAAGATTGCAAGCTTTCAATTTAATTACCTTAAAGTCTAATTCATCCTGATACACCACTTCAAACCCTGCATACTTGCTATTATGATCCCTTTAACAAGAAACATCCACATGCAAAACCTTTTTGTCCCCTTCATTCAAAGGTTCTGACTGTAAAACATTTCTCCGACTTGTGTGTCCTTCTTCCTTCATTATTTTCCTCAATGACATCACAATTTCAACATACTTTCCAATCTAATCTAAACTATATCCTGCCATTCCCAAGAATGTCATCATCTGTCTTACTGTCTGTGGCTTAGGAGCTTCAATTTGATCCTGCGCTATAGCTTTAACTTCTTTAGATATTACTCGTCCTGAATATTCTACCTGCTGCTGACAAAACAGCAACTTCTTCCTGGATACTTTATGACCTCTTATGCCATCTTTTCCAAGAGAATTAAAATGTCTCTCTCAATTTGCTTCTCACTTGTGGAACAAACCAACAAATCATCCACATACTGTATCAAATACTTTCTAAGCGTACACCTTTCAAATCTGCCTTTAACATCTGATTAAAAACATGGGGCTAGTATTTAAAACCCTGCCGCATCCTAGCCTAGGTGTATTTAATACCTCTTCTTAATGTTCTTAACATAGCTATGTTCACCACTATCTTAATATAATTATTATTTCCTGATTACCATACCTGTTCACATCCCCAACACACCTTATCCATTACCGGTCTCCATACTAGCCTTTCTTGACCTCCTCCTTGAGATCCCTCCCTCCCTTGGGGACCCCAGTCCTGTCTGGGCTTATACCCAAATTTATTTCACTCCTGATAGGGCATTTGAGGAAACACTCCTCCAAAGACATTTATTATTGGCATGGAATTCCCTGGCCCCAGTTTGGCTCTGTCATAGGACTCGCTGTGTGTCGGTGCATCACTTATTTCAGTGTTTTCAACCAGGTCTGTTGTTATTGACAACATTGTCTTTCTTTTTTTCACGCTCTTTCTTTTTGAGCTCTTCAAGTTACATTTGCATCATTTTTCTCTGCACCTCTTCCTGCTGGTCTGCAAGTCTTTTTCATATCTTTTCGATATTTCTCTACCTCATTGACCAAATGATCGCTGAATCGGGGGTGGGAAATAGATGACAATCCCACCACCTCCTCCAATCTAGACTTGACTTTAGGAGGAATGACATCCACCACAGTGGTTCAGAATATAGTGTTCATAACTGGTTGCCTTCTATTTCTTGTTCATTTTCAAGTCTGCACCTTTTCAGCTGGTTCTCCAGATAGGCCGCTGGATTATTTGCCTCTCCCAGTGGATCTCCCCTTTATTCCTTGGGGTCCACCTTAAGTGGGTAACATTGTCTGAGGGCCTGCCATACCCTCTGCTGACTGTGTCAAACAGCATGCCATTGTTTATTACATTGTTCACAACATTTTTATACCAGCCATCTTCAGTAGTTCTGTCAGTTTGTGGTTCCTATCACTTTCACCAACAGTGCCTTCAAATCTCCATAGCCAATAATCATCCCGCATTCTCCTCCTCCAAAGCCCTAATCCATTTTCTGCCCCATCAGGAATATTGGGCAAGGTATTTTTTAGCCCTCTCAGTTTATGGGTGCCCCAAAGGATAACCTGTGTCTGTCCTGCTCTTTTCTTTTTAAAGCAGTCTCATCAATTTATCCCTCTCCTTTCCATGGTATGGCAACTGCTCTGTCTCCGACCAGAAAGCACTGCAGAGGGTGGTGAAAATTGCCCAACGCATCACTGGTTCCTCACTCCCCTCCATTGAGTCTGTCCAAAGCAAGCGTTGTCTGCGAAGGGCGCTCAGCATCGCCAAGGTCTGCTCTCACCCCAACCACAGACTGTTTACCCTCCTACCATCCGGGAGGCGCTACAGGTCTCTCCGTTGCCGGACCAGCAGGTCCAGGAACAGCTTCTTCCCTGCGGTGGTTACACTACTCAACACTGTACCTCGGTGACTGCCAATCACCCCCCCTCCCCCCGACACTCCTCCCACCAGGATTTATTAGATTTATTTATTTACTGCTCATATTTATGTCGCTCTTCTAGGGAGATGCTAACTGCATTTCGTTGTCTCTGTACTGTACACTGCACAATGACAATAAAGTTGAATCTGAATCTGATTTTAATCCTTTCTGGTATGCCTTCTTTCTTATTCTAAACTCAATTTCTTACATCTCAGATAGTCTAGCCTCCTTAGCAAATTTATTTTAAAATCTTCCACTGACTCCTCCTGATTTTTACTTTCACACCTGTCGTTTCCTACTTCTGTTGCCTCCTCACTGCCTCTCTCTCCTTTCTTTCTGAACTGCCTAAGTGCATCTACTTCCTTTCCTTTCTGCTTTTCCCACCTTTCCAACTTATCTGTGGGCATATAATTCATAATTAATACTTCCATCTTGTCACACATTTATCTTGAAAGTGCCTTCCTTGGGCCACTTCCTCACAACCCTTCTCCAACCATAATGTTTACCATAAAACAACAAACCATAAAAGCTGGTCATGTTTCAGCAATTAACTTATTTCCAATTATTTCAATACATTCTCACCACTATTACTAGTAACAATTTTCCAAATTAACTTTACTGAAAAGAAATATAAAAGAAACATCAGAAAAACCAAGCAACCTACATTTTCCAACTTTCCCCTTTTAAGTTACGAGGATACAAAGTGTTAAACGTTACCTTACAGCAGTTCGTAATCTTCCCCATTGCTTACAATCTCTTAAAGGACTTATCACATATATGAACTTCCTCATTCATTCAAAACCGTTTTTTACACACAAATCACATTCGTTCCATTCTTACTTCAAAGAAATTATGCAATTTTCTACACAGCTTAAAGTTTATATAAACAGATTAACATTTATATAATTCTTATCTCCCTTTTAAGTTAAAGTAGGATGGTCTAATCCCCTATGTCAGGTACCTGAGCGCTGTGATTGGACATTGATTCAGATCATGATTAGTCAGACTCACCATCACTCAAATTCTAACCACACCCCACTAAGATCACAACCAATCAAAATCCTAGTCACTCAACATCTGACCACACGCCACTCCCATTAATTTCCAGACAAAGGAAGCACATTTGGCCAGATAGAATGCTGAGAGACCAAGCAGCAGAAAGAATGCAACAAATTTATCTCCACAAACAGTTAAGAAACTCAGTCCTTACACGTCCTCCGTCCTTGTAGTCACTATATTACCTTAATATCTTCTTATTGCTATATAACCTTACACTATTCGTATTGCTATTCTACTATATTTTATCACTGTGTACACTTCCTGTTACTCACTTACCTTAAATTCGTATTTTGCCCGTACAGCCCTCAGTCACCCAAGGCATTATCCACAAAATACTTTATTCTGCCCGTACAAACCCCTGCCCTCTCAGGGTGGTATCCACAGAATGCCCTATTCTGCCCGTACAAACCCCTGCCCTCTCAGGTTGGTATCCACAGAATGCCCTATTCTGCCCATACAAACCCCTGCCCTCTCAGGGTGGTATCCACAGAATGCCATATTCTACCCGTACAAACCCCTGCCCTCTCAGGGTGGTATCCACAGAATGCCCTATACTGCCCGTACAAAGCCCTGCTCTCTCAGGGTGGTATCCACAGAATGCCTGCCTCGTCCATGCAACCCCTGATGTCTCAGGGTGGTATCCATGAGGTCTAATCCCTGCCTCGTCCGTGCAACCCCTGACCTCTCAGGGTGGTATCCACGAGGTCTAATATACTCCTACCTGCCTCGTCCGTGCAACCCCTGGCCTCTCAGGGTGGTATCCATGAGGTCTCAATAAACTCTTAATAATATCACACAATGCAATGCTGTACTTTCTTATCACAAATATTATTTACTCACCACACAGCGCAGCCTTCTCGGACAATCCTCCGGGCCTCCTTTTTAGAACAATTTAGTGCCAGATTCTTGGGTCGGAGAGACCTTCTAACTACCTAGTCACTTCTGCATCCCTGATGGCTTCCCATGAACAACAGGTTATTAGTCCAAATGAAGCGGAAAACTGCATAATTTTATAGGTGGACACCCTTTTCCTGTTGTCCCTAGGAGCCAAGAGGGGCTGGGAAATGCCCTGTCTGTTTGTCTTTTAATTAACGGTCTCTTACCGACCCTGCTCGCTGCGCCAATTTTGTCGTGGTTTTAAGACTCAAAGTTTGGATAAGATGACAGACACGGAGAATTCTTCAAGAAGACGAAAAGCCTTTATTTGCAAACAACTTTTGGCTTGGAACATTCAGAGACAACACGGCCTGGTCTCTCTCTAATTGTTCTTCGATTCATAAAATCAGACAGCTTTTATTACAGTTTCAGCCTATCTTCGGCTACTTGGCATGCATGCTTCTGTAACTTTAATCTCTCACTATGTCCTTGCTATTTAACTTTAATCTCTGAGCCGACCATGGCGTACTAGCTAAAGCAAAATAAAAAACATGACGTAGCTTGTTTTTGTGCCATGACGTCTGTTCACATAAATAATAGCTGACATCTGCGAGCATTACTAGATAAATGTTAAATGCTGCAAAACTAACAATCATGTGAGTCTGAGTACAATAAGCTGATGTCTGATTACATAAAATAGCTGACTATGCTGGCTATGATAAATGTTTTAATTAATTGTTCTTCTATATAATTTCTATATAACTTCTAACTTCTATAATAACTGCTGGGCCTCAAGATGGCGGATGTGCAGGAGTGGGTGCGTTTGTATGGCCGCCTGCCTGCAGTCCGTCCTCTAACTTTTTATTGTCTAAAACATTTTTTTGGAGTCTATTCTTTCTATGTGGGGGGGGGGGGGGGGAACTGTTTTAACCCCAGTCCTACCTTGGTCGGAGATGCGGTTTTCCTCCAAATCGCATCTCCGATCTCCCCATGCGGCCTTCCATCGGGCTAGAGCGGCGTTTTCTGCCGGGGGACCACAGCTTCGGCGGCACAGCGCTGGGACACCAACAAGGAGCGGGCGATGCCTTGCCAGGTCGCCGCTCCGGAGTGCTGTGACCGCCGACCACCAACATCGAGCAGCCGCGGTCTGCAGTCTGTGGTCTGCGGTCTGCAGTCTGCGGTTTGAGGGCTTCCCGCCGCGGGCGGGCGCCGCTAGATCGGAAGCACTGCGGAGTCGAAGCTCCAACCGGCACGGCCTAAAGTCCACGGGCGTCGCAGTCTCCGGGGAAGGAGCGGCCGCTCCAGACATTTCTAAGCTGCTGAGGACTTTTCCACCCGATGCGGGTGAGGCCTATAATCATCGGGCTGCCGTTGCAGCGACTGGCTGCAGTGGCCTCAAACTGGCCCCGACCTCGGGTGGACTAGGAGGAGGAGGAGGACTGGACATTTTGGTGCCTTCCCTCACAAAGGAGAGTGTAGATTCTACTGTGGGGGGATGTTCGTGTTGAATTTCTTATAGTGTGTTGTGTCATTTTTTTCTACCTCTTTTTATTATTTGTATGGATAGTCTTCCCTGTAAAGCACTTTGACTTTGATTGAAATCGACTGAAAAGTGCTATATAAAGGAACCCTCCATTCCTTTCCCGTAAAACACCTTGAATTGCTGTTTGCACGAATGGTGCTATACAAATAAATTTGCCTTGCCTTGCCTTGCCTGGGAAGAAACTGTCCCTGAATCTGGACACGCATTTTCACACGTCTATCCCTTTTGCCTGATTGTGTCGTGGTCCAAATATGCTTAAACAGACAGAAAACAGAAATACAATCTGTATAAGCAGTAATCTTTATTTCGCCAGGTGGGTGTGGTCAAAATCTCTTTACATTATGCTGATAACAGACTATACAGACAATGATTTCAGTACATGTTTTTTACCCCTTTATTCAACGATTCAGCAATACGTTATCTATAAAGTTAGTACAGCTTCTTAAGATTGACAGATCCTTAAGATTGACAGCATCAGAAGATTGACAGAAGATTGACAGGTTCTTCTGACAGAGGAAGGGTTAGCCATATCTATATTATTAAAAGTCTGTTCTTGACCACTTCCTGTTCTGTATATTGATTTTAGAAAAAACGCTACCGCTTATTGGTCCCCGCTACCACGTATTGCTGTGATTTTTGGTCATCTTCCTCAGTCCCCCTCCGCTCATCAGGTGCTGAGGATTTTTCCCATCGATGAAAAATAAAAGAGTTATTGGTGTTTAAAAAATGTTGAGATTCTCTCTCCTGAAGGCCACGCCCCTTCCGGAGGGACTATAAAACCCAGAAGTCTAGAGATGCCTCAGTTCTCTGCAAGATGGGGAATGACAGATTGCAATTCTCAGTCTCTGTGAATAATACTGAACACATGTCTGCTAAACTGTGAGTGGTTTTACTGACCTGTCAGTGCCCTTAATGTGCTTTGAAAATGTAGTTTGAAAATGCAAAAGGGTGTTTTGGTTTTGAACGTGCTAAAGCAAGCTGTGTTGCCTTTGGATTTGAAAGTGCTAAAGCAAGCTGTGTTGCCTTTGGTTTTGAAAGTACTAAAGCATGCTGTGTTGCCTTTGGTTTTGAACATGCTGAAGCAAACTGTGTTGCCTTTCGTTTTGAACGTGCTAAAGCAAGTTGCCTTGCCTTTGGTTTTGAAAGTGCTAAAGCAAGCTGCCTTGCCTTTGGTTTTGAAAGTGATAAAGCAAGCTGCCTTGCCTAATTAGAGCTGTCTTGCCTAATTAGAGCTGCCTTGCCTAATTAGAGCTGCCTTGCCTAATTAGAGCTGCCTTGCCTAATTAGAGCTGCCTTGCCTAATTAAAGCTGCCTTGCCTAATTAAAGCTGCCTTGCCTAATTAGAGCTGCCGTGCCTAATTAGAGCTGCCGTGCCTAATTAGAGCTGCCTTGCCTAATTAGAGCTGCCTTGCCTTCTATATAATTACAAGTCTAATCTTGACCACTTCCTGTTTGCGCTTTATATTGATTTTAGAAAATACGCTACCACGTACGGCTGTGATTTTTGGTCATCTTACTCAGAGTCCCCCTCCACCACGCAGGGCAAGAGGATTTTTCCCATCGATGAAAAATAAAAGTTATTAGTGTTTAAAAAATGTTGAGATTCTCTCTCCTGAAGGCCACGCCCCTTCCAGAAGAACTATAAAACCCGGAAGTGTGGAGGTGGCGCAGTTCTCTGCAATATGGGGGAGAGAGAGGTCGCAATTCTCAGTCTGAGCTGTGAATAACACTGAACACATGTCTACTAAACTGTGTGGTTTTACTGACCTGTCAGTGCCCTTAATATGGTTTGAAAATGTAGTTTAAAAATGCAAATGTGTGTTTTGGTTTTGAAAGTGCTAAAGCAAGCTGCCTTGCCTTTGGTTTTGAAAGTGCTAAAGCAAGCTGCCTTGCCTTTGGTTTTGAAAGTGCTAAAGTAAGCTGCCTTGCCTAATTAGAGCTGCCTTGCCTTCTATATAATTAAAAGTCTTATCTTGACCACTTCCTGTTTGCACTTTATATTAATTTTAGAAAAAAACGCTACCACTTACAGCTGTGATTTTTGGCCATCTTACTCAGAGTCTCCCTCTGCTCATCAGGTGTGAGGATTTTTCCCATCTATGAAAAATAAAAGAGTTATTATTGTTTTAAAAATGTTGAGATTCTCTCTCCTGTCAATCACACCATGAAGGCCACACCCCTTCTGGTGGGAGGGGGGAGGGACTATAAAACCCAGAAGTGTGGGCGTGGCTCAGTCTCTGCAAGATGGGGGAGGGAGAGGTCACGACTCGCTGTCTTTAGTGGCCTTGCACCCTGCTTGAAATGGTATGAAACTGCACTTGAATTTGGTGCCCTTGTACCCTGCTTGAAATGGAATTTCAAGGAATAGCCGTGAGTGAGTGAGCTGCCAGCACAACAGGTTTGAGTGACTGAGACGCCAGCCCAAGAATCCATTCGGCCCACAATGTCCATACTAGCCCTCTGGAAATCAGTCCCTTCAGCGCACAACACCCATACTAGCGCTCCAGAAATCCCCCCCGCCCACTGGCCACCAATATTGGAATTGGTGGGGAGGTGGAATATTGCGTTGGGTGACCAGCCCTCCCGTCTGATGCTGGGATCCAACTGGTCCCACTTTGTCTAGTATGATTATATGAGATGGTTATATTGCTGCAGAACAAGCATTTTGTTTTTTTTCTATTTGTGACAAACATCCTAATCTTGTAGAACAAGAGTTAGTCTGAATTTTCTCCTACGTTTATGTTATAACGGAGACATTCTTGAAGCTGGGCTTGTTTTCTCGCATATGTTATTGGAAATAGGAACATCAACAGTCTGCTGACCTTGTTAATGTACTGAAAGCAAAGGTTAGTGCTTTTTTGCTAGCTTAGCAATGTAATAGAAGATGGTTAAAGCCTGCCTTAATTTCATCAGAATCCATTTTGTATTTTTTACATCATTATTAACTTCCACAGTGGGAGAGGGGAGAAGAGGGAGTGGCCGGGTTGCCACTCATCCTTGAAATAGACAGGTAATTAATAGGCAGATAATGATTGTAATAGGGGCAAAAAACTGATGAGGGATGGTGACGGGACAAAATCTAGCCATGATAAGTCGCAGCAGGTGAGGGGAATTTGAATGGCAGATGGGTGGAGTAAGTGACAAAGGATAGAGCTAAAAAGAGGACAAACGTGTATCAGATAAGGAGAGGATGTGTGAAATATAAAGCCAAAGGGAGGAATATAGTTTGAAGAGGACTGGGGGGAGGGAAAAGAGAGGAGATAATAGGGAAATGAGGGACTCAGGGCTGGTCTTTTAGTGTCCAATAAAGGGAAAAGGTGCAGGGTGGCTGGGTAGGATAGTGAGAGAAATGGATGCACTTGGGAATGGGAGGGGAACAGAGGTAAGAGAGCATGATGAGGGTTTGACTTAAAACTGGAAAATTGAACGTTCATACCGTTGGGTTGCAAGTTACCCAAGCAGAGAGCCACCCTCCACAGATGCAGTCTGACCTAATCAGTTCTTCCAGAACTTTGCATTTTACTCAAAATTCCAGCGTCGTATAGGAGTCCCTTGCATCTCATATACTGACCTATCTGTCCTCGGCTTCCACTACCACCAAAGTGAGGCCGTATACAAAATGGAAGTTTTTTTCCTGCGATATAATTCTTCCAGTTTCCCACCCATAACCAAATGTATTTTCTCCAATGGGAGTTCCATGAGTCCCTTCTCTCACAGCTTCTCCCCCCCCCCTCCCCCCCCCCGATGATTCCTGCTGCTCTCTTGTGCTTTGACCATGTTTCCTCACCGCAATGGTGGTACAGCGGTAGAGATGCTGCCTTACAACGCTTACAGCATTGGAAACTCCGGTTCGATCCCGACTACGGGTGCTTGTCTGTCTGGAGTTTGTATGTTCTCCACGTGTCCTGTGAGATCTTCAGTTTCCTCCCACATTCCAAAGATGTACAGGTTTGTAGGTAAATTGGCTTGGTATAATTGTAAATTGTCCCTTGTGTGTGCATGGTAATCTGAAGAAGCATCCCAACCTGAAAGGTCACCTATTCATGTTCTCCAGAAATGTTGTCTGACCAGCTGAGTTATTCCAGCAATTGTGTCATTTTTTGTAAAACCAGCATCCTCAGTTCCTCGTGTCATCAAATGTATTCCAATGGTATGGGAGAAGTGTCTCCTTTATTGTGATGTTAGTGAACGATGTGGCCATAAAGCAGCCATCTATTTTAACTGGTAATTAACTTAATATATAATCTGTTGTTTGTTTTGATGACTTCATATTTGATCTAATTCTGAAAGAAGATGGGATGCTAGGACTAATCTCTTATGCAAGGTCCTTCTGCATTAAGCAATGCTAGTGTAGAGCACTGTCCATCAAACCATTGACAAGCCAAAAAACATTTAATTTATTGTTTAAGTGACAGAATATATGAGGCTTCAAACCTGTAATTTCATTAATACTGCTCCACTCAATTGGAACAGTTGATCCAAAGATTAATCCAGCTGTTTATAATTGTATTCTATTGTTGCATGACCAAGCTAATAGTTATGTGTGATCAATTTCAGAGATAAGGTAATTGACAATCATAGTTATGGACAGAAAGGACAGGGCAGTTGGTGACAAGACTTGTTCATTCACCCTCAAAACACTGAATTGCTGTCAATTGCACTTGAAATTAAATGCAGGGAGTGAAGCCTGTCTAGTGTTTATTGCATCCTTTGGATGTTATAAACAAACTCATTCAGTTTATTTGAGGTATAATGCAAGCTAACTTGATCATAGCAACTGTGGACATAATCCTTGTAGTATTAAATACATTTATTAAACTTCATTTCTGGTGGTGCAACATTTTCTCCTTTCTACACTGGTTATCTTAAATCTTGACCTTTCATATCAATAGTTGGTAACATGCTGGAGTGCATTTCTGAGGCAGTGGTAGCAAGATATATATAAAATTATAATGAAATGGTACAATATCAACATGAATTAATAAAAGGGAAATTGTGTTTGACAAATCTGTTAGAATTTATTCAAGTTACCATGAGCAGAAGAGATAGAAGCAGACAATTTGAAGTATTATATCTGGACTTTTCTTTGATAAGCTGCTGTTCAGGAAATTATAAAGCAAAATTAGAAGATGCAGTATTGGGGGTAATATATAAGAATGGACAGAAGATTGCAAAACAGACATAAAACAGAGAGAAGTGAGTGAGTCATTTTTATTTTGTTATCTGTAAAGGCTGTAGGATCAATATTTTCCCTACAAGCTATGGCAATGATATGGAGGACGGAATCAAGTGTAACATATCCAGGTTGACCAATGATTCAAAATGAGCTAATGGTATGTGTTGCCAGAAGAGTGCAGAGAGGCTTCAGGGGGATATTGGAGAAGTTGAGCAAATGAACTGGACATAACAGATGGAATAAAACGTGGAAATATATGGAACAATCTACTTTGGTAGAAAAAATAGGACGGAGCATCTTATGTGAAAGACTGAAAGGTGATCATGTTCACAGAGACCTGGGTACTTGTGTCTGCTTATTAACTGAAAGTTAATAAGCAGATACAGTGGGCGATCTATTAGGAAGGCAAATGATGTGTTGGTCATCTGGTTCCAATAACACAGAGCACTGGTGAGACAACATCTGAAATTATGTGCACAGGTTTAGAGATAAAGTTATACAGCATAGGAGCAAGGCCTTTGGCCCAAACCATCCATGCCAACCAAGGTATCACATCATTATAGTCTCATTTGTTAATGTTTGGCACATATTTCTTGAAACTTTCTTGTACCTGTCCAAATGTCTTTTACATGTTGTTATTGTACTTGCTTCAACTACCTCCCCTGGCAGCTCATTCCCTATACCCATCACCATCTTTGTGAAAAGGTAGCTTCTCAGGTTCCTATTAAATCTTTCCCCTCTTACCTTAAACCTATGCACTGTACTTTTTAATTCTCCTACCCTAAGATAATGACTTTGTGCACTGACACCTATATATTCCCCTCATGATTGTATACACCTCGATAAGATCAAACTTCAGTTTCCTGCACTCCAAGAAATAAAGCTGTAGCATGCACAACCTTTACCTATACCTCCAGTTCCAAGGCCTGGCAAATTCCTTGCAAAGCTCCTCGACATCCTTCCCAACATAGTGGCACCTTTCCTAGAATAAAGTGACCAAAATCAAACACAATACGGCAAGTGCGACCTCATCAATGTCTTGTACAACTGTAACATAATGCCCCAGTTCTATCCTCAACTTGCTGACTGATGAAGGCCAGAGTGACAAAAGTCTTCTTCACTTCCTTATTTACCTTTGTCTCCATTTTCAGAGGACTATGTACACCTACATCCTTCTGCTCAACAACATTCCAAGATCCTTCTGCTCTATAATTCTTCCCAAGGCTCCACCATTCACTGAGAACATCCTGCTCTGGTTTGACTTCCCAAATTGCAACACCTCGCGTAAAACTGAACATTAGCCATTCCTCCTGCCTCTGTACACTGTGAACAGCTCAATTGGTATCATGTATAGTCTTTCCGCTGACTGGATAGCAACAAAAAGCTTTTCACGTGTATCTATATGACAATACACTAAACTAAACTAAAATGTGGAGGAATATATTTGTAATGGAAGGAAGATTCACCCAAATGTTTTCTGGGATGTTGATTAGTGATATAAAAAGAGATTGCAGAGATTAGGCCTGCATCCTTTTGTGTTTAGAAGAATGAGATGTGATTTCATTAACACCTAATTATATATATATATATTTTTTTTTGTTTGTTTATTTTATTAGAAGTTAATACAATACAAAACAATACAGTGGTACCTAATTTTAGGTGCCAACTATGTCATAACATAATGCATTCTATGTACAACCTCTAGTTTTATGTTTTTGAAAAGGAGGTAAAAAATATTAAAAAATAAAGAAAAAAATAGAGAAAAGAAAGAGGAAAAATAAATAGTAGAAAATAGAAAAACGTGAAGTGTGTATATAAGAAAAGAAAAAAATAGACAGTAGAAATAGTAGAAAAAGACCCTTAAAAAAGAAATTTTCAAATCTTTGTTTGGAGATGTAAATCTATCCACGACCTGACCTGAAATCAGTAATCTTTACGGTACTGCTGCATCACATGATTCCAAAAAGTCGATGAAAGGGGACCAACTCCTTAAGAATTGGTCATATTTATCTATTAGGCGGAGTCTCATTTCTTCAAGGTGTGCTATGTCCGTCATATTCCTAATCCACATTTTAATAGTTGGTATAGCTGTATTTTTCCAAAATTTAAGTATCAATTTCTTTCCAATTATTAACCCATAATTAAAGAATACTTTTTGGTCTTTGTTTAAATTGATATCTTCTAATATTATTCCAAATATAATCCATTCCATATTAGGTTCTATTCTTGACTTGAAGAGCTTTGTAAACTAATTATTTGTTAATGAGCATTACAGGGCAGATATAGAATTGATGTATCTGGCTGAGATACAGTGCATTCAGAAAGTATTCCACATTTTGTTACGTTACAGCCTTATTCTAAAATGGATTAAATTCATTCTTTTTATCATTAATCTACACACAATACCTCATAATAAAAAAAGCAAAAACAGGTGTTTAGAAATTTTTGCAAAGTAATTAAAAATAAATAACTGAAATATCACGTTTACATAAGTATTCGGACCCTTTGCTATGACACTCAAAATTGAGCTTTGGTGCATTCTGTTTCCATTGTTTATCCTTGAGATGTTTCCACAACTTGATTGGAGTCCACAAGTGGTAAATTAAATTCATTGTACATGATTTGGAAAGGCACACACCTGTCTATATAAGTTCTCGCAGTTGACAGTGCAAAACCAAGCCAAGAAGACGAAGGAATTGTCCGTAGACCTCTGAGAAAGGATTGTGTTGAGACACAGATCTGGGGGAGGGTATAAAACAATGTCTGCAGCATTGCAGGTCCTGAAGAGCACAGTGGCCTCTGTCATTCTTAAATGGAAGAACTTTGAAACCACCAAAACTCTTCATAGAGCTGGCCGCTTGGCCAAACTGAGCAATTGGGGGAGAAGGGACTTGGTCAGGGAGGTGACCATGAACCCGATGGTCACTTTGAAAGAGTTCCAGAGTTCCTCTGTGGAGATGGGAGAAACTTCCAGAAGGACAACTATATCTGCAGCACTCCACCAATCAAGCCTTTATGGTAGAGTGGCCAGACGGAAGCCACTCCTCAGTAAAATGCACATGACAGCCTGCTTGGAGGTTGGCAAAAGGCACCTAAACAAGAATCTCTGATCTGATTAAACCAAGATTGAACTCTTTGGCCTGAAGGTCGTGTCACGAGCACCGTTCATCACCTGGCCAATACTATACCTATGAAGTGTGGTGGTGGCAGCATCATGCTGTGGGAATGTTGTACAGAGGCAGGAACTGGGAGACTAGTCAGGATTGAGGAAAAGATGAACGGAGCAAAGTACAGAGAGATCCTTGATGAAAACCTGCTCCAGAGCATTCATGACATTGACCCTAAGCACACAGCCAAGACAATGCAGGAGTGGCTTCAAGGCAAGTCTGTGAATGTCCTTGAGTGGCCCAGCCAGAGCCCGGACTTGAACCTGATCGAATATCTCTGGAGGGACCTGAAAATAGCTGTGCATCGATGCTCCCCATCCAACCTGACAGAGCTTGAGAGGATCTGCAGAGAAGAATTGGAGAAATTACCCAAATACAGGTGTGCGTAGCTTGTAGCGTCATACCCAAGAAGACTTGAAGCTGTAATTGCTGCCAATGGTGCTTCAACAAAATACTGAGTAAAGGGTCTGAATACTTATGTAAATGTAATATATTGCAGTAATTTCTTTTTAATTACTTTGCAAAAATTTCTAACCTGTTTTCACTTTTTTATTATGGGGTATTGTGTATAGATTGATGTTAAAAAAATGAATTTAATCCATTTTAGAATAACAAAATGTGGAAAAGTGAAGGGGTCTGAATACTTTCTGAGTGCACTGTATGTAGAACCAATCACAGTCTCAAAATAAGGGGTCAAACATTCCGGACAAGTTCTTTCCCAGGTGGAAAATCTATGGAAACCTCCACCCAAGTGGAAAGAGCAGTTGTCGAGTGTATTCATGAAGGATGTGAATAGGTTTTAGAATGTTGAGCAAATCTAGGGATATGGGGTTTATGCAGAACGATGGCATGGAGTGGCACTCTGTGGTCAAATGGAATGGAAGAGTAGGTGTGAATGGCCAAGAGCCCTGCACCCATTTCCATTTCTCATGCTTCTATATTTACCTCTGACCTCCAATACAAAGGCAACATTTCTACCAGTGGGCCAAAGAACACGGCATAACATAAAACCTTATTGGTGGTGAAAAGAAGAGAATATTTTTTTATAGAAAAGATACCAAATGTCAATGATCTGGAGAAAAGATTTTCCTGTTGTCTTGGTAAATGTCAAATAACAAAGGATTATTGCGAAAGATCATAATATTGTTGAAAAACCAACAAACACTTTGATGCCCATCAGAAACATTGACAATGGAACAACAGGGTAAACATTTGTCTTCACTTAGTTTAGAGATGCACCGTGGAAACAGGCCTTTTGGCCCACCAAGACCGCGCCGACCAGCAATCCCCGCACACTTCCACTGTCGTACACACATTAAGGACAATTTACAATTATACCAAACCAATTAACCTACAAACTTGCACCTCTTTGGAGTGTGGGAGGAAACCACGGATTCTGGAGCAAACTCACGCAGGTCTCAGGGAGAACAAACAAACTCCGTACAGACAAGCTCCTGTAGTCAGGATAAATAGTATCTGAGAATGGGCTGCCTACTCATCATTGGTACTGTTATGAAATCAATGGAATGAAAATGTATAGTTCTATCGTAGCAGTTAATTTGCTTTGGCAGATCATAGGTTGTGCAATGAATTCAAATTTTCACCCTAACTGTTTCATACATGATGTTATGCTGCAAATCAGCAAATTACATTAGGAGATCATTGGTAAAGTAAGATGCAATATGTTTTTATAAATTAATTAAAGTTAGGTAGAAGCCAATTGCAGGATTGGGAGCTGCTAGAGATCTTCAGAGTGCAGAGACCACAACCTGGTAAGTTTTTAGTTGAAAAGTGATTGGCCTATTTTGTTCCCCCAATGAGCACATGAACACTGCTTTTTGGAGAGAGCATTTGCAAAACTTCATAGGCAATAAAGAGGGTTTGAGTCTGAACACAAAAATTACAATTGTATTATTTAGGATAGATGCCAGTAAATATTTATTTACACAGTTAAAGAGTGATATCATAATGCTTCTTTAAATACAGGAATTATTTAAGAAATAGTTGATTACACGAAAAGATGAAGACGATGATAGAAACATAGAAGCATAGAAAATAGGTGCAGGAGTAGGCCATTCGGCCCTTCGAGCCTGCACCGCCATTCAATATGATCATGGCTGATCATCCAACTCAGTATCCTGTACCTGCCTTCTCTCCATACCCCCTGATCCCTTTAGCCACAAGGGCCACATCTAACTCCCTCTTAAATATAGCCAATGAACTGGCCTCAACTACATTCTGTGGCAAAGAATTCCAGAGCTTCACCACTCTCTGTGTGAAAAAATGTTTTTCTCATCTCGGTCCTAAAAGATTTCCCCTTTATCCTTAAACTGTGACCCCCTTGTTCTGGACTTCTCCAACATCGGGAACAATCTTCCTGCATCTAGCCTGTCCAACCCCTTAAGAATTTTGTAAGTTTCTATAAGATCCCCCATCAATCTTCTAAATTCTAGTGAGTACAAGCCAAGTCTATCCAGTCTTTCTTCATATGAAAGTCCTGACATCCCAGGAATCAGTCTGGTGAAACCTCTCTGTACTCCCTCTATGGCAAGAATGTCCTTCCTCAGAATAGGAGACCAAAACTGTACGCAATACTCCAGGTGTGGTCTCACCAATACCCTGTACAACTGCAGTAGAACCTCCACGCTCATATACTCAAATCCTTTTGCTATGATCTCTAAATAAGATGGAAACCAAGCATTTACCATTTACTTCCAATGGCATTGTCATTCCAAGTCCCCCATCATCAATATCCTGTGCTACGTAGTCCATCTCCTGACACCACAAAGCAATTCCTTAATCTCAAGGCACAAATTAGGAGCATGACGGAGTTTGGAGATGCAGGAAGAAGAAAGTGCATCGCATATAAGGTCTTTTGAATGAGTCAACAGGAAATGGAGTGGAAAGAGTGGGGAGTAGAGAATGAGATAGAATATGTTGCGAATGAAGCAGCAGGAAGACACATTGTTGCTAGGGTGACCTTGTTCACTCTGGTTCCACTACTTCAGCTATCTGACAAACCATTTTATTATGATACAATACGATACGATATAACTTTATTTATTCGAGGAGGGAAATTTGATCTGCCTACAGTCATAAAACACAAGATACATGAAACCTAAGTAAGTAATTAAGTAAGTTTATTGGCCAAGTATTCACATACAAGGAATTTGCCTTGGTGCTCCGCCCACAAGTAACAACATGACATACAGTGACAGTTATGAATGACTCGGAAAACATTAAACATTAATAATAATAAAACATTAATGATAAAACACCATTGATCAAGCATGTGAACCAACAAAATACCAGATCAAAGGGAGGCTACTGATTTTTGGCTGTTGCGTAGAGCAACTACTCGTGGATAAAAAAACTGTTTTTATGTCTGGCTGTGGCAGCTTTGACAGTCCGGAATCGCCTTCCAGAGGGAAGTGATTCAAAGAGTTTGTGGCCAAGGTGAGAGGGGCCAGAGATGATCTTGCCCGCTCGCTTCCTGGCCCTTGCAGTGTACAGTTAATCAATGGAGGGAAGGTTGCAGCCAATAACCTTCTCAGCTGATCGGACAATTCGCTGCAGCCTCCAGGTGTCGTGCTTGGTGGCTGAGCCAAACCAGACCATGATGGAGAAGGTGAGGACAGACTCTACGATGGCTGTGTAGAATTGGACCATCATTGCCTGTGGCAGATTGTGCTTCCTCAGCTGCTGTTGTGCCTTTTTGACTGTGGAGTCGATGGTAGCCCCCCACTTAAGGTCCTTGGAGATGATTGTTCCCAGGAACTTAACAGACTCCACAGATGTGACTGTGGTGTTGTTGATGGTGAGTGGGGTGAGGGGAGGTGGAGCTCTCCTAAAGTTTACAATCAATTCCACTGTCTTAAGAGCATTGAGCTCTAGGTTGTTGCTACGGCACCAGGATGCCAGTTGTGACACTTCCTGTCTGTAGGCAGATTCCTCCCCATCCTGGATCAGTCCAATCAGGATTGTGTCATCCACAAACTTAAGAAGCTTGACAGAGGTGTCTGTGGAGGTGCAGTCGTTGGTGTAGAGAGAGTAGAGGAGAGGAGAGAGTACGCAGCCTTGCGGTGCTCCTATGCTGAGCGTTTGCGGGTCCGAGATGTGCTTTCCCAGCCTCACATGCTGCTTCCTGTCTGTCAGGAAGCTGGTGATCCACCGACAGAGGGGTTCAGGCACAGTCAAATCGGAAAGTTTGGAGTGTAGTAGCTCTGGCACAATGGTGTTGAATGCAGAGTTAAAATCAAGAAACAGGATCTTCGCATAGGTCCCCTGGCAGTCTAGGTGCTGGAAGATGAAGTGCATGCCCAGGTTGACTGCATCATCCACAGATCCATTGGCCTGATATGCAAACTGCGTAGGGTCCAGCAGGGGGACCGTGATATTTTTCAGCTTGGCATTTCAACTGTCTTCATAACTACAGAGGTCAGTGTGACAGGCCTGTAGTCATTAAGACAAGTAATCCCTGCCTTTTGGGTACAGGGACAATAGTGGAGTTTTTTTTAAAAAAAATTTTTTATTTTATTTTTTTAATTATTTTTATTAGAAGTACGGTAATTTACAGTAATACACAACACTTATATCTTAGTACATTTTTTATACCGCTTCATTTTTTGAGCTTTAAGAGAAAGATAGAAGTAAGAAAAGTAAAGAAAGTGCGCAAGAGTCGTGAAGTGCAAAAGAGTGTTGTGAAAAGAAAGCCCCTTAGAAAAGAAGTTAGAGAAGGAAGTAAAGTAAGAAAGCAGATCCTAGAAAAGAAAGAAAAAGAAAGTAGGAACAATCGCAGAAAGGGAACCACCGACCAAGTCTGTTTTTATTGTTTTACCTCCCATTACCAGGTCCTGATACCATTCTTTATTTATTTATTTTTTAAATTACTATTGCACCTCATGCTTGTAATAGGTCCAAAAACGTAGACCGAATAGTGGAGAATTTGAAGCAGGCAGGGACAGTACATGTTTGCAGGGACTGGTTAAAAATGTCTGTATAGACCGGTGCCAGTTGTTTGGCACAGAGCTTGAGAGTAGAGGGGGAAACATTGTCAGGTACTGGAGATTTCTGGCTTTTCTGTCTTCTGAAAAGCCTCTCCACATCCTCTATTTTTTATTGTTGATGAAGTGATGTTGTTCAGCAAGGAGGGTGTGGGTAATTGGGTGTGAAGTGGTGATTGGAGGAGGGTGGGTGTAGAAGGGCCCAGTCTTTGCAGACTGAGGTCAGGGTGTGAGTGGGTGTGAAGGATGGTTGGGGTGGGAAATGGTCCAGTCTTTTCCTATTGGAGTCTTGCCTTAATTAGGTGTGAAGTAGTGAATGGGAAGGAGAGGGTGCAGGGTCCATTCTTTGCAGACTGGGGTCTGGCTGTGATGCTTGGTTGGTATTGACCTGTCTTGTACCTTTAAGTCACATCCATGCACTCTTTGTGGTTTTGTGTTGCACCCCTCCAAATGCATTGCCTTACCCTTCTTTGAGGTATATTGAATTTGCCATTTTTCTAACCAAATGCCTACTACTAGTCTAAGACTTCCCTCCTTATCAACGACCACAAGGCCATTCTTTTAATCATATGCCTGCGTCTTTATCTTGCCCCGTACATTTAATTAAATTTAATTTATATAAAGAACAAGTACCATAAGGTGTAAAGTAGAATGCCCTGTGGAAATTAAAGTATTAAGACCTACTGGTAACAAAAAATATCCATTAACCATTAGAGTTCGTATTGGTGGAAATGTGTCAGACTCGATAACAATTAGCACGGGAGCACCTCAAGGCTGCGTGCTCAGTCCCCTGCTGTACTCACTCTATACTCATGACTGCGTAGCCGGACATAGTGCGAACTCCATCATCAAGTTCGCTGATGATACCACTGTTGTGGGACGTATCACTGATGGGGATGAGTCAGAGTATAGAAGAGAGATCGAGCAACTGTCCATATGGTGCCAGCACAACAACCTGGCCCTCAACACCAGCAAAACCAAGGAACTGATTGTGGACTTTGGAAGGAGTAGGATGGGGACCCACAGTCCCGTTTATATCAACGGGTCGATGGTTGAAAGGGTCAAGAGCTTCAAATTCCTGGGTGTGCACACCTCTGAAGATCTTTCCTGGTCCGAGAACAATGATGCCATTATTAAGAAAGCACATCAGCGCCTCTACTTCCTGAGAAGATTACGGAGAGTCGGTTTGTCAAGGAGGACTCTCTCTAACTTCTAGAGGTGCACAGTAGAGAGCATGCTGACCGGTTGCATCATGGCTTGGTTCGGCAACTTGAGTGCCCTGGAGAGGAAAAGACTACAAAAAGTAGTAAACACTGCCCAGTCCATCATCGGCTCTGACCTCCCTTCCATAGAGGGGATCTACCACAGTCGCTGCCTCAAAAAGGCTGGCAGCATCATCAAGGACCCACACCATCCTGGCCACACACTCATCTCCCTACTACCTTCAGGTAGAAGGTACAGGAGCCTGAAGACTGCAACGACCAGGTTCAGGAACAGCTACTTCCCCACAGCCATCAGGCTATTAAACCTGGCTCAGACATAACACTGAACTTTACTAGCCAATACTGTTATTTGCACTTTATCAGTATATTGACCATTGTGTATATATTTATAGAATGCCTTGTAGTAAATGCCTACTATGTTCTGTTGTGCTCAAGCAAAGCAAGAATTTCATTGTCCTACCAGGGACACATGACAATAAACTCACTTGACTTGACTTGACTTGAGTTAAAGGCTAATCTGTTGTCGATGAATAACATCCCAATGTATCTGTTCTTTTTTGTCCAAGTGGTCCTGCACAGAGTGGAGAACCAGCAAAATCGCATCTGTTCTTGATCTGTTGTGGCAGCAGATGTATTGATCTTACGGTTCTTTGTTCAGTACTTCACAACAGATAATCTATGAATTATTTTAATCATCACTTATGTCTGTGATGCAGCTTACAAGGAAATTAGTTGGCTAAGTACAATAACACGAAGGCCAGTGATTATAAATATTTTAACTGCACTAACTGCATACATGGCTGATGCACTGGGGACATCACAAAGATCAGAGAGCAGAATAAACAGCAGCAGTATCTAGGGAAGTGCTCTTCTGCAATCCTGCTATTTAACATCCTGCCAGGGACATTTGGGCACAAAGAACTCTTTGACGAATCGTCCTCTGGATTCCAACAGAAGTCTAAATCATCAATAAATGGTTAGTGTTTTTTCATGCAGAAACATCTGAATTACTTTAATGTTTTAGGTCCATGCCAACACATAATTGGTTGTACAAAGGCCTTAAAATTACATTACACAATATTAGCATATGCAAACTGTACACATTCACATGACATTTATTTATTTACATTTTTTCACACAAGCTTTAATATACCTCAAATGTAATCATTCATCCACAGGATTTAAATTTTAGAAATACATTGGGATCAGGGATGGAGTCCAAGAACTCGTTGGAAACCTGATCTGTCGGCCAATGGATTAGTATCAATTTTATTTAGGACCTCGAACAATTAACAATTTATCATTTCAACTCCAGGAATTGAAGGGATACTCAAAATGTACAAATTGGCAATTTTCTAATTAGGGAGCATCACAAAGCAAATTCAGAGAATGAAACCTAAGCAATCTGGCAAATAATTTGAGCGAAGCGGAAGCAGAAGGGTAGGGAAAAGAAGAGGAGGGCAATTGTAATAGGGGACTCTATGGTTAGGGGGTCGGATAGGCGATTCTGTGGACGCAGTCAGGAGACCCGGATGGTAGTGTGCCTCCCTGGTGCCAGGGTCAGGGATGTGTCTGAACGCGTCCAAGATATCCTGAAATCGGAGGGAGAGGAGCCTGAGGTTGTGGTACATATAGGTACCAATGACAAGAGGAGAGGTCCAGAAAGGAGAATTTAGGGAGTTGGGAGGAGAGTTAAGGAGAAGGTCCGCAAAGGTAACAATCTCTGGATTACTACCTGTGCCACGCGACAGTGAGAGTAGGAATGAAATGAGGTGGAGGATAAATGCGTGGCTGAGGAACTGGTGCAGTGGGCAGGGATTCAAATTTCTGGATCATTGGGACCTCTTTTGGGGAAGGTGTGACCTGTACAGAAAGGATGGGTTGCACTTGAACCCGAGGGGAACCAATATCCTGGCGGGGAGATTTGCAAAGGCTACTGGGGAGACTTTAAACTAGAACGGTTGGGGGGAGGGACTCAAATAGAGAAAGATGGTAGAAAATGTGTGAGGCAGGAGGCAGAGAAGGGAAGCACTCGGACCCAAAATGTAGGGGAGAAAGAAGAAAAAGATAATAAACAGAGAATAAGTGGTGGTGGGTTTCTTAAATGTGTATATTTTAATGCTAGGAGCATTGTAAAAAAGGTGGATGAGCTTAGAGTCTGGATTGACACCTGGAAGTATGATGTTGTGGCGATCAGTGAAACATGGTTGCAGGAGGGCTGTGATTGGAAACTAAATATTCCAGGATTTCGTTGCTTCAGAGGTGATAGAATTGGAGGGGCAAGAGGTGGGGGTGTTGCATTGCTTGTCAAGGAAGATATTACAGCAGTGCTTTGGCAGGATAGATTAGAGGGCTTGTCTAGGGAGGCTATTTGGGTGGAGCTGAGAAATGGGAAAGGTGTAGCAACACTTATAGGGGTGTATTATAGACCGCCAAACGGGGAGCGAGAATTGGAAGAGCAAATATGTAAGGAGACAGCAGATATTAGTAGTAAGCACAAGGTAGTGATTGTGGGAGATTTCAATTTTCCACACATAGACTGGGAAACACATTCTGTAAAAGGGCTGGATGGTTTGGAGTTTGTAAAATGTGTGCAGGATAGTTTTTTTGTAGCAATACATAGAGGTACCTACTAGAGAAGGGGCAGTGCTGGACCTCCTGTTAGGAAATGAGACAGGGCAGGTGGCGGAGGTAAGCGTTGGGGAGCACTTCGGGTCCAGTGATCACAATACCATTAGTTTCAATATAATTATGGAGAGGGTCAGAACTGGACCTAGGGTTGAGATTTTTGATTGGAAAAAGGCTAACTTTGAGGAGATGCGACTGCAGAGGCCTCAATAGGCCCCGACTATGGGTGAACTGGGGATGGGACTGGACTTTGCTGCCTTCCCCCACAGTGGGAATCATTGTGGGGGGATGTTTTTATGTTGTTAAATTCTTTGATGTAATCTTTATTTGTGTGCTGCATGGCAAGTCAAATTTCACTGCACCAATTGGTGTATGTGACAATAAATGTCTATCTATCTATCTATCTATTTAAAAGGAGTGAATTGGGACATGTTGTTTTATGGGAAGGATGTAGAAGAGAAATGGAGGACATTTAAAGGTGAAATTTTAAGAGTACAGAATCTTTATGGCCCTGTTCGGTTGAAAGAAAGGCAGTGAAGAAAGCGAATGGTATGTTGGCTTTCATAGCAAGAGGATTTGAGTATAGGAGCAGGGAGGTTCTACTGCAGTTGTACAGGGTCTTGGTGAGACCACACCTGGAGTATTGCGTACAGTTTTGGTCTCCAAATCTGAGGAAGAACATTATAGCCATAGAGGGAGTGCAGAGAAGGTTCACCAGACTGATTCCTGGGATGTCAGGACTT
Organism: Malacoraja senta; assembly: GCA_038087875.1. Taxonomy (NCBI): domain Eukaryota; kingdom Metazoa; phylum Chordata; class Chondrichthyes; order Rajiformes; family Rajidae; genus Malacoraja; species Malacoraja senta. The sequence continues at coordinate 21,603 of JAXLNO010005201.1, read as the reverse complement.
TCATATGAAGAAAGACTGGATAGACTTGGCTTATACCCGCTAGAATTTAGGAGATTGAGAGGGGATCTTATAGAAACGTACAAAATTCTTATGGGGTTGGACAGGCTAGATGCAGGAAGATTGTTCCCGTTGTTGGGGAAGTCCAGGACAAGGGGTCACAGCTTAAGGATAAGGGGGAAATCCTTTAAGATGAGGAAAAACGTTTTCACACAGAGAGTAGTGAATCTCTGGAACTCTCTGCCACAGAGGGTAGTTGAGGCCAGTTCATTGGCTATATTTAAGAGGGAGTTAGATGTGGCCCTTGTGGCTAAGGGGATCAGGGGGTATGGAGAGAAGGCAGGTACGGGATACTGAGTTGGATGATCAGCCATGATCATATTGAATGGCGGTGCAGGCTCGAAGGGCCGAATGGCCTACTCCTGCACCAATTTTCAATGTATCTATGTATCTATGAAAGGAAATAGTAAAAATTGGAAAGATCCATGGTTTTCAAGGGAAATTGGACACTTGGTTCAGAAAAAGAGAGAGATCTACAATAATTATAGGCAGCATGGAGTAAATGAGGTGCTTGAGGAGTATAAAGAATGTAAAAAGAAGATTAAGAAAGAAATTAGAAAAGCTAAAAGAAGATATGAGGTTGCTTTGGCAAGTAAGGTGAAAGTAAATCCAAAGGGTTTCTACAGCTATATTAATAGCAAAAGGATAACAAGGAATAAAATTGGTCCATTAGAGAGTCAGAGTGGACAGCTATCTTCAGAGCCAAAAGAGATGGGGGAGATATTGAACAATTTATTTTCTTCGGTATTCACCAAGGAGAAGGATATGGAATTATGTGAGGTAAGGGAAACAAGCAGAGTAGCAATGGAAACTATGAGATTCAAAGAAGAGGAGGTGCGGACACTTTTGAAAAATATGAAAACGGATAAGTCTCCGGGTCCTGACAGGACATTCCCGAGGACATTGAGGGAAGTTAGTGTAGAAATAGCAGGGGCTATGACAGAAATATTTCAAATGTCATTAGAAACGGGAATAGTGCCAGAGGATTGGCGTACTGTGCATGTTGTTCCGTTGTTTAAAAAGGTTTCTAAGAGTAAACCTAGCAATTATAGACCTGTTAGTTTGACGTCAGTGGTGGGCAAATTAATGGAAAGGATACTTAAAGATAATATATATAAGCATCTGGATAAGCAGGGTCTGATTAGGAACAGTCAACATGGATTTGTGCCTGGAAGGTCAAGTTTGACTAATCTTCTAGAATTTTTCGAAGAGGTTACTAGGGAAATTGATGAGGGTAAAGCAGTGGATGTTGTCTATATGGACTTCAGTAAGGCCTTTGACAAGGTTCCTCATGGAAGGTTGGTTAAGAAGATTAAATTGTTGGGTATTAATGGTGGAGTAGCAAGATGGATTCAACAGTGGCTGAATGGGAGATGCCAGAGAGTAATGGTGGATGACTGTTTGTCAGGTTGGAGGCCGGTGACTAGTGGGGTGCCTCAGGGGTCTGTGTTGGGTCCACTGTTGTTTGTCATGTACATCAATGATCTGGATGATGGTGTGGAAAATTGGATTAGTAAGTATGCAGATGATACTAAGATAGGTGGTGTGGTGGATAATGAAGTAGATTTTCAAAGTCTACAGAGAGATTTAGGCCATTTGAAAGAGTGGGCTGTAAGATGGCAGATGGAGTTTAATGCTGATAAATGTGAGGGACTACATCTCGGCAGGACAAATCAAAATAGGACGTACATGGTAAATGGTAGAGAATTGAGGAATGCAGTTGAACAGAGGGATCTAGGAATAACTGCATAGTTCCCTGAAGGTGGAATCTCATGTAGATAGGGTGGTAAAGAAAGCTTTTGGTGTGCTGGCCTTTATAAATCAGAGCATTGAATATAGAAGTTGGGATGTAATGTTAAAATTGTACAAGGCATTGGTGAGACCAATTCTGGAGTATGGAGTACAATTTTGGTCGCCTAATTATAGGAAGGATGTCAACAAAATAGAGAGAATACAGAGGAGATTTACTGGAATGTTGCCTGGGTTTCAGCAACTAAGTTACAGAGAAAGGTTGAACAAGTTAGGTCTTTATTCTTTGGAGCGCAGAAGGTTAAGAGGGGACTTGATAAAGGTCTTTAAAATTATGAGCAGGTTAGACAGAGTTGACGTGGATAAGCTTTTTCCATTGAGAGTAGGGAAGATTCAAACAAGGGGACATGACTTGAGAATTAAGGGACAGAAGTTTAGGGGTAACATTAGGGGGAACTTCTTTACTCAGAGAGTGGTAGCTGTGTGGAATGAGCTTCCAGTGGAAGTGGTGGAGGCTGGTTTGATTTTATCCTTTAAAAATAGATTGGATGGGTATATGGACGGGAAAGGAATGGAGGGTTATGGTCTGAGTGCAGGTAGATGGGACTAGGGGGAAATAAATTAAAAAAAAATGTTCGGCACGGACTTGAAGGGCCGAGATGGCCTGTTTCCGTGCTGTAATGGTTATATGGAAGCCACTTTGGATTGCTACTTGGCCTAGTCAGCCACAGCAGGAAATGCAACCGTAGATGAAACATTCTCCTCTTCAAATATGACAACATTAAAGCCACACCATCTTCTCTCGCATATGGATGAACGCTAACTAACCAACCAACCAACTAACTGGGTTAAACCAGAAAAAAAATGGCAGCATGACTTCCCAAGTATAGACCACCCTGATGGTTGAATATCATGCATGACAGCATAAGGTGAAAATATTTTTTACATCGCACATATTCACATTTAAAATACAGAATTATAGAAAATATAGAAAGTGGGGTGAAATATTTTAAAGATTGGAAGGCAAATGGTACATTAAATAATATTGTCTGGTAAACATAATTAACATAATTAGTTTAGGTAGGCCCAGTCAGCCACAGCAGGAAATGCCACCATAGATGACACATTTTCCTCCACAAATACGACAACAAAGCCACACCATCTTCTCTCGCAGATGGAAGAATGCTAACTAACTAACCAACCAACTAACTTCCGGTTAAACCAGAAAACTATTGTAAACTAAGTTACTTGATGAATATGTAAAGAGAAACAAATTATACAAGAAAGATTGGGGCCTCTTGGAGACCAATAAACTATGTGTATAGTTCCAAATGAGTACATAGTGTTTCACTTTATTAAACTGAACGGGGAAGAATGAACAATTGTAATGTGATAAACATAGAGAGAGTGCAGACATTTAAAGTTGTCCAACATCTCTAATAGTGGATAACATTCTAGGCTCTTAAAAGAAGCAAAGACACAGATAGCAGAGAATCGGGCTATCCTTTCCTATCCTTTTGGTAGTATTCTGTTATTTTAGTATCAATATTTAAAATGTTACCAAATCTAAGCTTAATATTAGTTGTTGTCAAATAATTGGAAACAAATCTGAGGTAATATAGTGGGACAGTGCCCCCTTCCTTGTATGCCACCCTCATACCTATTACTGGCTAACTGACCAGGGGAGGGCAATCCCCAGAATTATTGGTAAAAGCTGTGTCCAAATAGCTGATATTGGTTGGCCACTTGAACTGTGTCAGCCTAATCCTTATAAAACACAGGTGTTCGAGGGAGAGGAGGGAGAAGTTGTTTGCTTCCTTGCTAGCAGTAGTCACTGTTGCAGGTTTGAGCAAGACGGAGCCACTGGGACAAAGCCGAGACCATCAATGCTAATGTGCGGTCAAGACTGGGTTGCCGGAAAGAAACCCTAGACACTCAGTGCCTCTACTGAAGCTAAGACTGAGTGGCTGGGGCAAGCCTGAGACACCAGATCCTCTTCCTACCCACACATAATGAGGAACTGCACCCACACACAACAGAGACAAAGACTGGCCAGCAGGATAATCCAGACACTTGAGCTAGTAGGAAGAAACCTGTGAGCATCAGTGCCTCCTCTCGAGGCAAGGGTGAACTACAGGAAGAAGCCTGAGATTGCCATGCCTTCTCCTTCGAAGATCAGGACTAAGCTGGGACAAGCCTGAGATCACCAGTGTCATCACATATGCAGTCTGTTAGCGAGTAACTGTGCCCTCATGCACAGTTTTTACCACTGGAAATATTTTTTAATATATGAGTTTACCCTACTGCGAGTGTGGTCACTGTCAAACCTGGCATTGTCTCCATTGCCACAATAAAAATGATCATTTAGAAACATGGGTTAATCAAGGAAGTTGGTTAAGGTTATTAAATGGAATATTACAATTGACTGCTGCAATTTGTTTGCTAAATTAACAAAGAGGATGCATGAACATTGCAGATGTGATATAGTGTACATGCATTTTAGCCATCTCAAATGACAAGTTGATCGTAAAGAATGATCTAATTGAACACTCGTGAAAGTATCAGTTTGATCGCAAATTGGATGAGCGACAAAAAGGCTTTGTAGCCAATTCATGAACAACACCTATTAGAAAAATAGGGATTCCTAAACTGATGATGTCTCTATTTTTAATTAATTGTTCGCTTAGCTGAGGGTCAATGCTGGGGAAAAGGGATTTGTAAGGTAAACCCCCATATCCCAGCATGTGTTTAAGCTAATTTTATGAGGATATTCTTTACATCTTAAAGCATTATGGTAACCCACAACCAGAATGAAACTTATCTATATTAAATATAATCTGTAGTGGCTGTACAGGGATAATTTGGCATGAACGTAAGAAGACACAAACAAACCAATCCTCAAGAAAGTTGGAAGTAGTAGGTGTTACAATGTAAAATGATTTAAGGTAATGATTGTCGAGAGAACAAAGAACAACTCAATAGATTATGAGGAGGAATCAACCACAAAGGAACAATGATGAGATAAAGAAGGGAAACTGCAGAAACATATTGGCCAGCAACGAGTACAATAATGCCAAACAGTGAGGATGGATCAATAGATTCCAAGAAAAATTCATTCTATTCAACAACGAAAATCAATTTGCTAAAAATATAATGTAATAGGTTAAGAGTTGAGGATAAAGCTAAACTGGATGCCAAATGGGCTGAACAGATTTAAGAAAACAATGTCAACAAAATAGGTTCAAAAGGCCATTAAGTTGGCTAGAAATAATAGGAAACAATATTATTTAAATATCATTAGTGACGTGATCCTAATTAGGTTCTGAATTCCTGAAGTAGATAATACAAAACATTATCAATCAATTCAGAAAAGTTATTCTTTGGCCATCTCCAGAAATTTCAGAATTTTTGGTCTGCGGTGGTCTTGAGCTTGTCCCTGCTTTGGGATAGCCTGTGTGCAAACTGATTCAGGAAAGTCCACTTTGTCTAGGTACCACATGTAAGCAGTACAAACATCTATCCATTTCTTTAGTTTGACATAACGTCTATTACCTATTTAAAAACAAGGAACTGCAAATGCTGGTTTACAAAAAAGAGGATACAAGGTGCTGAAGCAACTCAACGGAGCAGTCAGCATCTCTGGAGAACATGGAGAGGTGACGTTTCAGGAATGGTCCCAACATGAAATGTAATCTATCCATGTTCTCCCGAGGTGCTGCCCAGCCTGCTGAGTAACTCCAGCACTGTGCCTTTTTTTATCCATCAACGATTGTCAGATTCTTTGCTTACCCACCATTGCTTAGATAGAAACATGACTGCTGCTCTGTGTGTGTGTCGACATCCTACATGTATTTGTCTCTCACACCTCAAGAGTCAAGAGTGTTTAATTGTCATGTGTGCTGACAAAAGAACAATAAAATTATGACTGTCTTTGTAATTATGCTCCTAGAGCTAACCCCCCTTCGTCTAGTTCAGTAAAACACCGAGTCGAGCACTGGACCACTAGAGCTTTTATTTTATGAAACAATAACGAATCCCCTATACAATACCTAACCACCGCGGGATCGACCCTTGTCTCTGCTTATCCAAGCCCATCAGCCTCGTGCAAGCAGATACCTCCAAAAGGTTATGCAAAAGGCCAAGCGCTCCACCAGAAGATCGACATAATGCAACATTCTCCTGAGGAGTATAAACAATTCAAACAAGGCTTCACACTTCAGCCAATCATCAAACAGTAACACAAACACCTTGCAACATTATTAAGTATTTACAATCCTTCTGCAGCCAGCCAATCCTGCAAATGCATCTCCAACACCTTTGAGCTCTTCTGCAAAGTCCTCATACATTTTAACAATAGTGAGGACATCTGGATCTTTCCTCATCCTGCATATCTAGGGTCTAGACTAGCTGGTGCTAACCCACAGCCTGTAGCTTTACACAGAAATTGACCAAGCAGGCACTGCAGATGCAAAGATCCTCCATTTTATAATACTCTATTTTAGTCAATATTAACATCTTCATTCCAGCTTGAACTTATCTACATGGAGGTAGAGCAGTCCAGTCTCATAGATCAACATAATCCAAAACACAACAAAAATTATCGACGGAAAATATCACAAATGAAATAATATAAAGACACAAGAAGCGAGAAATGACATACGATATTACCAAAATCATAAGATATTAAATATTATAAACTATTGTCCACTAAAATGTCTTCCATATTCTGTAACTTACACAGGTTTAACCCTTAATTGGAACCCATGACAGAAAATGATATACATTTCCTTCCGAATCTATACAGATGAAGAAAACAGTGTGTCGTTCCTTAAGCCAGCATTAAGTAGCATTCCTTGACTCGATACAGGCAATCAATTCTATCCGTAGCTTGGTTTGTTTCCAAAGTCTTCTCTGAACCTTCCCCATTTTATGATATAAAAATGACACCCATGACAACTTCAATGTCACAAATTTCCTCTTTTTTCTGTTGCCTGCTATAAGAATGTGAAACATATAGCAATGTTTGATGCTTAACTATTAGCACAACAAAGATGCATAGATGGTTAAAAAAAAAGTTTGAGCTTATCAGCTTTCCAAAAGATTGTTGAATAAGTTTAACTCGCATGACATTTCTGATATTTGCCATTTTCAAAAGCTGTCAGAGGTGGAAACAGCCAACCTGCTACTCGTGATCACCTTCAAATCTTTGGTGCCAGCCACACCACAGGGGATTATATAAACATGAATTTTCAGGATTTCCTCTCACCTATCAGACAGTTTGAACATTTCAGCACAAAGTCCTAGAGTTTCTCAAAGCATTTGGGATAGAGTCTTTAGTAAATCTTTTGTCAATTTAAGTTCATCAGGTGTTAAACACCCTTCCTGCTGCAGATTTCTGTTTACAATCCAGGAGCGCTCCTTCATTGACCGTTTGCATATTAAAGTTATTTCAAGTCTTGAAAGCTCGAGATACTGTGGGTTCATGCAATGAACAACTCAAGTATTTTACCTCTGCCATTGGTTTTGGTACCAGTTTTATTTTTATTAATTTTGAGAAAATATCAAATATTTCATACCAAAAATTTTGGATTTTGGTACCAAAACCAGAATGGATCATTTTTGGAATATCGGAAGGTATCCCTGAATTAAATGTGTACCAGAAGAACTTATTCAATTACGGGCTAATAATGGGTAAAAGGCTCATACTTAAATTCTGGAAAAATGCGCCCACACCAACAATAAAAATGTGGACATCAAATATGTTGGAAACATTACATCTGGAAGAGATGAGATTCCTCTTAGCAGGGAAAGCAGACCAATTCCAAAAGACGTGGTCTACGTTTTTGGACCTATTACAAGCATGAGGTGCAATAGTAATTTAAAAAATAAATAAATAAAGAATGGTATCAGGACCTGGTAATGGGAGGTAAAACAATAAAAACAGACTTGGTCGGTGGTTCCCTTTCTGCGATTGTTCCTACTTTCTTTTTCTTTCTTTTCTAGGATCTGCTTTCTTACTTTACTTCCTTCTCTAACTTCTTTTCTAAGGGGCTTTCTTTTCACAACACTCTTTTGCACTTCACGACTCTTGCGCACTTTCTTTACTTTTCTTACTTCTATCTTTCTCTTAAAGCTCAAAAAATGAAGCGGTATAAAAAATGTACTAAGATATAAGTGTTGTGTATTACTGTAAATTACCGTACTTCTAATAAAAATAATTTAAAAAAATATATATATATATATTTTACCTCTGCCATTGGTTTTGCTACCCTCCTGCCAGTGTGCATCTACCTAAAACTTCCTTGAAAAAGACAGGTAACCAAATGTGGCCTGGCACTGTTGACTTACATAGGATACATCAGTAATTGTCATTGTGGTTGCTGGTTTTAATACTTGTACTTATTCCATAAACCTAAAATGTTAGAAGTACTGTATGTGTTATGACATCCTACTTGCTTAATGAAATCTTGTCAGGCATGGGGCAAGGGGTATGATTTCCTACCCGCTTAGTGACCGGAGAAGAAACTTTGTCCATTGACTATATTTACGGATATTATCATAGTCATACAGCATAGAAACAGGCCCTTCGGCCCAACACCGACCAACAGTCCCATCTACACATCCCACCTCCATGGGTTTAGCATATATCATCTCTAAACCTATCCTATGTACCTGTCTAAATGTTTCTTAAACGTTGCAATAGTACCTGCTTAAATATCGCGATAGTACCTTGTCAAATGTATTGACTTTGAACCTCATGAGGATGCCAGAGGAAACAAATACCCGTTTTCAGCATATATTCAGCAGAATTACTTGTGCAACCAACATTGAATTCAATCTTCTGCTTATTTTTTTGATTTAACAAAAATTAAACTGAAGAATTTCTCCATAAATTTGGAGGCTGGTTTTTTGCCATTTTTTTCTGGTCCTATCAGTATCCTCATAAATCCTCTCTGTACTCTTTTCAGCTTAACATCTTTCCTGGAGCAGGGGTGACCAAAATTGAGCACAATACTTCCAATGTGGTCTCACCAATGTCCTGTACAACTGTAATAAGGGCGGCACATTGGGGCAGCAGTGGAGTTGCTGCCTGAAAGAGCCAGGATCCCGGATTCGACTCTGACTGCAAGTGCTGTTTGTATGGAGTTCGTATGTTCTCCTTATGACCGCATGGGATTTCCCCGGGTGCTCCGGATTACTCCCACATTCCAAAGACCTGCTCTGTCCTGTGCATTCATCTGAGGATAAGATACTGTAAGACCATCCATCAACACATGTTAAATTTCTACAATGCATTTAATGCAAAATGTTTCTCAGAGCAGGAAGCAATAGATTAATAAGGGGTGAAAAAAGGAGATATTAGATTGGTCAAAAACTGGAGTTTAGAAGGATGAGAGGGTATCTTATTGAAACATATAATATTATTAAGGGTTTGGACACGCTAGAGGCAGGAAACATGTTCCCGATGTTGGGGGAGTCTAGAACCAGGGGCCACAGTTTAAGAATAAGGGGTAAGCCATTTAGAACGGAGACGAGGAAACACTTTTTCTCACAGAGAGTTGTGAGTCTGTGGAATTCTCTGCCTCAGATGGCGGTGGAGGCTGGTTCTCTGGATACTTTCAAGAGAGAGTTAAATAAGGCTCTTAAAGATAGCAGCGTCAGGGGATATGGGGAGAAGGCAGGAAAATGGTACAGATTAGGGATGATCAGCCATGAACACATTGAATGGTGGTGCTGGCTCAAAGGGACAAATGGCCTACTCCTGCACCAACTGTCTGTTGTCTATTGTCTATTATCTATTGACTCAAAGAAGCGGGCCTTAATCAGAACCTCAAAGGAAAAGAGAGCAACCTAGATGGGGGGAAATTGGTTCCACAGGAGGGAGAGTTGGCAAACAAAGTTCAGATCAATTGAAAAAAAAATGTCAGAATGAAGTGAGAAGAATTTATGTGGCACAGTGTCTTGCTATGAGTTTTTTCTCTGTCTGAAAATTTGATTGAAGAGATGCAATAGCAACTTTCAAAACATAGATACAGATTTGACAAGGTGGAATTTGCAGGATGATAGGGAAAGTGCTGCAGGTGTGAAAGGTTAAATGGTTGAATTAATTCTCTTTTGTGTAATTCAATGATTCTATCAAGGGGATTTTAAGTCCTAAATACAGATGGATTCATGTTAATTGAGTGTAATAGGTTTTTTTTACATCTCAAAGCTAGTCCCAACATGTCTGGAAGAGAGCTGGACGAGGCCACCAATGTGATGAAGGCATCTCCAACAAATGGCCAATGCAGTCCCTTGTAAGGTCCACCCATGTCCAGTGGAGCCAGTCTAATTCTTGTTGGCACATGGAATACTTACTTGTCATAATAAGGTTAATATTTGGTCTGCATCAGAGACTTGACCCAGTCCAGCTGAATTTCTGAGGCATGGATAAACTTGGCAGCACAGGGAACTGAGCACAGTGGTGGAGAAGAGACAAAGAGCTTCATGGACCTGTTTGTAGGAAGGAGGTGTCGTTGTGCTTCCTCTTAATCTGCCTATTACCAACAAATAAAGAAATCCAATCACAAGTATCTTGTGTCTTGAACCTGTTCCCCCCCCCCCAAGATTCCTGCTAAACACGAGGCAAATTACACTCGCACCACATTCCCCCCATTCCACACTCAATATTTAACATTCCGCCTCCGGAATTACGGGTTTAACTAACCGACTCACTTGGATAGGAGCCCTTGTACTGACACAATCTCACCCCATCCCCACCTCCAATCACTCATACAAACATGCGGGTTCTCACTCATGTCACGTTAGTGTTCCTTCCTACTCCTGGTGGCCTGTTTCATTCTACAGTGACCCCCATGCAGCCCATAGTCATTTTTGGAAAAAAGCCTGACCTTGGTCCATTGAAAATAAAGATGGCCTGCACCATGGCTTAAAATTCTATACAATATGGGAAAATCTAGCTATCTGGTCAATAAAATAATGTAACTACTAATTTAATTAACATGGATAATGCTGATATAAAGCTATAAAAGGTCACCTCAAATTAATTGTTTTAGTTTCTAATCTTTATTTCAGATCGGTGTTGAAATCAATTAGAATATATTCCTCAGAATTGCTTTAGATTTCTTCCAAAATATGTTCGCACATCCTAATTGGGAAGGAAAAGGGTTTAAAAGATCCACATTACACATAGGAGAATTAAGGTATAAAGATTAAGAGATGAATGAATTAACTCTGCAAAGAGCAGCTCAGCATGGTGCACAGGGACTTGTAACCTGGAGGAATATAAAGGTTTGGCATGGGTGGACCTTACAAGGGGCTGCATTGGGCATTTGTCAGAAATGCCTTTATCACATTAGTGTTGACTCAGCTATCAGGACTTGAGGTATTGTGTCAGGTGCTGATTCAAGGGTCAAAACTTTAAACAGAATTCTTGTTTCAATTTCCCCCTTTGTCAACACTTTTCTCAAAGGTTAGTACTCTGCAGCAATGCCTGTAAGCTGGGAAGCACTTTGACATAGTTCAGTGAGCACTGAGCAACTGAAGCTAAAGTGTCAAGTTAATCTGGTGTCACTTGTGTTGGTGTCTGGGTTATGAAATAAAGGTCTCCATAGACTTACTTGTTTTTGACCTAATGCTCTTTCCAATTGAACATGTAAGAGGACACCAATACAAAGCTTTTACACATCAACACCAACATACTTCTCCATTTGCAGTACAGGCTTGTTGGTGCATTCAGGAAGCCTTTCAATATGAGCCATTTTCTGCTGTACAATGTCTTTTTTTCCATTAATGAGCCATGGATCCAGCATCTGCATGCAACGGACTCTGCCGTTGTTCGCTATCCCTTATCACCAAACAATTTTACTCTCCACCCAACACAGGCCCTACACGCATGGGAAGAAATAGCTTTTAAAACATGGGGTGGGGGGGGACACAATTGCTTGGCGGCCCGATGACAAGTGTGCATGACAACGAACAATTTTATCTCCTCCCATCAAAAGTTTCTTTATATATGTTTTTGTAAGTTTGTGAAAAGTTTATGTGTTGTTTTATTTCCCTCTCCCTCTCCCTCTCCCTCTCCCTCTCCCTCTCCCTTCTCCCTCTCCCTCTCCCTCTCCCCTCTCCCTCTCCCTCTCCCTCTCCCTCCCCCTCTCCCTCTCCCGTTTACCTTTATTTGCTTCAGTTTTATTCAGTGTTATTTATCACATTGTAGCTTTTGAAAGGTTTAAGCGGGTATCGGACGGTCGTTAAGGCTCTGGACTGTGAGCACGGGCTTCCTGGCGTGTAGGTACAGTTCCTCATTCACCCCACGTTATTTAGTAATCTTTAACCCAGCATTTAGGAAAAATGATGGGTAAAAATTACTAAATAATGTGGGTGAATGAGTGACTGTACCTGCACGCCAGGAAGCTCGTGCTCGCGGTCCGGAGCCCTTAATGACCGTCCAAACAGTCCGATACCCGTTTAAAATCTTTCAAAAGCTGCAATGAGATAAATAACACTAAATTAAACTGAAGCACATAAAGGCAAACAGAAGAACTAACCTTGGAGCAGAGAGAGAGAGAAAAAAAAGAAACAACACACTAAACTTTTCACAAACTAACAAAAACATACATAAATAAACTTTTGATAAACTAACAAAAAATAAACATAAACATACTCAAATTGTTAAAATTCATATAACATCCCTAAATGATGAGTACACATTTCTAAATAGCGTGGGTGAATGAGGGGTATTGGAGGGGACCCTCCAATACCCGTTTAAATCTTTCCCATCCACCAATACATCCAAAGTTCACAAAGGGTCTGAAGAAGGGTCGAGACCCGAAATGTCACCTATTCCTTCTCTGCATAGATGCTGCCTCACCCGCTGTGTTCTCTAGCATTTTTTTGTCTTCCTCCAATGTTCAAATGTAATTACACCCGCATCAGACAGTTTTTAAGAAATTCTCCCATGAATTTTATTCAAAGGGACGTGTCAGTAATACTTGAGGTCAAAACACAATTATATTTACAGAGGAATGCATATCGATGTATTGGTTGGTGACACATCGAAATAACAGTATTAATATGATGTTAACAGTAGCCATTAACAAGCCATAACAGTGACAGTTAACAAGACGTTTTTGTCTCAGAGGAATGAAGTGATAAACGACTCCAATCATTCTGCAGGTGCCCATTAAACCCGAGAGCTTTTTAAAAACGTTAAATTCCTAGGCGGTTTTGCTTTTCCTGCAAACTATTTTGTGCACTGTATGAGGAATGGACGAATGTTTATCATTACGAAAGGATGACATTTAATTGTTTTCAGAGTCTGAGCCAGCTGACCATGCATGCGGGCGCGACTCCACAGCGAGCGATCGGATGGGAACGGATTGCAAAATACATGTTTCACAAAACATGGGGGGATTGTCCCCCACCTCTCAAAACATGGAGGGAACGTGTGTCCCCTGTCCCTCCCCCCCCTCCCCCCCCCCCCCCCAGATTTCTGCCCAAGCACCCAACATAGACTTTGCACTGAAGATAGACACAAAAGGCTGGAATAACTCAATGAGTCAGGCAGCATCTCTGGAGAAAATGAATAGGTGACATTTCGGGTTGAGACCCTTCTTCAGACTTCAAAAAGTCATCTATTTCTTTTCTCGGGAGATGCCGCCTGACCTCCTGATTTACTTCAGGTTTTGGGGCTATCTATGGTGTAAACCAACATCTGCAGTTCCTTCTTACACATACACCCTACCCTGTTGTTTCTCCCTATCAGTAACTACTTCAGCTCACTTCTGAAGTGGATGTGTCCATGCAAAAAGCCAATCTGTCTTAATTATTCGGCAAAAATCCAAGTACATTAACTGCATGAGTCCTGCCGCAGCGACATCCAAAACAAATTCAATTCTCCCAGTATTCATAGTTGCATGGAGTTCATGGACTCTTAATGAACTATGAAAATTAAGCCCCTGTCCCACTTACGTGTCCTTGGCACGCTAATTACGCGACCTCGTGGTCGCGTTGAGGCGCTACGGTCCCGCGAAGGTCGCGCGCGATTTCATGCATTCGCACAGCCGTCTGGAGCTCGTGACGTCATTTGAAGATGGACACAAAATGCAGGAGTAACTCAGCGGGACCGGTTGCGTCTCTGGAGAGAAGGAATGGGTGATGTTTCGGGTCAAGACTCTTCTTCAGTCTGAAAGAAGGTCTTGACCTGAAACGTCAACCATTGCTTCTCTCTGGAGATGCTGCCAGTCCCGCTGAGTTACTGCAGCATTTTGTGTCTATTTTCAATTTTCTTGGCCCCGCTCTGGGAGTAGAAGTGGGGGCGGATCCGGACCGCAACGGCCGTGAGCCCCAGGCCGATTTCGGCGATCGTTTGCCTGCTTCTGCTGCTGTTGGAGGTGAGATGTTGCATCGCGCCAGGGTCTTGGGCCTGTCCCACTTTGGCCGTCAGTTACGCGACAGGCCCTTAGCGCGCGAAGATTTTGTTCGCCACAAAAATGTCGGAGTCCCGGGCAATGTCGCGCACAACTACATACCCCTCCGCGCTTCTCAGTGGGACTGGCCCCGCGCGGCCACACGATGCGCGTGTGCCTCAACGCGACGACGAGTCACGTAATTTGCGTGCCAAGGATACGTAAGTGGGACAGGCCCTTTAGTCAAAAAGATAAAGTATGAATTAATCCTGACAAGCAACAATGTTTCAACAGCTCGATAAGACCAATATCTGAATAGCATGTGCTCATCGGATGAATGCAGTGAATTTGCTCAAGGTGATTATCAGGGAGAGAATAGGAATGATTACCATTGGCGAATGGACAGATAAAGAGGTGAGGGATATTTGCTCCTTTAAAATATGTGGTGGTGAGAAATGATGTTCTGGATTAGGCTTGAAATGACAGGTTAAGAGACGTGAAGGGATTTGTGCATCATCGGGTTTGCTGGACTTCCCTCTCCTGGTTAGGTCATAGGAGCTTTATCTGCAGAACACTCCAGCTACCGACCTGACCCTAGTCAAATCTCTCACACTAGGGGAAGAATATCCCTCTCTCAAGCCTTGCTTTCAATTCAGGAAAAACATTAAACAATGAACTACCTCATGGGCCTGTTCCACTTCGGCAACTGTTTAGGCGACTGCAGGAGACTATGCAGTCACCACATGGTCGCCACATGCTTGCGGGTAGTTGCCAGGGAGTCGCCTTCATGGTTGTGAGGAGTTCCCGCATTCTGGGAACTTGTCGCGGCCTCATTATGGTCACCGCAAATTTTTCAACGTTGAAAAATTAGCAGCGACTAGAATGAAGCCGCCATGGAGAGTAGCAAGAATTCTCGTGCCGTAGGTGGGTCACCAGGAGGTCTTAATGGGTTGCCAGGTCGAAGGTTCTCGGAGGTTTTCGTAGGTTGTAGCAGGTGCTGACCGATGAATTTCATTGACTCATTGGGGAAAAAAAGGTAAAACAGTAGTTTTCAGAACCAAGGATAACCGACCGGTAATGTTAAATGTCCGCCGAGCTTCACAGCCGTGTTTCTCTGGCTTCTTAAAAGTTGTCTCCACTCCTTTTCCCCCCTTCGGGAGCACCCAGAGAAAACACAAGCAGGTCATGGGGAGAACGTACAAACTCTATAGAGACAGCACCCGTAGTCAGGATCGAACCCAGGTATCTGGTGTTGTAATGGTGCAACTCTCCTGCCGCGCCACTATGCAGCCCCATTGTGAAACATTTCCTTCTTACGTGCAAACTCCTAATTCAATTTTTTGATGGTTGCTTTGAAGACTAAACGTAAGATTGTGTTATGTAAATCCTAATTATGTCTGCTGGTGCATAATTATTAACCAGGAAATGAAACAGTAAGGTGATGCCTGCTCAAAAATGAGCGATGTTGCAGAATTTCTGCTGGTTCTGTCGCTTCAACCATTCGCATCAGGCACATCTCTTCCATATATTGAATTGATTATTTCTACTATTAAGGACGTTAAGCATTGATACCAGGGGGATGTGAATGTTCAACCATTTGCAGGCTAGAAGTGACATCTCCTTCCACAGTTATTTGTCTTGCTACAACATGTCTGCAATTGTAAGCAGTCCTCAAGTCTTTCCGGACTTAGCATTTTCTGACCTTCAGCCGCACAGTTATAATGAGACACAAAAATCATCGCTGCAATTGCTCTTTTCTTTCACTATTATTTTTTATTGAATCTCAATAAACCTCTTATTTTAAAAGATCTGAGGGTTTTTCTGCTTTATTCAAGAAAAGGTATATATTTTACAATGCAATATTTTCTTTAATCTGTGCTTCAAATTAAAACTCTCTGTGGTTCAAATATGGGAAATATTCCAAATCAAAAAACAATTACAACTTTAGAAATTAATATATAAATGATAAATTCCCCAAGTGGCTTCTCGATACTCATTTGCAAGTCTAGCAACTTTTCATTTTTTTCTAACTCCTCCTCACTTCTCGATGTTAACTTCAGACTTTATTTAATTAATGTTACATTATTTCACAAGGAAATCAGAATTCAGACTTTTCACTGCTGAACTGTAAAAATAGAAATCATTTAAACATTTGAAATTTTCTTGCGCTGCAGTTGACATTGTGACAGTGTGTTTTTCAAGCTTTTTAGAGATACAGCGCGGAAACAGGCCCTTTGGCCCACTGCCCACACTGCCCAGTATTCACTGCACATTAACACAAACTTGGGACAATTTAAACTTTTACCAAGCCAATCATCCTACAAACCTGTACGTCTTTGGAGTGTGGGAGGAAACCGGAGATCTCGGAGAAAACACACGCGGTCACGGGGAGAATGTACAAACTCTGTACAGACAGCACCCGCAGTTGGGATAAAACCCAGATCTTTGGCGCTGTAAGGCAGCAACTCTACTGCTG
This sequence comes from Malacoraja senta, assembly GCA_038087875.1. NCBI lineage: Eukaryota > Metazoa > Chordata > Chondrichthyes > Rajiformes > Rajidae > Malacoraja > Malacoraja senta. Next base: position 4,914 of record JAXLNO010005201.1, on the reverse strand, counting down.
CGCCATCGTGCTGCCACCGGGTGCATTGTAACTCATAGTTAATATGCAGAAATCATGTTTTCAAGGTCACTAAAATTTCTTGGAAGATCTTAGAATGTATAACATAGGAAAGTGCTGTGCAGGAACAGGCCATATGGCCCACCAAGTCTAACTAATCCCACCTGCCTGCTCATCGTAAATATCCTTCTAATCCTTAATCCCTGTGCGATATCAGTTCGATCCTGATCTCAGGCGCTGTCTTAGTTATAAAGCCATGGAGCCATACATCGTTGAAACAGGCCCTTTGTGCCCACTTGCCTATGCTGACAAATTTGCCCCATCTATACTAGTCCTAACTGTCTGCATTTGACTCGTATCTCTCTAAATCTATCTTATCCATGTACCTATCCACATGTTTTTTAAACGTTATGACAGTACCTGCCTCAAGTACCTCCTCTGGTACGTTGTTCAATATACCTCCTATGCGGAGTTTGCACATTCTTCCTGTGACTGCTCCAGTTTCTTCTACATTCCCAAAGACGTCTGGGTTTGTAGATTTATTCGCCTCTGTAAAATTGCCCATGTTGTGTAGGGAGTGGATCTGGAAGTGGGATAACAGAGAACTAGAAGATAGACAGAAAATGCTGGAGTCTTCTTCTTGCGTATGGCGTGCACGGTATAAAGTTGTCGGACAACTTGTTCTATTTGATCTTATTTGATTGTGCACGTTGGGTTGATTGCATTAGTCGAAACAGGGCGGACCACCCCAATGCAGGACTAACTCAGCGGGCCAGGCAGAGTCTCTGGAGAGAAGGAATGGGTGACATTTCGGGTCAAGACCCTTCTTCAGACTATAGTGTGAATGGTGATCAATGTTCAAAGTGGACTCGGGAGACAAAACTGCCTGCTTCCATCCTGTACCGCTAAGCTCTAATCTATAAACTAAACTAAATGTTGCTATTGTATCTGCTTCTACCACTACCCCTGGCAGGGTGTTCCAGACACCTACCATTCTCTGTGCATAAAAACGCTTTCCTCAGAAATCTCCTTTAAAATTTCCACTCTCATCTTAAGTTCTCACTCTCAACTTTGCATAATGTTGCTGCACAGCCACAGGCACCTGCTCTCCTCATACCCTATAGGACAGGCAGCATCTCTGGAGAACATGGAAGGTAACGCTTCGAGTGTGAAGAAGGGTCTCGACTCAAAATGTCACCTATCCATGTTCTCCAGAGATGCTGCCTGACCCACTGAGTTATTCTAGCATTTAGTTTCCTTTTGTGCATTAACCAGCATCTGCAGTTCTTTGTTTCCTCCTACCCTACAGAATGTATCAGTAACAACTCATTCAGCTAAATTAAAAATATTTGAATTGGTTCACAGAATGGCAGCAGTGATTGTTGTGGCTCATTACAAACGTGTGCTTAAAGGTCAGAAAATGCAAAGTCCAGCATGACTTGGTGACAGCTTCCAATTGCAGAACAGTTCAATTTCATGAGCAACATAAATGAATTAGGGTGTTTATACAGGTAATTCACATGAAAAAATACATTTGCTTTAAATGCTAGATGTATTCACATTTTCAGGACAACCGTCACATTCCACAACCAATAAATTACTTTTTGACGTGTACTAACTGTTGCTCGGCAGACAAATGTTGCAATCAGTTTGAGTACTGGTGATAATTGTGGTGAGTAACAGGTCCATTTGTTCTTTAATGGTGTTATTGAGAGATTAACATTGGGCAAAATGCCAGAAGAACACCTTGTTCATCCTCAAATATCATCTTGGCATGCATTGCAAAATTTTATGTGCATATCAGAATTTGTCCGAATGAAACCTGTGGCTCTGGAACTTCATACTCCTGCAGCCAAACTAAATATGCTATAGAGTCACGGCAGTGTGATGTACTCTGCCTTTGAATTTCTTTTCCATCAAGGTCAATAGAACCAAATTTCAAAGGCAGAGTGCAAATTGGTGACACCACCATATAGTGCATTCAGTACTATTAACCTGGGATGAATTCCTGGACATTTATATCAGTCAAAATCTCCAAATTACTTCAGAGATAGTTTGGGGTGCTTTGATACCACTGAAATAAATGGGTATATTTTAATAGTGACCTTGTCAGTGTTCTTTAAGAGATAGATTAGAAGCTTCAGAGTGAAGCATGCTGTCCCATGTTGCAGGACATTTTCCGCCCCTTTCTGCATTATTTCTAAAATAAGGGGACCCTTCAGCAGAAGTCTGCTTAATTTTTCCACACAGCTTATTAATAATTCCACCAAGAAAGAAAATGCGAAATCTCTCTGCACATAATAGTACTCTACACATGCTCCGGCCGATACAGTGGTGCAGCAAATGGAGCAACTGTTTCTCAGCACCAGAGACTCAGTTTCAATCCTGATCTCGGGTGCTGTTTGTCTGGAGTCTGCACGTTCTCCCTGTTACGGCGTGGGTTTCCTCCAGGTGCTCCGGTTTCCTCCCACTTCCCAAAGGTGTGTGATGTGGCGGCACCTGGTGGTGAGCCACGCGTAGTACGAACCCTCGGCTCTGGAGGGAGGAGTCAGGTGTCATGGTGATGGGAGGTGCAGGTCACGGGCCACCCCGGGCAGTATATAAAGTCGGACAACTCCCGTGCCCCGTGATAGGAATTAGGAGCTGTACGGAGGAAGACTAAACGACAATTGCTTGCACAACCCTTGTGTCCTGCGATTTGCCTGGCTGGACATCTGCGTGTCTCCGCCACATCGGTGACCGTGACGTCCAGAATTGTCATTCTGGAAAAGAAGATGCACACCTCTAGCAGCCGCCGAACAGGCCGAGGCAGGTAGTGACAAGTGGGGTACCGCAAGGCTCGGTTCTGGGACCGCAGCTAGTTACAATATACATCAATGATTTAGATGAAGGGATTCAAAGTAACATTAGCAAATTTGCAGATAACACAAAGCTGGGTGGCAGTGTGAACTGTGAGGAGGATGCTATAAAAATGTAGGGTGACTTGGACAGGTTGGGTGAGTGGGCAGATGCATGGCAGATGCAGTTTAATGTGGATAAATGTGAGGATATCCACTTTGGTAGCAAAAACAGGAAGGCAGATTATTATCTAAATTGTGTCAAATTGGAAAAAGGGAAGTACAATGGGATCTGAGGGTCCTTGTTCATCAGTCAATGAAAGTAAGCATGCAGGTTCAGCAGGCAGTGACGAAAGCGAATGGTATGTTAGCCTTCATAACAAGAGTAGTGGACTATAGAAGCAAAGAGGTCTTTCTGCAGTTGTATAGGACCCTCGTGAGACCATACCTGGAGTATTGTGTGCAGTTTCGGTCCCCTAATTTGAGGAAACACATTCTTGCTATTGAGGAAGTGCAGCGTAGGTTTACAAGATTAATTTTGCCAGGATGGCGGGACTGTCATATGCTGAGAGAATGAAGCGGCTGGGCTTGTATTCTCTGGAGTTTAGAAGGATGAGAGGCTATCTTATTGAAACATATAAGATTGTTTAGGGTTTGGACACGCTAGAGGCAGGAAACATGTTCCCGATGTTGGGGAGTCCAGAACCAGGGGCCACAGTTTAAGAATAAGGGGTAAGCCATTTAGAACGGAGAAAACGAAACACGTTTTCACACAGAGAGTTGTGAGTCTGTGGAATTCTCTGGCTCAGAGGGCGGTGGAGGCCAATTCTCTGGATACTTTCAAGAGAGAGCTAGATAGGGCTCTTAAAGATAGGGGATATGGGGAGAAGGCAGGAACGGGGTACTGATTGTGGATGATAAGCCATGATCACATTGAATGGTGGTGCTGGCTCGAAGGGCCGAATGGCCTACTCCTGCACCTATTGTCTATTGTTTATTGTCTATTGTCTATTGAGGTGAACACCATTACCCTGAAGTTACCAACATTCTGGACCTCGCAGCCGCAGGTATGGTTCTGACAGGCTGATTCACAATACCACATCCGTGGGGTAACAGTCGACGAGACCCGTTACCACTACGTGGTGGGCGCGCTCGACCAGGCAATGGCTGGTCGCGTAGTGCCGTACCTGGACAATCACTGGCCGGTGAACAAGTACGAAGGCCTCAAGGAGCTTCTGCTCCAGACCTTCGGGCTCAGCCACCAGGAGAGAGCAGCAAGCATCCTGAACATGGGCGGGTTCGGCGACCGGAAGCCCTTGGCCCTTATGAGCTAGATGCTTATGCTCATGGGTGGACACCGGCCCTGCCTTCTGTTTGAGTATACCTTCCTTCAGTAGATGCCACACCACGCCCGCCTGCAGCTCTCGGGTGCAAATTTTAAAGATCCCCTGCAGCTGGTGGCACGCGCCGACGAGCTGTGGTTGACCAGCCAGCAGGAAGTGGGTGTGCTGGATCATGTGGGCATCTCCACAGCGCCCTGGAAGGTGCAACAGCCTAGGACCATGCCCACCAGAGGCTTCCCTGAGCCTCTGGATTCGGAAGGCCCAGATAAGAGGATATGGTGTTTCTACCACTTGCGCTGGGCCATCAATGCAGCCCGCCATGTTCGTTTCCAGGGAACCCCGGGGGCGGCCGCCGGTAATCACCGCGGTGGTTGGCAAAATTCATCGACTTTATGCCTGGGACCGGCGCTCAGGGCTCAGATTCCTGGTGGACACAAAGGCGGAAGTCAGCGTTTTGACCCTGTCCGGAGTGGACACACATACTGGTAGTCGGGGGCTCTCCTTGACAGCTGCAAATGGTAATCTCATCCGCACGTATGGCATCCACACCATTCCCCTATTCTTTGGAGCGTTCCACTTCACCTGGCCCTTCACAATCGCGGTTGTGGCCCAGCCGTTGCTGGGTGCAGATTTCCTGCGGGCGCAATCGCTCCTAGTGGAGGTGAGGGGGCAACGCCTCGTACATGTGTCGACACTGAAGCAATCTCCATGCACCCTACTGCATCCGCCATGCCACC
>JAXLNO010005200.1:0-75377 GCA_038087875.1 Malacoraja senta | reverse complement strand
ATGATCTAATAGAGGTGTATAAAATCATTATTTAAATAGATCAGGTCCGGGCCATACACTCATCTTCCCACTACCTTCAGGTAGAAGGTACAGGAGCCTGAAGACTGCAACGACCAGGTTCAGGAACAGCTACTTCCCCACAGCCATCAGACTGTTAAACACGGCACGGACAAAACTCTGAACATTAATAGCCAATAATCTGTTTATTTGCACTTTATCAGTTTAATTATTCATGTGTGTATATATTTATGCAATTGTATATGGACACACTGATCTGTTCAGTATTCGTGCCTACTATGTTCTGGTGTGCTAAAGCAAAGCAAGCATTTCATTGTCCTATCAGGGACACCTGACAATAAAACTCTCTGAACTCTCTTGAGTCTTTTGCCCAGAGTAGGTGAATCGAGGAGCAGAGGCTATAAGTTTAAGATGAAGGGGAAAGATTTAATAGGAATCTGAGGGGTATATTTTTCACACAAAGGGTGGTAGGTGTATGGAACAAGCTGCCAGATGAGGTAATTGAGGCAGGGACTACCGCAACATTTAAGAAACAGTTAGGCAGGTGCATGGATAGGACAGGTTTGGAGGGATATGGATCAAACGTGGGCAGGTGGGACTAGTGTAGATGGGACATGCTGGGCCGAAGGGCCTGTTTCCACACTGTATCACGCTATGACTATATATCTTTCCCTCTCAAACCCATTCTCCTGCCCTCCCCATTACCTCTGACACCCGTATCAATCACGAATCTATCAATCTCCTTCTGAAAAATGTCCACTTGCCTCCACAGCTGTCTGTGGCAATGAATTCCACAGTTCACCACCCTCTGCTCATATTCTTCCTAAAGGAACGTCTTTTAATTCTGAGGCTGTGGCCACTGGTCCTAGACTCTCCCACTCGTGGAAGGCTGGGACATACTGCAACAGCTTCACACCATGTCCCAAAGCTCGTGTCCTGTCCTGCATCACCCAAGGCAGCAGAGACGTTGTAGGGAAGGGCAAGCACCGTCACAAAGTAGTTCACGATGGTTTGGGTGACATGCAGGAATGTCTATGCATGTCACATCATGCATATTACTGAAGAAGGGGCTTGACTCGAAATATAATCTCTACCTTTTCTCCAGAGATGCTGCCTGACCCACTGAGTTACTCCAGCACTCCGTAAAACGTCACCTATCCATGTTCTCCACAGATTCTGCCTGACCCATTGAGTTACTCCAGCACTTTGTGTCTATTTTCCCTTCATCCATCTGCCCAAGCCCACCCTCCCCCTCCTTTCCTATGTTCCTTTCCACCCATAAACCTCTCTCTGCCTTTACATTTCACTCCCCTTTCAAATCTGCTCTACTTATCTACATGCATTTTTCTTCTTAACTTTTTAGTCATAGAGTGGTGCAGTGTGGAAACAGGCCCTTCAGCCTAACTTGCCCACGCCGACCAACATGTCCCATCTACACTAGACCCACTCACACGCGTTTGGCCCATATCCATCTAAACCTGTCCCATCCATGTACGTGTCAAAATGTCTCTTAAATATTAGGATAGTCCCAGCCTTAACTACCTCCTCTGGCAGCTCGTTCCATACACCCACCACCCTTTGTGTGAAAAAGCTACCTCTCAGATTCCTGTAAATTTCTGAAATATTGGTCATAGATTTGCTGTAAAAAAGCTCCAAAATAAGGCTCAGGATGCATCAGAGAGCATCTAAAACCCCTGAGCTTCCTGGGCCCTTAAGCGGGCCCTGGACCCTGGCATCGAGGGACTTCACGCTTCGCGCTCGTGATGTGCGCAGCGCGCACATTATTTTACATTATTTTTTTTGTAATCCTGTCATGCCACCCCCCATTGTATAAAGCCTCGTACGGGCCTGTTTACACAACCTATTCTTTGTTTCATACTAGTTTAGGAGTCGCAGGTAGTTAAACTATACAATTGCCACCTTCATTCAGATAGTAAGGTGAAGATCAAGTAACAAAAGTGCTGATCTGAACTGGAAACAGTAAATGCTGGAGAACCATTATCTGTGGGACGAGCAACAGTCAACGTTCCGGTGGAGAAATATAAAAGGTTTTAGCTTCCACGTTTTTCTTTTATTCCATCACAGTAATTTGCACTTTCCTTTACGGCAACTGTGCAAAGATTTAATGATGTTGTAGCAGGGTAACAAAAGTTTATTTACCTATTATGGATCATATCAAGGTATGGAGTGCACTTAGAAGTCATTGAATGAATAAGGATTATAATGGTCAAAAGAGGAGATTGTTTAGCCAGAACGCGGTGCATATTTGAAAGTCCTTGCCACAAATGGCTGTAGAGATCAGAACATATGGTACTTTGTAAACCGATAACCGATAAATATGCCCTTGATCAGTAAGGACGTCCAAAGCTACCGAGAGAATGAAGGGGAATGCGGTTGAGAGGGGGAAATAATCGCCATGATCAACTGGCAGAGTCGACGGGTCGAATAACCTAATTGTGCTCCAATGTCTGAAAGTCTTATGGTCCAAGGAGCGTTAAATCTGAAGCAATGTCTCATCGGGTATAGTCAGCATGTAATTGTGCGTGGGATCACTTCACAAATATTGCGGCATTTAATAATATGGATGAAGGCAGTGAACAATGCCTAAATGGATTTTATTGAGGCACGTGTCAAGATCTCACGATGTAGAGCAGGCCTGTAGTCTAATTCACAGGGAGATCAATGCAATGTTGTCATTTTTGTGATAAGGCCCCGGGGTGGTGGTGGAAGATTTATTATCTCATTAGAAAATATGCGGCCACCGGTGGACTTTAGATCGGTGATGGATCTTTGCTTTTTTTCATATAATTGCTAATTCGGTGCGAATGTTGGAGATATGATAAGTGAGTTTGAGGATGACAGGAAAAACATGGATGTTGTGGACCACGAGGAAAATTAACTGAGCCTGCAGCTGAATATCGAACAGATAGAAACCTTCACGGAATATTGCACGTGAATTTTATCCCGAGATGTGAGAAGTGAGGAATTTTGCGAAAGCAAATACTTGTGGGTAAAGAAGGCAAATGTATTGCGGCAAGGGATGCCGAGAAATGGGAAAACCGGGACGAACTTATACAGTTATATGAAATTATAAGAGGCACGTGCAGAATTGAAAGGCAAAAAGAAGAGGAACTGTGTTTAAGGTTGGATGATATCGTTGTTAAAAGTTTACATCAGCTCAGTGTGAAGGAACATCATTTAATTTTTCAGTTACCCTTGGCGTCCATGAGGCCACAAAACGTTTTTTTAAATATTCCGTCTGACTTTAATTCCGCCCGGTTTATAATATTATACTGACTTGAACGATTTTCTGTTTCTGATGGTAGACAATGGACTTCAAACTAAGTTGTCGTCATAAATGGGATGATTAAATGGAAACATATATACTATTTCAATGACCGTACATTATATTTCAAAAATATCACTTTGGTTTAGTATTGGTTCATGGTAACTAAATAGGGAAACAAAATCCCAAGAAATTGTGGAAAGGGATACCACGACAAATCCTATTACATGTTACAGATATATATGAGTGCCTCGCAAATTATCACTTGATTACATATTTGGATAAAGTTATTTTTGTGTTCAAACGTTTGAATATATTAGCAATGGCAAGAAAGGGACGTGAAATTACATTCTTCAGTTCCTCTCTGAAGTGTCTCTGAGAAACTGCATAAATGAAAGTGTTTGTGCAAGTGCTCAAACAGCTCAGCATATAGCCACTTCTTTCCGCAATGGTGAACGAGTCGTTGTAATCTGTTTCCATAAATTGAGTATCTGCAAACTGTACACAGATGAAGCACACAAGGTTTACCATCCATAAGAAAATAAAGTTGCCAGATATTGCAACGAGTAAAATGATCGATTTCCTTCTGTTCTCAGTCTCTTGATCAGTCTGACATGCCTCTCTATTACTCCTTCGGAGCTTTCTCCTGACTCTGTTGGCCATGATAATATGCTTTAAGGTCAAGGTATTAAGCAGAAGAATCAACACAAATGGCGCAAATGGGGTTAAGAGTATTTCAAACCATAAAAACGCGACCCAGGTGGGTAATGTGTAGAAACTTGATTTTACATAGCAGGACCATGGTACATCATTAATTACTTCACGGGGTTCAAATATAAAGTAGATTGGAATATTTTCAAAAATACTCAACACAAGCACCGCTGTTATTACTTTCAATGCCGTCTTCATGGTACAATATTTTGAACGTAACGACTGGCAACATATAGCAACAAATCGATCGAATGTAAAAGTGACAGTCATCCAGACGGAACAATCGAGCGAAATATACATCAGTGTAGTACCAAAACTGCAAATGGGGGTGTAATTGAGGAATGAATGCGGAAAATATACCTCTTTAATATCATAGAGTATTACAACGGTAACCAATACCATTAGATCAGCTACCGCCATTGATTTCAGATACTGGATGACACATCTAATGAGCCCGCACTTTCCAGACGACAGGATAAGGATTGCCACCAAATTTGCTGCAACCAAAAGAAGAAAATTGAATTACGAATGAGCAATAACCCGCGAAATATATATTCATTTGCTTCAATTTGTCATGCGTGTACGAGTTTGTCTTGCCTATAACACTTTGTAATAACAAACTATATTACACAGGTTTACGGTTGGACCCCTTATAATTCTCAGACTTCTCATAAAGTGAACACACTGTTGCGCTTTGTTGTTATCGCATCTCCGTGAAGGGACCAGCTATTGTTTTGGTGATATTAATGCCACATAACACGAAATGTTGATCACATCTAGAGATGAGATGGGGCGGTGTTTGTCCTCTCCGCTTCCTTTAGTTCACACGCAACTGTGTCGCCGAGATGTTAACGGCTAGATAGTGTCCTGACTTAATGACACTATGTACCGGATTTCCTTCCTCTATTTCGTCTCATCATTCTTGTCGAAGTGCCCGTCAGCAGTGGCATCATCGGTATACATAAACACCGAGTTACCGTTGTACGTGGTCAAACACACATGGGTGTATTTGGAGTAGAGCATGGACTGGGCACACAGCTCCGAGCAGTAGCAGTATTGTGGGCTATCCTTGTGGAGACGGTAAAACCAATTCCACGTGATAGGAGCCTGCCTGGCCTGAAGTCCAAAGCCCATTTGCAGCTGGATACCCGTCGACCAAGGATGTTTAGAGATACTTATTAATTTCAGATTTGACTTGTCACGTGTTTGGCACTCATGTTACCTTAGTTTATCTCGTGGAAACCGCGCCTCCCCACTGATAATCACACAGATTTAATTTTCGCAGCTTATCTGCAAATGTGACATTTAGAGCTCACAGCAGCATGTACATTGTTGCCCCCCTCTGCATACACACTTCTCACATTCCTCATTCTGTTCCTCTACTGTAATAAATTAGCAGGGACAATCGTTAACATTTTCATGGCAACCTGCTGTCCATTTCTCTCCCCTTAGAGTACACGTACACACATTCATTTCCGATATGGCTGACCAAGCAGGCTGACGTCTGATATCCGCTACATAGGCCGTGCGGCGGATGCGATTCACACATGAATTCGGCACACATATCATGGACCGATGTCCAGACTTTCGAAAAGCCAGACAACCTTTGATACTTAACATTTATCGCCAGTTTTATTTCGGTGGTGTCTTGACGCTTTGAAATTCAGTCAATCACAGATGGCAGACCGTTTCTCCAGAGCCAACAAACACCGGGCAACACAACTCAACGGCAGAGGCACAACCTGTCGATAAGTTCACAGCTTCAACCGTCATGATCGGCTTTCAACACAAGTACATCACGACCCGCTCTACTGACTGACAGGTTAGCATTCTCCTGCTAAAAATTTGCAGTTTGCAAACCACTAAATGCGTGGGATCGTTGTCTATCCTGCAAGACGAATTCATTGGGAAACATAAATGTAAGACCCATGCGCTAGAGGTCTGCGTGCGCATCCCCGGAATAACCCTGTTGGCCGTGTGACAATACGTGTTGAAGGGCTCTAGGAAGAGGTTGAATTCCGGTTTGATAATCTCGAACACTTGCAAATATGTAACCATTTAAAGAAGCAACACGATGCAATTTCTCGAGCTGTGACTGCTGTAGGTCTGATGGGTTAAATGCGAACATACGACATCCCAGCTCAATAATGTCGATGAACCGCATCTAATACACTTTTGGTGATCAGCAACATCATGAGTAAAGAGAGAGCGTGCTCTTGGAAGTGATTAGGCGTAGTCTCGACCCAAACTACTAAACCTGGAGAATGCCATAATCTCCGCTACACAACCCATCGCAGTTTGCAGATGGATCCTCAACACATTAATCACCGGCGATAAGAACAAAAATGTTAGCGATTAAATCTGGCAAAACAGTCTAAAAGCAACAGGTGACCCAAAACTTCACCCATTCCTTCTCTCCAGAGATGCTGCCTGTCCCGCTGAGTTACTCCAGCATTTTGTGTCTAAAAGCAACAAGTGTTTTACCTTTCTTCTGAACGTCTGCTGAATGTAAAAATTAAATCTTCCTGAAATGCAACGGCGAATTTTCTTTTTCCTGCTGTCAAATCTAGGTCAAATCAGGACCATTAGACAGTTTCACGTTGTGCAACTTGTATTTAAATGTTACAATGCTTTAAAAGAAACCACGTTGCTCAGCCTCAGTAAACCGTGAGCTAATTTAGCTGAGCATTCACAATGAAAATAAAAAGACGTGTGTTTTATGGAAACTCACCGACAGCATCCCTCGACTTGCATGTTTTATTTCGCGGTAAGTTATCAGACAGATGAGGCACCTGCGATCATAGCATGCGCACGGACTCGCACACATGACTGACATTCTTTAGCGTGAGTTACAGAATACAGAGAACAGCGTCCATCAAACCGTTGTTTTTTTTATTTCGGCCGTGAAGTCTAAAGTTAAAATCAGTTATGATCGATAATGCTCAGCAGCAAGCCGCCGTACGTTTACTTGTTCTTCGTATAATGAAGCAATGCAAAATCAACTGCATGGAATGAAAATAGAAAGTGCTTGAAACATCGCGTTTATATGCAGACCCCTCTTTGGAAGCGTTGAATCGGCCATTGTTCAGGTGGACTGTGTATGAGGTGGAGAAGGAGGGCTTGTTGTGTCCAGTGGGCTTGACTAATATAAAATATATAGAATATTATATTACTTATAAAACGTTTATATATAATTTTACCGTCAGAGAAATTCAATCAATTTTCCACATGATTTTTAGATCCAGTACACAAGTGAGATCAGCACGATACTTTGTTTTTGACAGCATTTTGTTTGCAATAATAATTTCATAGAAATCTGTAATGTTTTCAGATATGTTTGCCATGATGTTCAATAACGTCTGTCAAGCACATCAACGTACATCTGTAAAACCATTCTCTGGCTCACCTACCTGGGACTCCAATGATTGCAAGAATAGGATAGTAAATACTCTCGGTCTTCAGGAGTGCATGCCTGTTCATATTTAGTTGGAAGATGCCTTTCTAGTCAGTTCAATAGGCTCACGGATCTCCCGATTTCAAAGTTAGCTCGTACTTATACTTTACAGAAACCTCAAGGGTGGAATCAACACGCTATGAGATTGGTATTATTCAATCACGATCACGTTAATTAGGTTGTTTGTTTCATGCCCTTCATCACTGTTAAAATGGTAGTCTGTAGAGACATGTTTCTGCTGTTGAAATCGTCAATACATCAAACATCGGTTATCAGCTTAAATATTTTTGTAAACGCTTTAATGCGGTTTCTTTTGAATTTTCTCCATTAGCTGCACCAACAAATTGCAATATGCACCCTCTCTTATGTTTTACAAGTATCATGTGCAATTAAAATCTGAGGAGATATCTCTAATTATGCGAACAATCACATTTACCGAGACTATGAATGAGTCTGAAGATGTGACAGAAATATTGCACAACACATAACCAAAAAGTTGCTGTTTAGGCAATAGACCATAGGTGCATGAGTAGGCCATTCGACCCTTCGAGCCAGCAACGCCATTTGATGTGATCATGGCTGAACATCCACAATCAGTACCCCGTTCCTGCCTTCTCCCCATATCCCCTAACTCCGCTATCTTTAAGAACCCTATCTAGCTCTCTATTGAAAGTATCCAGAAAACCGGCTTCCACAGACTCACAACTGTGTGAAATAATTGTTTCCTTATCTCCGTTCTAAACTGCTTACCCCTTATTATTAAACAGTGCCCCCTGGTTCTGGAGTCCCCCAACATCGGGAATATGTTTCCTGCCTCTAGCGTGTCCAAACCCTTAATAATCTTATATGTTTCAATAAGATCCCCTCTCACCCTTCTAAATTCCAGAATATACAAGCCCAGCTGTTCCATTCTCTTAGCAAATGACAGTCCCACCACCCCGGGAATTAATCCTGTGAACCTACGCTACACTCCCTCAATAGCAAGAATGTCGTTCCTCAAATTTGGAGATCAAAACTTCACACAATACTCAGGTGTGATCTCACTAGGGGCCTGTACAACTGCAGAAGGACCAATCTGCTCCTATACACGACTCCTCTTGTATGAAGGCCAACATGCCATTCGCATTCTTCACTGCCTGCTGCACCTGCGTGCTTACTTTCATTGACTGATGAACAAGGACCCCCGGATCCCGTTGTACTTCCAGTTTTCACAATTTGACACAATTTAGAGAATAATCTGCCTTCCTATTTTGCTACCAAAGAAGGATAATTTATTTATCCAAATTAAACTGCATCTGCCATGCCATCTTCCCACTCAACCAACCTGTCCAAGTCACCCTGCATTCTCATAGCATCCTCCTCACAGTTCACACTGCCACCCAGCTTTGTGTCATGTGCAAATTTGCTAATGTTACCTGTAATCCATTCATCTGAATTAATAATATCTGTCATTGTACTAAAAGTCTCATCTTGACCATTTCCTCTCTAAGTAGTTAATTGATTTTTAGAAAAACGGTACACTATATCGCTATGATTTTTGCCATCTTACTGACAGTCCTCCTCCGCTGCAGCAGCCCCAAGGATTTTTCCGATCGCTGAAAAATAAAAAAATATGAATGTTTAAAAAATCGTGAGATTAGCTGATTGATCCTCTCAGCATGGTGAAGGCAACGCCCCTTCCGGGGGGCGGGAGTATTTAGCCCCGGATGCCGGACGTGAGTCACTCACTCTGGAAAATTGTGAGGGAGAGTCCCCAACTGTGATTATAAGCTGTGATTCAACTGAACTGAGAGTCTGCAATGTATTGGCAATAAATAATGTGTTAGCCCAAAGTGAAAATGCAATGAGTTATTTGGCCTGCCCTATGCTTGAAACTGCAATGGAAATGGAAATTAAATGAAAATGCAATGAGTAGTTTAGCCAGCCCTGTGCTTGAAACTTCAATGGAAATGGAAATGAAATGAAAATGCAATCACTTGTTTGACCTGCCCTGTGCTTTTGCTTTTGCTTTGCTTGACCTGAAATGAAAGCAAATGGATTATATTGTTGGCTGGCCCCGCCTTCCCTGTGCTTTTGCTTTGCCTTTGCTTTGCTTGGCCTGAAATGAAAGCTAATTGATTGCATTGTTGGCTGGCCCCGCCTGCCCCGTGCTTGGCTTGGCTTTACTTGACTTGGCTTGGCTTGACTTGGATTGACTTGGATTGACTTGGATTGACTTGGATTGACTTGACTTGACTTGACTTGAAATGGATTGACCTGACTTGACTTGACTTGACTTGAAATCGATTTACATGACTTGACTTGACTTGACTTGACTTGAAATGGATTGACCTGACTTGACTTGACTTGACTTGACTTTAAATCGATTGACTTGACTTGACTTGAAATGGATTGACTTAACTTGACTTGACTTGATATGCTTTGCTTGACCTGAAATGATAGCAAATGGATTGTATTGTTGGCTGGCCCCGCCTGCGCTGTGCTTTTGCTTTTGCTTTGCCTTTGATTTGCTTGTCCTGAAATGAGAGCAAATGAATTGCATTGTTGGCTGGCCCCGCCTGCCGTGTGCATTTGCTTTTGCTTTGCCTTTGCTTTGCTTGACCTGAAATGAAAGTAAATGGATTGTATTGTTGTCCCCGCCTGCCCTGTGTTTGGCTTGGCCTTACTTGACTTGACTTGGCTTGGCTTGAATTGCCTTGGATGATTTGGATTGACTTGGATTGACTTGGATTGACTTGGATTGAATTGGATTGACTTGAATTGACTTGGATTGACTTGACTTGACTTTATTTGACTTGACTTGGATTGACTAGGATTGACTTGGATTGACTTGACTTGGATTGACTTGGAGTGACGTGGAGTGACTAGGAGAGAATTGGAGTGACTTGGAGCGACTTGGATTGACTTTGATTGGCGTGGATTGTCATGGATTGACTTGGATTGACTTGAAATGGATTGACTTGACTTGATTTGAAATGGCTGGACGAATTGACTTGACTTGACCTGAAATGGATTGAGTTGACTTGACTTGAAATCGATTGACTTGACTTGACTTGACTTGAAATTGATAGTCTTGACTTGAAATGAATTGACTTTGTTGGCAAATGGATTGTATTGTTGGCCCCGCTTGCGCTGTGCTTGGCTTTACTTGACTTGACTTGGCTTGGCTTGGATTGCCTTGGATTGCCTTGGATTGACTTGGAGTGACTTGGATTGACATGGATTGACTTGACTTGAAATGGATTGACTTGACTTGACTGGACTTGATGTGAAATGAATTGACTTGACTTGACTTGAAATGGATTGACTTGACTTGACTTGAAATGGATTGTTGGCAGTGCACTCACTGTGCTTGACTTGACTTGACTTTACTTGATTTGACTTGACTTGACTTGTTGGCCCTGCACTCCGGTTGATCCAAATGTCCCGCTCACTCCGGAAGTCCCGCTCGATGGAGAGGCCGCGCTCAGCCGAGTGAGTAGATTCAAGAGATTTTAATGTTGTATATATGTTGTGTCTGTTTGAGTGTGTGTGTGTGAGTCAGTGTGTGTGAGATGGAGGGTGGCTGAGTGTGCCTGTGAGTGTGTGATGGATATTGTGAGTGTGTGAGTGTGGCTGTGTGTGTATGTATGAATGTGTGTGTGTGTGATGGAGGGTGTCTGTGTGTGTGTGATGGATTGTGTGTGTGAGGTGGAGGGTATGTGTGTGTGATGGAGGGTGTGTGTGTGAGCCCGCCAGCCGTGAGTCAACTGCCAGCCCACCAGTCGCGAGTGAGTGGCTCACATGACTGCCCACCTTTGGCCAACCTAAAACCACTCATTTCGATCCACAATGCCCCTATTAGCCCAGAAACAAGTCCCTTTTGCCGAAAATGACCGTATTAGCCCAGATGAAGGATTTTGGCCCAAATGGCATGTGCCCAAATGGCACGCTCCAGAAAGACCCCCCTCCCCGAATGGCCACCAATATTGGAATTGGTGGAGACGTGGAATATTGCGTTCGGGGACCAGCCCCCTCCCCCCCGTGTGCACCTGGGACCCAAAGGATCCCACTTAGTCTAGTTTATTGTAAATAGCTGCGGTCCCAGCACAGACCCTTGCGGTACCCCACTAGTCACTGCCTGCCATTCTCAAAGGGACCCGTTAATCCCTACTCTTTGTTTCCTGTCTGCCAACCAATTTTCTGTCCATGTCAGTTCTTTACCCCAATACCATGTGCCCTAATTTTGTCCTCTAATCTCCTATGAGGGACCTTATCAAATGCTTTCTGAAAGTCCAAGTACACTACATCCACTGGCTTTCTCTTGTCCATTTTCCAAGTTACATCCTCAAAAAATGCCATAAGTTTAGTCAAGTATGATTTCCCCTTCATACATCCATGCTGACTCGGACCGATCCTGCTACTGCTATCCAAGGGTGCCGCTATTTGACCTTTTGTAATTGTCCAGTATCTTCCGCACCACCGATGTCAGGCTAACTGGTCCATAATTTCATGTTTTCTCTTTCCCGCTTTTTTTTTAAAAAGTGGGATAACATTAGCTACCCTCTAATCCACATGAACTGATCCTGAATCTATAGAACATTGGAAAATTATTACCAATGTGTCCACGATTTCCAGCGCCACCTGCTTGAGTACCCTGGGATGCAGACCATCACGCCCTGGGGATTTATCAGTCTTCAGTCTCATCTATCTACCCAATATCATGTCCTGCCTAATGTGCATTTCTTCAGATCGTCCATCACCCTAGATCCTATGGCCAATAGTACACCAGGGAGATTGTTTGTGTCCTCCTTAGTGAAGACGGTTCCAAAGTACCTGTTTACCTCGTCTCCCATTTCCTTGTTCCTCATAATAAATTCACCATTTTCAGTCTTCAATTCTCCAAATTTGATCTTAACTATTTTTTTCCTCTTCACATACCTAAAGAAGTTTTTACCATCCTCCTTTATATTCGTAGCTAGCTTATCCGCGTACCTCATATTTTCTTCCTGTATTGCCTTTTTAGTTATATTCTGTTGCTCTTTAAAAGTTACCCAATTCTCTGGCTTCCCGCTCACCTATGCTATGTTATAATTCTTCTCTTTTATTTTTATACTGTCCCTGACTTCACTTGTCAGCCACGGCCGCCCTTTACTCCCCTTAGAATCTGTCTTCCTCTTTGGAATGAACCTTCTGTACACCTTCTGTATTATTCCCAGAAATACCTGTCATTTTTGGTCCACTCCCATCCCTTCTAGGGTATCTTTCCAGTCAACTTTGGCTAGCTCCTCCCTCATGGCACCAAAGTCCCCTTTGTTCAACTATAATACTGACACCCACGATTTACCCTTCTCCCTCTCAAATTGTATATCAAAACTTATCATATTTTGCTCACTTCCTCGTAATGTCTCCATTACCTCGAGTTCCCTTATCAAACCCGGTTCATTACACAACACTAAATCGAACATTGCCTTCTCCCTGGTAGGCTCCAATACAAGCTGCTCTAATAAATCATCACGGAGGCACTCCTCAAACTCCCTCTCTTGGGGTCCAGTACCAACCTGATTTTCCCAGTCTACCTGCATGTTGAAATCTCAAATAACAACCGTAGCATTATCTTTATGACATGCCAATTTTAACTCTTGATTCAACTTGCACCCTATATCTAGGCTACTGTTTGGGGGCCTGTTGTTAACTCCCATTAGGGTCGTTTTACCCTTACAATTCCTCAGATCTATCCATACTGACACACATCTCCTGAATCTATGTCACCCCTCGCAAGGAACTGAATTACATTTCTCACCAACAGAGCTACCACACCCACTCTGTGCACCGGTCTGTCTTCGATAAGACGTCTACCCTTGAATGTTCAGTTGAATTTATAATTACAATTTATAAATACTCGAATGTTCCGTTTGTAATTACCGCGATCCAATGCACTCGCACACATGTGAATCGTTAATTTTGTACCATCGTTAACAAATCGTCATTGTTTTAGTATTTCTGCATCGGATTGAATTATGGTTTTTCAAGTGATACCTTGTGAGATAGTGGACCGAATGATGACTTTTGCAATTTCATGTGATTCTCATTCCCGTGCTCTCTTCTCACACATCTGCCTGTCTACCTAGTTTCTAACTCAGCACTATTGATGCCGATTGATTCATGCACTCCACCTCTTCTTAAGTCCAATTCCTAGCACTTTCGTCTTTCAGACACGAGGGAAGAGGCTGTTGCATTCACATCATGCTACGAAGATCTCAATCTCCTTGGAAGATCCGGCTGACCATGGTACCAAGATACGTTTTAATGCAATTCCCTTTATTCTTTGCAGCTAATATATTGACAATCTCCATCCTGTCCACCGGAAAGTGTGGGCTCTCCATATGCAACACCCGATATCTAGTATGGATGGCGGCAGCTAACCTATCGCATCTGATATTTGGTCCTGCAGTGGGGGATAGGGTGGCTTCAGGAGGAGAAGCATCTTATAGCCAGGCGGAGGGCTACGTCTTGAGGTGGGGGATATCAATGGGGGGGGGCGGTGAGCAACCTACTCATGGCCTCTGGACTCACTCACTGCCTTGGGACTAACTCATGGCCTCTGGACTGACAGACTGAATCACGGCTTGTGGACTGACTGACATGCCCGACTTCTGGAGTCACTTCCGACTTTTGTAAACAGAAAACTGTAACATCCACATTGAGGAACAGCTTCTTCTTGACAGCCATCAGCCTATTAAACATAACGAATAAGCTCTGAACTACGAAAGACTATATTATTTGTACTATTTGTTATTTGTTGATCACACACACACACCCTCCACCTCACACAGACTCATACACACAGACACAGACACTCACACACACAGACTCTCACGCACAGACTCACACACAGACTCACACAGACTCACACACACAAGAGACTCATACAGACACATAGACTCTCACGCACACACATACACACACACATATGCACACACAAACAGACTCACACACAGACACAGACTCTCAGACACATACGCAGCCACACATACAGACACACACACAGACACACACACAGACCAACACACAGACACAGCCTCTCACACACACAGACTCACACACAGACTCACACACAGACACACAGACTCACACACACTCACATACACGGACTCACACACACACAATGACTCACACAAACACACACACACATACAGACACATACACACACATATACACACACACTCTCAGACACACACTCTCACACGCACACACGCAGACAGACAAACACACACACACACCCTCCACCTCACACAGACTCACACACACAGACACAGACACTCACACACACAGACTCTCACACACAGAGGCTCACACACAGACTCACACAGACTCACACACACAAGAGACTCATACAGACACATAGACTCTCACGCACACACATACACACACACATATGCACACACAAACAGACTCACACACAGACACAGACTCCCAGACACATACACAGCCACACATACAGACACACACACACAGACACACACACAGACACACACACAGACACAGCCTCTCACACACACAGACTCACACACAGACTCACATACAGACACACAGACTCACACACGCTCACATACACAGACTCACACACACACACTGACTCACACACACACACATACAGACACATACACACATATACACACACACTCTCAGACACACACTCTCACACGCACACACGCAGACAGACAAACACACACACACACACACACACAGACTCACACACACAGACTCACACACACAGACTCACACACACACAGACTCACACACGCAGACTCACACACGCACACACACAGACACACACACACAGACACACACACAGACACACACACACACAGACACACACACAGCCACACACAGACAGACTCTCACACACACACTCACAAACACACAGACTCACACACACACACACACACACAGACTCACACACACACGCACAGACTCACACACACACACGCAGACTCACACACACACAGAAACACACACACAGACTCTCACACACACACAGACTCACACACACACACAGACACACACACAGACACACACACAGACTCACTCACACACACAGACACACACACAGACTCACTCACACACACAGACACACACAGACACACACACAGACTCACTCACAGACACAGACACACACAAACACACACACACAGACACAGACACAGACTCACACACACACAGACTCACAAACACAGACTCGCACACACACAATCAGACACACACACACACACACATACATACTCGCACACACAGACTCACACACACTCACACACGCAGACACTCACACACACTCACACACTGACACACACACACACACTGACACACACACACACACACTGACTCACACACACACACACTGACTCATACACACACACACACACACTGACACACACACACACACACACACACACTGACTCACACACACACTGACACACACAGACACACTCACAGACACACACACAGACTCACTCACACACACAGACACACACACAGACTCACTCACACACACAGACACACACAGACACACACACAGACTCACTCACAGACACAGACACACACAGACACACACACACAGACACAGACTCACACACACAGACTCACAAACACAGACTCGCACACACACAATCAGACACACACACACACATACACACTCGCACACACAGACTCACACACACTCACACACGCAGACACTCACACACACTCACACACTGACACACACACACACACTGACTCACACACACACATACACACACACTCACACACACACACACACACACACACACACACACACTGACTCACACACACGCACACACTGACGCACACACACACACACACACACTGACTCACTCACACACAACCAATATTAAAATGCCAAGTAACTTCAGAACGTGGTAAACATACAGTGTGTAAACCGAATGATTCAAACGTTGAAAGCCTCCTGTAGAGGCTGCTGATGCTGAAACAAAAACGTGTTTTAAATAACGTCCAACGAACACACTCACCATAGAAAGAGCAGTCAGCTCTCTTGAATTATTCAACGGCGTCTTCACTCTGTGCCTTCTGCACTCAGCGCCATCTTGCCACGAACCGGAAATGACGCACTCGGCACCATTTGCCGCTAACCGGAAATGACGTAATCAGCGTCATCTTGCGAATAAGCGGAAGTCACGGAATGAGCGCCAATTTTCAAATTAACACAGTCCTGATTTAACAAAATGTTTATTCACGCTTTATCCATCCGAAAACTGTTGCAACCATTTTAAAACCAAGACAAACAATTTTGTAGACATTTTACAACCAATACATTTTCTGCAACTATTTTGGAAGCAAGATAAACAATTTTGCAAACATGTTACAACCAATACATTTTCTGCATACATTTTTTTAGGAGCAAGACAAACAATTTTGCAAATTTTTACAACCAATACATTTTCTGCAACCATTTTTTTAGAAGCAAGACAAACAATTTTGCAAACATTTTACAACCAATACATTTTCTGCAACCCTTTTAAACAACAAGACAAACAATTTTGCTTACATTTTACAACCAATACATTTTCTGCAACCATTTTAGAAGCAAGACAAACACTTTTGCAAACATTTTACAACCATTATATTTTCTGCAAACATTTTTTTAGAAGCAAGACAAACAATTTTGCAAACGTTTTACAACCACATCAAGGGGACTCACCGTTGTGTAGACATGCGTTCGGTGTTATTCACAGCTCAGAGAGACGCGACCCTTTCGCTTCCTCCATCTCGTAGAGACTGAGTGAGGCACGACACTTCCGGGTTTTATAGTCTCTCCCCCTGCCACCAGCGAAGGCAGCAGAGAGAATGGCTACATTTTTAACAACATGAATATCTCTTAGATTTTTTTCATCGATGGGAAAAATCCTCTGGTCCTGCGCAGCGGAGGGGGATTCTGAATGAGGTGGCCAAAAATCACGGCCGTAAGTGGAGGTGTTCTTTCTAACATCACGAAAGAGAAAGTCAGAAAGCGGTCAAGATCTTAGTTTTAGTAATATAGATTACAAAGAGGAAACCGTGGACATTGGACCGCTGGAAAAGGATGTTGGAGAAGCGATATTGGTGAATGCAGCGATGGAAGATGAATGGAATAACTTTTTTTGCATCACAGTAGAAAACACCAGCAACGTGCCTGAAATTCAAGGGAGTCAGGGGATGGAAGTTAGTAGAATGGCTAATACTAAGGAGATGGTGCTTGGGAAACTGAAAGGTCTGAGGGTGGATAAGTCACCTGGACCTGCTGGACCGCACTCTATGCTTCTGAAAGAGGTAGCTATATGGATTGCGATATGATTCGCAGTAATCTTTCAAGAATTGCTAACGTTAGTAGTGGTTGCAGAAGATTGGACAATTGCCCATATTACCCCGATGCTCACGAAGTAAGCAAAGAGGAAGAGTGGAAAACGTAGCTGACTTCAATGGTTAGTACGATTTTAGATCAATTTAAAGGCGTGCAAGATGGAATACGTAGCAAGTGTGGAGGCATGCACTTGGAAGTAGAAATAAAGACATAGACTATTTTCTAAATGGGAAGATAATTCAAAAAGTAGAGATGTAATGGGACTTGAAAATGCCAGTGAGGATTCCCAAAAAGTGCAAACCGAATCGGTAGTAAGGAAGGGAAACACAATGAGAACATTTATTTCGAGAGGATTAGAATACAAAAACAGAGATGTGATGATTAGGATTTATATGGAGCTTGTCAGACGGCATTTGGAGTATTGTGAGCAATGTTGGGCCCCATATCAGAGGAATTATGTGCTGGCGCTGGAGAGGGTCCGGACAAGCTTTACGAGAATGATCCCAGGAATTGGAATGATCCCAGGAATTAGTGGGTTAACGTACGATGAGTGTTTGACGGCTTTACTCGCCAGAGTTTAGAAGGATGGGGAGGGGGTTGGGCAGGGGGACGGGGGGCGTTAGGGGGACCTCATTGAAACTTACCGAATAGTGAAACGCCAGGATAGAGTGGTTGTGGATATGAAAGTTAAATCCCGGAATGACGGGACTGTCATATGCTGAGAGAATGGAACGGCTGGGCTTGTATATTCTGAAATTTAGAAGGATGAGAGGGATTCTTATTGAAACATATAAAATTATTAAGGGTTTGGACACGCTAGAGGCAGGAAACATGTTACTGATGTTGTGGGAGTCCAGAAGCAGGGGGGCCACAGTTTATGAATAAGGGGTGAGCCATTTCGAACGGAGATGAGGAAACACTTTTTCGCACAGAGAGTTTTGAGTTTGTGGAATTCTCTGCCTCGGAGGGCGGTTGAGGCCGGTTCTCTGGAAACTTTCAAGAGAGAGCTAGAGAGGGCCCTTGAAGATAGCGGAGTCAGGGGATATGGGGAGAAGGCAAGAACGGTGTACTGATTGTGGATGATTGCCATGATCATATTGAATGGCGGAGCAGGCTCGAAGGGCCGAATGGCATACACCTGCACCTATTGTCTATTGCCTATTGTCTATTGTTTCCACAAGTGCGAGAGTCCAGAAACAGAGGTCATAGCCTCAGAATAAAATGACGTTCTTTAGGAAGAAGTTGAGGAGGCATTTTTTCAGCGGAGTTTGGTGAATATGTGGAATTCATTTAAGGAAGAGATAGATCGCTTATTGGTTTCTATGGGGTTATGTGGAGAAGGCAGGAGAATGGCGTGCAGGGGCCGCGGAACGTTTTTGAAAGTGAGGGGGCTGAGCGATCACTGCCTCGGGGGTACCCGATGAGGGAGCAGAGCGACCGTGCGGTGGGTGGGTTGCACAATTAATACTTTTTGTTGTTGCTCGACCTCCAACAACTAGGGGATAATACATGTCATCCCCCAACTTAAAAAGTGGGGGGATATATCCCCATCCCACCCCCCTCTCTCTCTCTCCCTCACTCTCGGGGCCGACTCTCTCACTCTTTCCCTCTCTCGGGGTCGAGTCTCCCTCTCATGGGCCCTGCGGGCCCACCCAACCTCCATTCTATCCGCTCGGCGGCTAATCACAGCGCTTCGTTCACTGCCCCATATCTCCACTGTGAACCACGCTGTGATTGGCCGTTGAGCGGAGGGGAGGGAGGTTTCCGCCACGGCTGGTCGTGGTTTTGCCCAAAGATCTTTCGTTTTGCCGCGCTCACTGTGCGCTTGTTCTGAGATTCTGGATGTCGGAAGTCTTCAGGACAAGAGAAAAATACGCCTGCGGGCCGGATAATTTCGGGCTATGAAGCATGACTCGCCAAAAAAAGTGGAGGGGCTGCAGCCCCCCAGCCACCCCCCCCCCCCCCCCACCCCGCGGAAAATTGATCAGTCATGATCGAATGTCGGAGTAGACTTGATGGACCGAATGGCGTCATTCTGATTCTATCACATAAACTTGAATTTACACAGATGCAGCCTGACCCGCTGTATTCCCCCAGCAGTTTGTTTTTGCTCAAGATCATAGCATCTGTAGTTTCCTGACTTAAACGTTTCATGTTACTGATGTTACATCAGAACATCCAATTGTTATACGAGGTCTATAGGAAGCAGTGGAAGATAATACCATCAAAGACACACACACATCTCTGGCGACGCTGTGAACGCGTTGTTACCATTTGTAAGAAGGTGCAAGAGCCTGTTCTTCAAAGCGTTACCATCACGTTGAACAACGGGTTCTTCCAATCAACCATTTGGATTGTGTACCATGTTTTAGACGTTTTCATAGAAACATAGAAACATAGAAAATATGTGCAGGAGTAGGCCATTCGGCCATTCGAGCCTGCACCGCCATTCAATATCATCAGGGCTGATCATCCAACTCAGTATCCTGTACCTGCCTTCTCTCCATACCCCCTCATAGAAGCTGAATGAGGCGATCGTGGCTGACAAGATACGTCAAATCTAGCACTAAACTAAAAGAGAAAGCAAAAAAAAGCAAAGATTAGCGGGAACGTAGAGGAATGGATTTTTAAAATAAACTGTTGTTAACTAAAGTAACTAATAAGATAATATGATGAGGAAAGAGGAAATACGAAGATACGGAACCAATGATGTAAAACAGGATAGCAAGAGTTCTTCAATTATATAAGAATAAGAAAGAGGCAAGAGTGGACATTGGACCGCTGGAAAATGATGCTGGAGAAGTGATATTGGTGAAAGCAGCAATGGAAGAGAAGTTGAATAACTGTTTTGCATTACAATAGAAAACACCAGCAACGTGCCTGAAATTCAAGGGAGTCAGGGGATGGAAGGTAGTAGAATAGCTTATACTAAGGAGCTGGTGCTTGGGAAACTGAAAGGTCTGAAGGTGGATAAGTCACCTGGACCTGATGGACTGCACTCTATGGTTCTGAAAGAGGTAGCTGTAGGATTGCGATGTGATTCGCAGTAATCTTTCAAGAATCGCTAAAGTTAGTAGTGGTTGCAGAAGATTGGACAATTGCACATATTACCCCGCTGCTCACGACAGAAGCAAAGATAAAGACTGGAAAACATAGCCTGACTTCAATGGTTGGTACGATTTTAGATCAATTTAAAGGATGATGTGTCTGAGAACCTAGAAGCATTATAAGATAAGCCAAAGTCAGCATGGTTTTGTGAAGAGGAAATCTTGTCTGACGAATCTGTTGCAATTTTTTGAGGATGTAAATTGCAGGTAGGACAAAGAAAAACCCGTGGATGTTGTTTACCTAGAGTTTCATAAAGCCTTTGATAGGATGCCACACGTGAGGCTGCGAAAGAAGATGAAATATTAATGTATCAAAGGGAAGATACTAGCATGGATAACAGGTTGCCTCGATGGCAGAAGGCATAGAGTTGCAATAAAGAGAACTTTTCTGATTGGCTGCCAGTGACTAGCGGAGTTCTGCAGCGGTCAGTGCTGGGGCCGTTCCTCCACGTTGATACAAAGATAGGTGGAGGGGCATGTCGTGTAGAGTAAGCAGGTACTTTATTGAAGCACGTGGACAGGTTGAGAGAGTGGACAGAGGCATGCAAGATGGAATACAACATAGCAAGTGTGGAGACATGCACTTTGGAAGTAGAAATAAAGACATAGACTATTTTCTAAATGGGAAGATAATTCAAAAAGTAGAGATGTAATGGGACTTGAAAATGCCCGTGCAAGATTCCCAAAAAGTTAATTTGCAAACAGAATCGGTAGTAAGGAAGGCATTTATTTCGAGAGGATTAGAATACAAAAACAGAGATGTAATGATCAGGATTTATATGGCGCTTGTCAGACGGCATTTGGAGTATTGTGAGCAATGTTGGGCCCCATATCAGAGGAATTATGTGCTGGCGCTGGAGAGGGTCCGGATAAGCTTTACGAGAATGATCCCAGGAATTGGAATGATCCCAGGAATTTGTGGGTTAACGTACGAAGAGTGTTTGACGGCTTTACTCGCTAGAGTTTAGAAGGATGCGGAGGGGGGGGCGGGGGGTGTTAGGGGGACCTCATTGAAACTTACCGAATAGTGAAACGCCAGGATAGAGTGGTTGTGAATATGAAGGTTAATTCCCGGAATGACGGGACTGTCATATGCTGAGAGAATGGAGCGGCTGGTCTTATTGAAACATATAAGATTATTAAGGGTTTGGACACGCTGGAGGCAGGAAACATGTTACCGATGGTGTGGGAGTCCAGCACCAGGGGCCACAGTTTAAGAAAAAGGGGTAAGCCATTTCGAACGGAGATGAGGAAACACTTTATCGCACAGAGCGTTGTGAGTTTGCGGAATGCTCTGCCTCAGAGGGCGGTGGAGGCCCGTTCTCTGGAAACTTTCAAGAGAGAGCTAGAGAGGGCTCTTGAAGATGGCGGAGTCAGTGGATATGGGGAGAAGGCAGGAACGGTGTACTGATTGTGGATGATCTGCCATGATCACATTGAATGGCGGAGCAGGCTCGAAGGGCCGAATGGCCTACTCCTGCACCTATTGTCTATTGCCTATTGTCTATTGTTTCCACAAGTGCGTGAGTCCAGAAACAGAGTTCATAGCCTCAGAATAAAACGACGTTCCTTTAGGAAGAAGCTGAGGAGGATTTTTTTCAGCGGAGGGTGGTGAAACTGTGGAATTCATTGCCACAGAAGGCTACGGAGGCCAAGTCAATCGATATTGTTACGGCAGAGCTAGATCGATTATTGGTTTCTATGGGGTTATGTGGAGAAGGCAGGAGAATGGCGTACAGGGGCCGCGGAACCTTTTTGTAAGTGGGGGGGGGGGGCTGAGCGTTCACTGCTCACCGGCCTCGGGCGTACCCGGTGAGGGAGCAGAGCGACCGTGCGGTGGGTGGGTTGCACAATTAGTACATTTTGTTGTTGCTCGACTTCCAAAAACTGGGGGATAATACAGGTCATCCCCCAAATCAAAAAGTGGGGGGACATATCCCCATACACCCCACCCCCCCCCTCTCTCTACCTCCCTCTCGGGACCGACTCTCTCACTCTTTCCCTCTCTCGGGGCCGAGTCTCCCTCTCTTGAGCCCCGCGGGCCCACCCACCCACTGCTCGGCGGTTAATCACAGCGTTTCGTTCACTGCCCCATATCTCGACTGTGAACCGCGCTGTGATTGGCCGTTGAGCGGAGGGGTGGGAAGGTTTTGGAGGGGCAGTTGGTTTACGCCACGGCTGGTCGTGGTTTTGCCCAAAGATCTTTCGTTTTGCCGCTTGTTCTGCGATTCTGGATGCCGGAGGTCTTCGGGAGAAGAGAAAATTACGCCTGCGGTCCGGATAATTTCGGGCTATGAAGGATCTCGCCAAAAAAAGTGGAGGGGCTACAGCCCTCCACCCCCCCCCCCCCACCCCAGGTTCCGCGGCCCATGGAAGATGGGAAGATTGATCAGTCATGATCGAATGCCAGAGTAGACTTGATGGACCGAATGGCGTAATTCTGATTCTATCACATAAACTTGAATTTACACAGATGCAGCCTGACCCGCTGTATTCCCCAGCAGTTTGTTTTTGCTCAAGATCACAGCATCTGTAGTTTCATGACTTAAACGTTTCATGTTACTGATGTTACATCAGAACATCCAATTGTGATACGAGGTCCATAGGAAGCAGTGGAAGGTAATACCATCAAAGACACACACAACTCTGGCGACGCTGTGAACGCGTTGTTACCATTTGTAAGAAGGTGCAAGAGCCTGTTCTTTAAAGCGTTACCATCACGTTGAACAACGGATTCTTCCAATCAACCATTTGGATTGTGTACCATGTTTTAGACGTTTTCGAGAGGGAGGAAAGGAGGCTGGGGATTTGCAGTAGGGATGAGGAGCAATGTCATTGCTGCTATGAGGGGACATCTTGGAAGCCTCATCCAACCGAGCCATATGGATCGAACACAAGAAAAGAAAATCACATTAACTACAGATGGAGTTACATTATAGGACTTCTGGAAATATGCAGGCAGATCATGGAAATAGGTTCACTTAGAAGGGCTATTGTAGTTGGTGATTTTAACTTTGGCATTATTGACTGGAACTCACTTATAGAGTGACGCTCAGATTGGACACAATTTGTTAGATGCCTTTCAAATGATTCTTGAAATAATATGTAAACAGCCAAACGAGGGATAGGGCAGCGCTAAAATATATTAGGAATAAGTCTGATCTGGTGATCACATTTCAATGATGTTGCATATTGCGGACAATGATCATAATTTGATACGTAATAAAAAATGGATATGGAATAAACCTATCGTGGTGGAAGGCTGATCACGTTATTATCAGGCAAGAACTGGAGAAATTAGGTTTAGATTTAGTTTAGTTTAGAGATACAGCGCCGGAACAGGCCCTTTAGCCAACCGACGCCGCACCAACCAGCGATCCCACACATTAACACTATCCTACACCTAGTAGGGATAATGTACACGTGTACCAAGCCAATTCAATTCAATTCAATTCAATTCAATTCAACTCAATTCAACTTTAATGTCATTGCACAAATACTGAGTATGGGTACAACGAAATGCAGTTTTGCGTCAGTCCGTAGTAGTAGTGCAATATAGAAATTAAAAAAAAAAAGAGGATACAGAATAATCAAAAATACAGAATAATTAACAATGGGGACGGAGGGACCGGAGGAATCTATCGGCGGGACTCCGAGTTCAGCAATGCGACGGTATAATTGTAGAAGCTGTTCCTCATCCTACTGGTACGAGACCTGAGGGTCTCAGGTCAACCGACAAAACTGTACGCTTTTGGAGCGTGGGAGGAAACCGAAGTTCTCCGAGAAGCGGTCACGGGGAGAACATACAATCCTCGTACACACAGCACCTGTATTAGGGATCGAACCCGGGACTCGTGCGCTGCAGGCGCTGAACTGGCCTTTTCAGTGTATCCTCGCCTGATTGGTGGGAATCCTTTGAAAGCCAGATAATTAGAGTTTAGAACCAAGTTAGAATGAGGACACGATGGCAAGATTGTAAACCTTGGATGATAAGAAATATTGTAACCTTAATCAAAAAAGAAGCATATGCAAAGTTAGGAAACGATAGGCAGCCGAATATAAAGAAAGCAGGAAAGGATCTAAACAAGAAGGCCATGGACGTTTCCAGGCAAGTATAATGAAGGTGAAGTCCAAGGTATTTTATGCATATATTATAAGCAAGAGGATGAAATGTTAATTGCTAAATGGAAAGGTTATAAAGTTAATGGAGGAGAGATTAAATTAGATTTTCCAGGACAGTTTTTCTTTAGGTGCCTGGATGCGCGCCTTGGGGAGGTGGTAGATGTAGATACGATGGCAACATTTAGGAGGAATTTAGCCGCACATGAACAGGCAGACAATAGAGATGCACACATCGTATGCACGCAGTTAAGATCAGAGGTGTTGGCATCATGAACGGCGCAGACATGGTGGGCGGTATTTCTTCCAATCCTGGACTGTTCTGTATTTTAGGTTCACGCTGGGCCAACAAACAGAAGGACTTCAGGGGACCTTCTGTCTGTGGCATGAATGTAAACCAGGCCAAAGATGTTCAGGCAGATGTGGGGAAAAACATGCACAGATTTTGAATTGCACGGACAAGGCCACGAATGGAAAATGAGGCTGGAGAACCGAATTGTAGTTTGCAAGGGGGTGGACGGCGATGGTGCTTCAAGGATGAAAAGCCTCTATGGTCGATAATCCAGATGAAGGATCTGCGATTGGTGTTCAATGGTCAATAGGCGCACCATTTCGAGAAGCCTTTTAAAGTATGTTGACGACTCCAGTGTGTTGACCTGGATCACGTGGTGGTGGTACAGGCTTGGCGACGATTTTTTGAAATGGGAGTATCTCCCGCTGTTAACGCCGCAGATGTACAAAGAACACACGACGAGCAGTCAGTTCATCAACGTGACTAAAGCAATGCAAGCAAATTATAACACGTTATCTACCAGAAATAACGTGGACACGATTCAACGGGTTAAAGTAAGAATATATCCGTTAGCTGCCCGCCAATGGTGGACTTGGCATCCACCCTCCCTCTTAAGAGAAAGGAGAGAGCATGGTCTTCGGGCATGAAAACAGGGAGATAAATGTCGGAGAGTGTGGACGAGCGCAACAGGCTCGAGGGGGATGGAGAGGGTGTGGGGTTAGGGGTTCTAAAGAGGACGTGAGTCTCTGGCGGCTCCCACTCTGTTCGAATAACCGATACTTTTCAACAAACATTTAAGATGATTTGCTCTAGAAGTCGTTGGTAGACGGAATGATTGACTTCAATCTGTGCATCATGATGTCTGTCTGCATTGTGCTGAGGCTGGTGACTGAGAACTGACCTTAAGACTCCTGTAGTCAAAAAGTTCCCTGCGCTGGGTCTCCGGTCTCGATGCCTGATCAGAACACATCTGCTGGGCGAGGCGGCCAATGACAGGAAGGCGGTGAGCATCTCCCAAGATATTGCGCCTGGACAGGGTTCATAGGCTTGATCTCGTCCTCCTCTGCAAAGGTTTCTGGGAATCGTCAGCATAGCTTGAAGACCGCAGTCGTTACGCGACACCACTTCCTGTGGCTTCATGTCAAGTACTCAACCCGCGGCAGAAAATAAAAGCGACCAAAACTCAGCAGAACGCCATTGACTGGAAATGAAGCCAGCATTGGTAAACAGGTCGGCCTGGGAAGATATCTCAGCGACAGAGGGAAGATAAGATCTAACCTTTACGGAATACGTCGGTCTCCAAAGAACGGCTTAATGTTAAGCTGCCTCCAGACTTTGTACTAAATATGCAGAGATGCAACTGAGATAAGCAAATGCACCACATACCAATAACTAAACCTGGCATCTCCCTGAGAGATGCTGTCACGCAGTTTGAGCTTCTTCACGCACCCCATGCATTCGGCCCACATACCCCAGCCTGTATATTCTCACCGCTGTAAAAGATCTATCCGATATTTCAGAGAGTATAAATCAGCCAGATACCTCCTCCTGCACCCGCCGCTCCATTGAGCTAATATTTCGTTTACTCATTTCCATTCGTCTGTGTAAAACTGTGGAAGGGGCAGGGGGTGAAATAGATGACAATTGTCAGAGATTCTGGGTGGACAGATGAGAATGGGAAGGAGAATAGTGGGTGTGGGTTACCTGAAATGGGAAAATATGTCACTAATACCATAGGGTTGTAGGCTCACCTGTTCACTGTTTCTCTCTGAAGCTTTGTTTAGATACTCTGATGTAGATGCTGTGTATTTCCATGGCTTTCCCTTTACATCCGGCAAATTCAGACTCGCAGACCAAGCATCAGCCTGAGAGGAGGTGACAGGGCGTTGTATTGAGCATGAGTGCTGCAGGCTCCAATTCAACCAGCGCTGAAACATTTGTCCCTGCAGGATGGAAGAGAGTAACAAGGTGAACAGAGCAATACGCAGCCCGAGGAAGGTCAAAGGTAGGCACAAGGAACTTGGAACGGATAGAAACATCGAACAACAAAATAGGTGTAGGAGTAGGCCATTCGGCCCTTCGAGCTAAATCTAACTCTCTCTTGAAAACATCCAGTGATTTGGCCTCCACTGCCTTTTGTGGCAGAGAATTCCACAAATTCACAACTCTATGAGTCAAAAAAGTTTTATTGGCAGATATTGTCAAATTGTTGAATAGTAGAGCCAGGATATTTAGTCACTTAAAACACTGAAATAGGCAGCAAAATTGCAAAAAAGCATGAACAAGGCATTTATTGACAAAATAAGGCATAAAAGGCATTTATTTCCACCACCAAAATATGGTTTAACATGATAATATAAAGGTAAACGACATTAAATGACCAAAGGTGCTGGTTGCACATAATTACTAGCATTCTCTTCAAATTATCTGGTGCTAAACTATGCAGTCTGTCAGACAGAATTTGCTTCTGTTGTGAAAAACATCTTTCTACCCCAGCTGAGGTCACTGGTGCATAAACCAAACAAGCTACAGACTCTATATTCATGTCCATATCTTGTGCATTACAACTACCTTTGAGAACTTTATCTATGTTTTGTATTTCTTCAAGATCTTTGTTAACTAAAATCACTCTCACATTTTCCTAGTATGTCTTCGCCTACATCGCCAGGAACTTTACGAATATCGTCAGTTACTTTGTTGAAAACCTGCAAGTTATTCACTAATGTTTCGTCGCGTTTTTCAAGGGAAGTGATAGCTTGTGGGAACTTTGCAAAATTTGAGGCAATAAACACAAGATCGCGGTGGAGGGACTTTTTCTGCATTATTTCACTGCCGATCCTGACTGCAGCAGATTCTTCTTCTAAACAGTTGACGATATATTTTTTATTTTCAAAATTTGCAGCATAGTAGAGTACAGCCGGGAGCCATGCTTTCCGCCTAGTGAAAACGGGCAGCGGACGTAGCGGAATCTCGGGTGCCATTTCCTTGAACAATTGCACACGTGACGATGCGTTGAGGAAGATTTTCTTGACATTGGAAACTAGGCGTTCGACATTTGGAAACAAGCTACGTATGTGCTTGGTAATTCTATGAAGTTCTTGAGCTAAGCATGTCAAATGCAACATGTTGGGGAATAAAATCACAAACAGAAGAACATTCTCGTTTTTTATACCTTCTGGCCAAAGTACAGCAAGTGAAGATGTAAACAACTGAGCAATAGTTGAGCTGTTTGAATTTTGATGTCCATAAATACTCCTTTGATGGGTGACCTGCCCAGTGTACAGATGACCACATTGCCAACATATCCCCCCACAGCATCTGCTGTCTCGTCTATTGAGATCCATATTTTGTTGCATGCAACTTCATCTCTAATTTTTTGCGCACCAATGTTGAAGTTGCTGTCAACATCATTTTTTCGTACTGATGACTCGCGTGGTATATGTTCCTCTGTGTGTTTCTCTAAAAAACCTCGGAGAGATTTGTTTTCCAATTTCCACAGTGGAATTCCAGCATCAAAGAATGCGTTGCACAGATCACTCGAAAACTCAGATTTGCGACTGGAGCCAGCAGTAAATGTAGTGAGGAGACAAGCTTGGGTATTTCGCTTAGGTAGTCTACACCCCAGCAGTATCAACATTGACTTCTCTAATTTTAGATAGCTCTTATCTTCTCCCTCCTCCCCTTCCCCCTTCCCAGCTCTCCTACTGTCTCCGCCTCTTCCTTTCATTTTCCCGCACCCCCCACACACATCAGTCTGAAGAAGGGTCTCGACCCGAAACGTCGCCTATTCCTTCCCTCTATGGATGCTGCCTCACCCGCTGAGTTTGTCCAGCATTTTTTGACTACATTCGATTTTTCCAGCATCTGCAGTTCATTCTTAAATAGTTCTTGGAGAAAACTGAACCAACGGGCAGCGGCATGAACGAATGAACGACCGACGGTGGCGCCCCGGTTTCGCCCCGGTGGTGGAAGTTTTCTTGGAAGTTATGGTATGTTAACATGTTAATAATAACATTAATATTAACGTATTAACATTGAAAACGTCAGTGTAATCACGGTACAATTGGAGAAAATAGCACGAAATGTTAGCTAAACAGCAAAGAGAAGCTGATTAGGCACTCGATTGTGAAAAAGCCATTATACTGGTGAAATCATCAAAAAAGGCATGAAAAGGCACATGGAATTGATGGCAAAATCCTGGCTCTATTGATTAATAATGGTGTCAGGGGCTATGGAGCTATGGCAAGAGAATGGCTTTGTGAGGGAAATATTGATCAGCCATGATTAAATGGCGGGGTAAGTTTTCTTCCTACAACATATGAACATAAACCGCCGACACTGCAATCTTGACGTGAACATGAAACGTTTTATTAAATGAGACGGGCAAGCAGCATCAGTGGAAGATATGAGTAGGCGCAGTTTCGGGGCAAAACTCCGGGTCTGAAGAAGGGTCCCGGAACGAATCCTCGCTTATACGTTTCCTGCACAGATACTGTCTGACCCGCCCATTTATCCAGCATTTTTGAGGTGGACAAAGGCATACGTGAGTATGGTGACCAGAGTGGAGGAAATAGTTAATTACTTATTTAAGGGTAAGGGGGTGAAGTCTCGAGTGGATCGATAAGTGGGTGATAGGCAGACGACCCAATGTGTCTGTTTGTGTGTGTGTGGGGGGGGGGCTTTTAGACTTTTAACGATGGATTGTAGATCCCATGGTTACCTTCCGGACCGGCTGCCCAATACCTAGTTATTCATTCTGATCCGTAAATGCGATCACCTGCTGAATATCAACCGATATTTATCGTATTTTATATCCTTTCCGATTTCCAACAAATTTGTGCCTTTTCAGCTCAATGTATTGTTGTTTGTATGAAATAGGCATCGGCACAAAATAAAAAAATCTAAGGAAAAAATCTAACTACGTTATTTGCAACTAGGTTACAGCTTGAACTGTGCGGTGAGATGAAAGAGCGACGTGGAATTATTCAGTAACGCCAACGACAGGCCTGCATGGTCCGCAGTGCCATGTTCAATGTTGCGCACGTATTGTAGAACAAGAAAACGACGTGAGTAAAGAACTGTGATGCGCCTCAATTCCACTTCCGCAGATTTAAAAAAAAATGGTAGAGTAGGGATTATATTTAGGATTCACCAGTGTTAAAATTCATAACATTAAACACGTCTGTCGCCCTGTGAATGAAGTGACTCCCGGCTCAGGAAAATACTATGAAATTGCATCTTGGATCAAGTGACTGGTCGGTAATACCAGTGGCCGGCCTTTCTGTACGATTTTGCATTGAGTATTCCTACACCAAGAAGTGGGAAATGGCTTCATTTGTCTGGAAATGTTTGTTAAAGGGTCCGTGACTAATGTAATTGCCCCGTCATTCCCAGTAGCTACTGGGGGATTAGCGAGGGATGAATGAGGAGAGGAGCCGCGCTCTTTGATCCACTGTGTCTCCGGGTTTGCTGCCGACACTGCTACTCTTCTAGAATGCGGCGGGCTCCGATTCTGTAAGTGAAGGATATCGTCTATCCGATTAAGGCGGCGTTTGGAATGCCTGGTAAGATCAATCATTTTAGGTTTAGCTTTATTATCTTCACGTGTACCGACGTAAGCGAAGGGCTATATTTTGCATGCTATCCAATCTGATCACAGAAAAAT
Source organism: Malacoraja senta (assembly GCA_038087875.1). NCBI lineage: Eukaryota > Metazoa > Chordata > Chondrichthyes > Rajiformes > Rajidae > Malacoraja > Malacoraja senta. The sequence goes on along the minus strand of JAXLNO010005200.1, from coordinate 44,371 downwards.
TTACATAAATACAATCAAGTCAAACGCGTACATTCGGTAGCGAAATTAGATTTGAGGAGTAAGGCGATTTTATCTGACAATCGTAGAACCTTCTTCAGGGAACTGCACAATCGGACTCCATGTCCCATGTCGTTCGATGAGTAGGGAGGAACTGCAGATGCTACTTTCGACCGAATATAATCACAAAATGCTGGAGTAACACGGCGGGACAGGTAGCATCTCTGGAGAGAAGGAATGGGTGGCGTTTCGGGTCGAGACCTTCAGATTCTGAAGCATCTTCTGAAGAAGGGTCTCGACTCGAATCGTCACCCATTCCTTCTCTCCAGAGATGCTGCCTGTCCCGCTGAGTTACTCCAGCATTTTGTGTCTATCTTCAGTGCGTACATATGAGTGAGATTAGATTTAAGTCTCCTCAGGCTTAAGAACTATTTCGTTCACCAGTTGGCAGACAGACCACGCAGAGCATGAAGAAGTAAACTGAAGAAAGAAAAGAAAATTCAAACCCTGATTTCCATTTGGAGCTGTCTTTTGCGCCGGAGTTAATTACACAACGAAATGATAATTTAATCGGCGAGAAGCAGACGACTGAAGATAGCGACAAGATATATATTTGTAATGTTGGAAAAAACCTAACTGGTCACGCATCATCAGTGTGCAATGGAACAACATCGTTGTTTTAGTTCAGAGGCCATGTTAATACAGCAAAAGACTCGCGTTATCGGGAGGTTAACAGGTCGTTGTAAATTGTGCTTAGTATATTGGCCAGTGGCATCGTCTGGGACGGTAGAACAAAGAAGTTGCAGACAATGTGAAGTGATCATGTGGAGGGATTGGAGTTGGATCTGTTTGACTGGGAGTTTGAGGTCGACGAGGAAGGGCTATAACGTGCGGTATGTCTCTATTTTAATGATGATTTCTCACTGTGCAGCCCATTCGCTATATTATTTCCTTCATGGATCAGTCATGGTGTTATTGAAAAGCATCCCGTGAATATTTTGGTATAATTCACAAAGATGTCCTCTAGTTTCGAGAGCCCAGAACATAGAATAGTACAGCACAAGCACATGCCCTTCAGTCCAGAATGTGCGTCAAACATAATGCAAAGACCATGTCTTATCTACGTGCAAATAACCAATATACCGCCATACCCAGCATATCCATATGCTTATTCTTTTTTATTCCACTACCGTATATGTGGCATTCACGATTCACGCAGTGATTTAGTTCAACTTTCCCGTTACCGCATTGAAACTGGCCCTTCAACCCACCCAGTTCATGCTAACCTGTTCGCGCTACTTTAATATAATCCTACTTTGACATCCCCTCCCTACACGTTGGAGACGATTTTCATGGAGAACAATTAACCAACAAACTTTCACGTTTTTGAGAAGTGGGTGGATATCTGAGCATCAGGAGGAAACCCATGTGTCACAGGGAGTACGTGCAAACTCCACTTAGCGAGCCCCCGAGACCACGATCGATTCCTGTTGCTGGTGCTGTGAGGCAGCGGGTCCACCAGTTGCGCCACTAAGCTGGTCTCTCCAATGAGGTCTAATCGCAGCCTTTGTCGTCTCTATTTAGTGTAATAGAGACGACAATAGAGTCGGGCAACTACCTGGTCATTCTTCTCTTAATTCTGTCTTCTGCAGCCAACGTGCTGACGGCTTCGATCTTGTACCGGGGACAGTGCGGACTCTCCAGAGGAATCACACGTTACATGGTGGCGATGGCAATGTCCGACCTCCCGTCACCTTCTTTCAAGTATTGCTCCAAGGAATCTACGTTTACTACACCCCTGACTCATACCTGAGCCACACCACGGTGTGCCCTTCGTACGTATACCTACGCATCCTCACTCTGGACTATTCAGTCTGGTTTACCGTGTTCTTCACATTTGACCGTTTCGTCAGCATTTACTGCCCGAAGCTGAGACTCACGTATTGCACGGATAAGACCGCCGCCGTTGTCATTGTGTTCTTGTTGCCGCTGAGTTGTTTAAAGTACATCCCATTTTACTTCATGCACGAGCCACGATTCAACGTGGACAGTGTGAACTGGGGGTGCCGGCCCAAACCCGCCTACTTCACTTCCATCTGCTGGGTGGCTTTTTCCTGGATGTGTAACATCTCTCTCTACTTACTCCCTTTCGCCTTAACGCTACTTCTGAACGGGCTGACTGTCAGGAACATCATAGCGGCCAGCAGGGTCCGCCGGCGCTTGAAAGGACTGGAAGGCAAAGACGCCGAGGTGGAGAATCGGCGCCAATCCATCGTGTTACTCTTCACCGTGTCCGGCACCACCATATTACTGTGGACGACGGGAGGGGTGACTTTTATCAGTACGCGAATTACAATTAATTTTGTCGGCTCTGATCTCACATGGCCCTCGAACATTGCAAATGAGGTGGGGGTCTTGCTCATTCGGCTCAGCTCCTGCGCCAACACCTGTATGTACGCAATGACGCAAAGCAGGTTCAGGCAGGAGTCGAAGAACGGGATTAAAAGTTTCATTCGTTTTTTTATTAAACCCACGAAACGTTCGCGGCATTGAGCCAAATGCTGGAGTTGGAATACAACGCAGCTGTTCTCTCTATTCCCATCAGTAAAACACACCGCCCCATGCCCCCACTTGCGGTTAGAGCGGACTCGTTGAACCGGAGACCGTAGATTTTGCCCCGGTGTATGCGTTAGAACCCGACTCTATCTACATCTATCGTCTATCGTCTGTCTATTTCCCTCCAGAGATGCTGCCTGGCCCGCTGAGTCTACCCACCACTTTGTATTTTGCTCAGGATTGCAACATTTATACACTCTTCAATCCCCTCTGTCGTTTGCTACCTTATTTCTATCAAATTCGGCATATTCTCTGGGATCCACCCAGCGCCAATTAAAAGGCCTGTCTCACGAGTCTGCGGTCATTGGCGGCGAAACGGGAATAATCTGCCGCCATAGACCGCGCACTCCTGAGAACGGACAATTCCGGGGCCGTGCGGCGGTGTTCCCAACACCGCACGGTGCTAAAATAAAACCTACACTGTTGAAAAATATTTTCCTACCGCACAGCCTCCGCCAGTGATGCACGAGTGCGGCACGGCCGCCGCCACAGCCTCCGCCAATGTGGCTCGAGCGCCGTGCGTCAAACTTGCACCACCACAGCCTCCGCCAGTGAGGCACGTGTGCGGCACGGCCGCCGCCACAGCCACCGCTACAGCGCCGCGATCAGCACGGCCGCCGCCACAGCCGCCGCTTGTGAGTCACGTGCGGCGGGCCGACGTCATCGCAGTCGGCGCGCCCTTTTTTTACTTACCGCAAGCACGTGGGACCAGCCGTATTTAGATCACTCGGCCCCCGCGCAGCACCCGTGCGGCGCTCCCGTGGATAGGCTCGGCGCTCTCGCCGTTGCCGTGCGGTCCACTCTACAGGCGAAGCCGCGCTTCACCGCCGATGACCGCAAACACGTAAGACAGAGAGTAACCTCGCAGTCCGTAACGAGAAATGTTCTGTGGCCCTTCTTCTCCCCGACCTACTTGTCCTAAATTTCAAGCATCCGTGGACAGTAACGCCAAAGCCCTCTCAGTGTCCACCATTTGTCCACTACACCTTACATCGCTGTTGGCGTAGTCTTTTGATCCCCCAACCTACCTGTTGCGGTGTTTACACTTTCTGAAATCTTCACTGTCTCTGCAACTGTAATATTGTAACAATTTAACAGTACATTCTGCACTCTGGTTATCATTCTCTTGTCACCACCTGCTGTATTTGTATAAGGTTTTATTGTAGAAATGAATGGTAAGACCTGACAGGATAGCACGCAAACAAAGTATCCCGTTACAATAATGAACCAATACCAATGTCTGGACTCTCACGTTGCGCTGCACTGGAAACATAACCATTGGCATCGAGCACTCTCTGCATTTAAAGTCAATGCACGTTACAATAGGATAGACAATCAGAACAATTCCTCCAGGGTGGAAATGTCAAAGAGTATATGGCATAACGTCAAGCTGTGAAAGACAAGATTGAATTGGGATGTGCGGGGCCTGTTAAACAGTGTGCGGTGTGTCCCTTCGTGCGAAGTGCGGTGGATTCAACTTCGATAGTGGTATTTAAAAGGCTTCTGGATAAGCACGTGGATATGCAGGGAATATTAATCCATATGAATGAGATTAGTTTCCCTTGACATCATGTTCGGCACAAATACTGTGGGCCGCGTGGCATGTTCCTGTGTCATACTTCTCTGCATTCCATGTTACTAGTTTAAAAACACTGATTCCGATACCACAACATCGCTGTTGGAATTGCAGTCGATTTTCAATTGTTTTCTCTAAATGACCACCGAGAAGCAGGAGTGGGCCACTCCACCACTCACGTCTATCCTGCCATTGAAGTTGATTATGGCTGATCTACACTGGGCTCATCTACTCTTCCGTGCCTGTTCCCCATTTCCCCGAATTTCTCGCTCTTTACCCAGCTTCACATTAAATACCTCTTAGGATCTAACCAATCGCAACTTCTTGGCCTGTGTTGTGGTTATTTCTGAAATGCGCGGTGAAAAATATCAGCCCCTCGGATGTACTGCAGTTGTTCAACCTCCAGAATCCGGAAGTGGAGCTCCTCCCGCCGAGGACTCTTCCTGCACCGGCCAGGTCGGAGAGAGCAGCAACTAGGGAAATGCAGACGCTGGAACCTTGAGGATAATATAAACTGCTGGAGAAACTTAACGGGCCAGGCAGCATTTGTGGAGGATATCGCCAGGTGACGTTTCGCGTAGGGACCCTTCTTCGTAATGTATTTCATGCAATCAGCGGATAAGCTCTGCCCCATCGTTAGTAGGCCAACTCGATTAACACGAAGAATGTGAAAATAAATCAAAATTATATTTATTTTACTAAATACTTTCCCTTACTTTGTCTTGGTGCTTAAAGCATACACATGGTTAGTTGAAAGGTACATCGCATGATGTGAGAGTCTTTTAGATAGATCCAAACATATGTAGGAAATGAAGCAATATGTCGTAGAGATGTAGTCCGAGGAGATTGGTTTAACTTGGCATTATGTTCATCAAGGTCGGTCGATGGCTTGTTCTGTTCTCTTGTATGTTCTATTTCGAAATATATAATTTATTAGATGGGTACATCAGGAGCACGGTTTCCTTTTTTCTGATCAAGCCTCTGCAGCGAGAATGTGATTGTACAGGAGAGGTGCAGAGGGGGAGGGGGGGCTCCCAGTATATGGAACTGCAGAGTATGGAACTGCAGATGCTGGAATCCTGATTAAAACAGAAACTGCAACTGGGGACCATTTAATGTTTCCGCCGTTTCTCTACATTCAGTTGCTAGAATTTAAAAAAAAACGATTTGAACAAACCATTACGATATCGCCCATTCCTACTCCGTGGATATAGATTTGACAAAGACTGTATTATGGTTGAGTTGAGGTGAGTTGAGCTTAGTTTATTGTCATGTTTACCGAGGTACTAAGAAACGTTTTATTGCGTGATAACCAGTCAGCGGAAGAACAATGCATCATAACTATCTAGCCATTCACAGTGTACAGTTACATGATAAAGGGAATACCATGAAGACCATTTAGGGGACGATAACGCCAGTAAAGTCCGATCAACGATAGCCCGAGGGGCTACAATGAGAAATATAGTAGTTCAGGGCCGCTCTCTAGTTGTGGTGGGATGCTTTGGTTGCCTGAAAACAGCTGGGAAGAAACTGTCCCTGAATCTGGAGGTGTGGATTTTCATATTTCTTTACCTTTTGCCCGATGGGATAGAAGAGAAGAGGGAGTAGCACGGGTGCGACTAGTAGTTGATTAAGCTGGTGGCCTTGCCGAGGCAACACGGGATATATATTGAGGCAATGGAAGGGAGGTTAGTTTTTGTGATGGTCTGGGCTGCGTCCACAATTCTCTGCAATTTCTTGCGGTCTTGGACAGAGCTGTTCCCAAACCATGCTGTGATGCATTGGGATAAAATGCTGTCTATGGCACATCTGCAGAAGTTGGTGAGAGTTGTTGGGGACAGCCTTCCGAGGAAGTAGAGGCCTTGTTGTGCCTTAGTGGCCATTGCTTCAATAAGCGTGGTCCAGAAGAAGTTGCATGTGATACTTCTGGGAATTTGCAGCTTTTAACCATTTTTACTTCGGATATTTTTAATTCGGATTTCCCCGTGTTAAATACCTAAACATCCACGAGGTCCATTGCCCTGTGATTGAAGCGATTCCCGCCACAGGAGAAGTTCGTCACACTGGATTTTGGATACAGAAAAGTAGCAGAAATGAGCCCGCTACCTCCTCCACTCTTTGCACAGATTTGCTTCCCCCATGAGGTCGTTGAAATTAATTCATCTGTGTGGGAAAAAAACATGTTTGTTAAAGAGCCTGTCACTAATGTCATTGCCCCACCATGGCTCGTTCCCACCGGAGGATTTCAGCGAGTATTAATGAGGATCGGAGCCGCTCTCCTTGCTCCATTGTGTCACCCGAAAGTGCTGCTGAAATCTTCTAGAATGGAGCGGGCTCCGATTCTGTACATGAAGGAGATCGCCTATCCGATTCTGGTGGCGTTTGGAATTCCTGGTAAATGCTTTCACATTGTTTAACGTGTTGAAGATTTGTCTCAATAATACCGTGTGTTTTGTGTTCTGCTATTTTTTTTAACCTATGTTCCCGCTTGGGTTCAGCAGTCTCGCTGCTGCTCATGTAATGTGTCCGTTCTTCTTTCCTTTCCCTGTCTTATAGTAACCTATGCTGTTCTAGGGTACGTTCATAAGTGATCATCCTGTTTATCTTAATCTCACTCTCTCCCTGGTCAAAATGTCCTCGTCCATATCCCGCGTGTTAGTCGTCTTCCGGCAAAGAAACCTTGGTTTCAGTTGTATGAAGGATCTGCAGATGCTGGTTTAAACCGAAGATGGACACAACAAAGTGGAGTCACTCAGCGGGACAGGCAGAATCTCTGGAGAGAAGGAGTGAGTTACGTTTCGGGTCGAGACCCTTCTTCAGACTAATGTGTTTAAGCTGCTGGCTATGGAGCTAGCGGCTCTGGGGAACGGACTGAATCTCGGTGGCCGTGCGTGATCCGATTAATCCGTGCCCAACATTACCCCGTAGATAGACACGACAAACTGGAGTAACTCAGCTGGTCAGGTAGCATGCCCGGATAAAAGGAATTGGTGACGTTTCGTGTCGAGTCCCTTCTTCGGACTGAGTCAGAGCAGAAATATGCGAAGGCACATAGAACAAATTAATTAAAGGTTTGCAGAAAGACAGATCAAAGCCAGCAACGATGATCTAGGCAAGTTGGAACGCATAATGGTTCATCGTTGGCTGTGGGGAAGGTAATAACGTGTATTGCCAACAGTAAAACTCAACAGAACGACATTGTGCTATGAATATGGAGTCCCCTTACTCCTGATACCTGGAGATATTTGGTAACAAACACAGGTGGCGCCTCCACGTCCCACGCACGAATTATCAATGGCAGCTCCCGCGCTGCTAGACCGGATGTTGTAACTACTGAACTCCATATGGCATGACTCTTTAAACCACCGCCGCGCAGAACGGCTTAAAGGCATCGAGGACAGACGTCAAAGTGACCATAATTTAAAGAAAACACCGAACATAGAACATAGAAAACAGAAACCAGAACAGTACAGGACAGGAAAGGGTCCATGGCCCTATAATGTCCGTGTCCCAAAATCAACTTAATCTCCTGCACCCACTGCATCTCCGTCCATTCCTTGCATATCCAGGCCCCTCGGAACACACTACATCTCTGTGTAAAATGTTGCACAGAGTGCGGCACGGTATAAAGGAGATATACGGGATCGTTTTTTTACATGGAGCGTGCTACCGTGAGCGGTGTTGGAGTCAGATATGATAGTGGCATTTAAGAGGCTCTTGGAGAGACACGTTGATATTCAGGGAGTAAAATGTTATGGCGCGCGTGCAGGCAAAGGACATTAGTGTAACTTGGCATGATATTCGATGTGGATATTTAGGGCGGAATGGCCTGTTTCTGTTCTCCACTGTTCTGTGTTGTCATTTGTAAAGTATCCGCTCCAATGATGCCGTCGCTCTGAACGCAGCCTCTTCTCTCACACTTGGCTGCTGATTAACTGGTTATTTTGCTGCACATTGTTCTTTCTCCAGCTAACGTGATGACAGCTGCGATCCTGTGCCGTGGAAAGTGCGGTCTCACCAGAGGAATCACCCGTTACATGGTGGCGATGGCAATGGCCGATCCGCTCGAGGTGATCTTACACGTGTTGCTCAAAGAAGTCTACATTTCCTACACCTATAATTCCTTCCTCTCCCGCAGCACGACGTGCCCTTCATATGTTTACCTGCGCATCCTCGCCCTGGACTGTTCCGTCTGGTTAACCGTGTCTTTCACCTTTGACCGTTTTGTCAGCATTTGATGCCCGAAGCTGAGACTCGTCTATTGCACGGATAGGACGGCCACCGTGGTCATTGTGTCTTTGTGCGCGCTGAGCAGCTTAAAGTACATCCCCTTTTACTTCATGTATGAGCCATACTTCACCATGGAGAGTGTGAATTGGGGGTGCCGGCCCAAAGCCGCCTATTTCACCTCCATCTGGTGGATGTTGTTTTCTTGGATGTGTAACATGTCATTATCCTTCCTCCCTATCATTCTAATCCTGCTTCTGAATGGGCTGACAGCCATGAGTATCGTAGCAGCGAGCAGGATCCGCCGGCGACTGAAATCACTGGATGGTAAGGACTCTGAGGCGGAGAATCGACGCAATGCAATCGTGTTGCTCTTCACCGTGTCCAGCACCTACATATTACTGTGGACGACAGGGGCAGTGACTTTCATATTTACGCGAATTACAATCAATTTTGTGGGCTCTGATCTCACAAGCCCCTCGACCATCGCAAATGAGGTGGGAATCTTACTCATTCGTCTCAGTTGTTGCTCCAACACCTGTATTTACGCAATGACCCAAAGCAAGTTCAGAGAGGAGGTGAAGAACGGGATTAAGATTCTAACTCGATTCATCGTTAAACCTGTGCAACTGGCGAGGCAGTGAGCCTAGATTTGCAATTCGATTATCTGCTCGCTCTATGTATTTCCATAATCAAATCACTCCGTTCTGTGGAAGGGTCCCAACCCGAAACCTCGCCTGACTATTCCCTCCACATATGCTGCCTGACCCATTGAGTTCCTCTTGCGATTTGTGGGTTTGTTCAAGATTACAGTATGTGAAGTTCCTTGTATTTACTTTCTTTCACCACGCTTTCGGCCGGAACGATCTCATTCAATACTAGTCATCATAGTTTTTAGCCCGGAATATCTCTTAGCGTGTTCAATCTGCCCCCCACCCGTCGCTATTTACCGTCGCTCCATTATACTTCATTATTTCAATGTGTGCAGTTGTGGTCTGCAGTTGGCAGGGCGTGTCCACTTATCCAAACCTTCAATGATCCATGGACATGAACACAAAACCCTTTACATTACCCATCATTTTTTTCGCAGCAACTTGCCGCTCTGGGGTTGTAGTCCCGATCAACCAACCTACCTATTGCGGTCCTTGCACTTCTTTTAACCTGCACTTTCTCTGTTGCTGTAATGTTGTGACCATGTAACGTTTTATTCAGCACACTGGTCATGTATCTCTGCCTCAGAGGGCGGTGGAGGCAGGTTCTCTGGATGCTTTCAAGAGAGAGCTAGATAGGGCTCTTAAAAACAGCGGGGCCAGGAGATATGGGGAGAAGGCAGGAACGGGGTACTAATTGGGGATGATCAGCCATGATCACATTGAATGGCGGCGCTGGCTCGAAGGGCCAAATGGCCTACTCCTTCACCTATTGTCTACTGTCTAATGTCTATTGTATCCATTGTACTACCTGTTGTGTTTGATGATGTTTGATTTTACTTGTGAAAGGTACGTCGTGACTGGATGCCACGCAAATACAATATCTAGTCACGATAATAAACCAATGCCAATTACAATTTCCCGGCTCAGAGTGTGTGTTGCACTGAACCGTAACCACCGGCATCGAGAAGTATTGTAATTAAACTAAATGAACGCTACAATAAAGTAGATGGAGGTACAGACTGTTAGAAAATTGGGAAGGCCAAGTGGCTGAAGTGCTTGCCGATGAACGTTTTAGGACCAGTGACCACTGTTCTATTAGCTTTAAAATTGTTATGAATAAAGACAGGGCGGGTCCGCGTTAAAGTTATGAATTCGGGCAAATTCAACTATGATTATAAAAGACAGAAACTCGCTCAAGTTTATTGGAATATGTTGTTTGCAGACGCAGAGACGCCCGAAATATATGATGCTTTTAAAAATGTGAAGGCGTGAGTTCAGGGCATGCACGGTCCTGATAAAGTAACGGACAATGCAAGTGGATGTAAGTAGATAAATGGAGGATGTGGTCAGGAAGTAGGAGACATGCGATAGGAATGTGCAGTGAAATCAATTGTTTATGTGGACGAGTTTCGGGAACTGAGGGGCGCACCTGAGAATGAAGTCAGGAGGGCAAAGGGGGACAGGAGATAGCTCCTGGCTAACTGGCTGAGAAATCCATGGGTAAGGGGAACTAGAGTAACTAGAGGGACAGGTAACTCTGCTGGTCGGTACTATTTTACAAACAGGGTATTTAATGAATCCAGCGGCGCTGTCGGTCAGTAATATTGGCGCCTCACTAGATTAACGAGAGAAATTAGCATAAACATATCTTTCAGTTACTTAATATTTTCCTTACCCTGTAAAAAATGTTTAACTGGCCCGTTGTTTAAAGCACGAGCTTGGTGAGCTGAGTGGTATTGTTCCTAAAAAATCCTACCCTACCCAGCCGAGTGCCACCTCACCTCGGATAACACCGAGGTAATGACGGGCGTGTGATCGATGTTGCCCGTGGAATTCAGTAAGGCCTTTCGTAGAATCGTAGAACCTTCTCTGGGAAATGCACAATCGGCGCCATGCCCCAGTCATGTTGTTCGATGATTAGGAAGGAACTGCAGAGGCTATTTTAAACCGAATATAATCACAAAATGCTGGAGTAACACAGCGGGACAGGCAGCATCACTGGAGAAAAGGAATGGGCGGCGTTTCGGGTCGAGACCCTTCTTCAGATTCTGAAGCATCTTCGGAATAAGGGTCTCGACTCGAATCGTCACCCATTCCTTCTCCCCAGAGATGCTGCCTGTCCCGCTGAGTTACTCAAGCATTTTGTGTCTATCTTCAGTGCGTACATATGAGTGAGATGAGATTTAAGTCGCATCAGGCTTAAGAACTATTTCATTCATGTTGGCAGACACACCACGCAGAGCATGAATAAATAAACTGAAGAAAGAAAAGTTAATTCAAACCCTGATTTCCATTTGGAGCTGTCATTTGCGCGGGAGTTAATTACACAATGAAATGATAATTTAATCGGCGAGAAGCAGACGACTGAAGATGGCGACAGGATAGATATTTGGTCACGCATCATCAGTGTGCAATGGAACAACATCGTTGTTTCTGTTCAGAGGCCAGGCTAATTCAGTAAAAGACTCGCGTTATCGGTAGGTTACAGGTCGTTGTAAATTGTGCTTAGTACATTGGCCAGTGGCATAGTCTGGCAAGGTAGAACAAAAAGGTTGGAGACAGTGTGAAGTGATCATGTGGACGGGCTGGTGTTGGATCTGTTTGACTGGGAATTTTGAGGGTCGATGAGGAAGGGCTATAACGTGCAATATGTCTGTATTTTAATAATGAATTACTCACTGTGCAGCCCATTCGCTATATTATTTCCTTCATGGATCGGTGACGGTGTTATTGAAAGCCCCCCGCGAATAAATATTTTGGTATAATTCAGAAAGATGTCCTTCAGTTTCGAGAGCCCAGAACATAGAATAGTACAGCACAAGCACATGCCCTTCAGCCCAGAATGTGCGTCAAACATAATGCAAAGACCATGTCTTATCTACCTGCATATAACCAATATACCGCCATACCCAGCATAATCATATGCTTATCCTTTTAAATGCCACTACAGTGTCTGTGGCAATTTCTATCCCCGCAGTGATTTAGTTCAACTTGACCTCACAGCATTGAAACTGGCCCTGTTCATGCTAACACGTTCGCGCTACTTTAATATAATCCTACTTTGACATCCCCTCTCTACACGTTGGAGACGATTTTCATGGAAACCAATTAACCAACAAACTTTCACGTTTTTGACAAGTGGGAGGATATCTGAGCATCAGGAGGAAACTCATGTGTCACAGGGAGTACGTGCAAACTCCACTTAGCGAGCCCCCGAGACCAGGGTCGATTCATGTTGCTGGTGCTGTGAGGCAGCGGGCCCACCAGCTGCGCCACTAAGCTGATCTCTCCAATGAGGTCCAATCGCAGCCTTTGTCGTCTCTATTTAGTGTAATAGAGACGACAATAGAGTCGGTTAACTACCTGGTCATTATGCTCTTAATTCTGTCTTCTGTAGCCAACGTGCAGCCGGCTTCGATCTTGTACCGGGGAAAGTGCGGACTATCCAGAGGAATCACACGTTTCATGGTGGCGATGGCAATGTCCGACCTGCTCGTCATCTTCTTTCAAGTATTGCTCCAAGGAATCTACGTTTACTACACCCCTGACTCATACCTGAGCCACACCACGGTGTGCCCTTCGTACGTATACCTACGCATCCTCACGGTGGACTATTCAGTCTGGTTAACCGTGTCCTTCACATTTGACCGTTTCGTCAGCATTTGCTGCCCGAAGCTGAGATTCACGTATTGCAGGATAAGACCGCCGCCGTTGTCACTGTGTTCTTGTTGCCGCTGAGTTGTTTAAAGTACATCCCATTTTACTTCATGTACGAGCCACGATTCAGCGTGGACAGTGTGAACTGGGGGTGCCGGCCCAAACCCGCCTACTTCACTTCCATCTGGTGGGTGGCTTTTTCTTGGATGTGTAACATCTCTCTCTACTTACTCCCTTTCGTCTTAACGCTGCTTCTGAACGGGCTGATGGTCAGGAACATTTTGGCGGCCAGCAGGGTCCGCCGGCGCTTGAAAGGACTGGAAGGCAAAGACGCAGAGGTGGAGAATCGGCTTAAATCCATCGTCTTACTCTTCACCGTATCCGGCACCACCATATTACTGTGGACGACTGGAGGGGTGACTTTTATCAGTACGCGAATTACAATTAATTTTGTCGGCTCTGATCTCACAAGTCCCTCGAACATTGCAAATGAGGCGGGGGTCTTGCTCATTCTGCTCAGCTCCTGCGCCAACACCTGTATGTACGCAATGACGCAAAGCAGGTTCAGGCAGGAGTCGAGGAACGGGATTAAACGTTTCATTCGTTTTTTTATTAAACCCACGGAACGGTCGCGGCATTGAGCCGAATGCTGGAGTTGGAATACAACGCAGCTGTTCTCTCTATTCCCATCAGTAAAACACACCGCCCCATGACCCCACTTGCGGTTAGAGGGGCCTCGTTGAACGGGAGATCGTAGATTTTACCCCGGTGAATGCGTTAGAACCCGACTCTATCTACATCTATCGTCTATCGTCTGTCTATTTCCCTCCAGAGATGCTGCCTGGCCCGCTGAGTCTACCCACCACTTTGTATTTTGCTCAGGATTTCAACATTTATACACTCTTCAATCCCCTCTGTCGTTTGCTACCTTATTTCTATCAAATTCGGCATATTCTCTGGGATCCACCCAGCGCCAGTTAAAGAGTAACCTCGCGGGTCGGTAAAGAGAAATATTTTGTGGCCCTTCTTCTCCCCGACTACTTGCCCTAAATTTCAAGCATCCATGGACACCAAAGCCCCTCTCAGTGTCCACCATTTGTCCACTACATCTTGTATCGCTGTTGATGGAGTCTTGATCTCCCAACCTACCTGTTGCTGTGTTTACGCTTTCTGAAATCTTCACTCTCTCTGCAGCTGTAATATTGTAACAATTTAACAATATATTCTGCACTCTGGTTATCTTTCTCTTGTCAGACCTGCTGTATTTGTGTATGGTTTTATTGTAGAAATAAATGGTAAGACCTGACAGGATAGCACGCAAACAAAGCATCCCGTTGCAATAATAATCCAATACCAATGTCTAGGCTCTCACGTTGCGCTGCACTGGAAACATAACCTTTGGCATCGAGCACTCTCTGCATTCAAAGTCAATGCACGTTACAATAGGATAGACTGTCAGAACAATTCCTCCAGGGTGGAAGTGTCAAAGAGTATATGGCATAACGTCAAGCTGTGAAAGGCAAGGTTGAATTGGGATCTGCGGGGCCTGTTAAACAGTGTACGGTGTGTCCCTTCGTGCGAAGTGCGTTGGTACTACTATAGTGGTATTTCAACGGCTTCTGGATAAGCACGTGGATGTGCAGGGAATTATGTAGGTATATTGATCGATATAAATGAGATTAGTTTCCCTTGACATCATGTTCGGCACAAATACTGTGGGCCGCGTGGTCTGTTCCTGTGTCATACTTCTCTGTGTTCCATGTAACTAGTTTAAAAACACTGAATCCGATACCACAACATCGCTGTTGGAATTGCAGTTCATTTTGAATTGTACACTCGTCGTCAACAATTTGAGCACCGAGAAGCAGGAGTGGGCCACTCGGCCGCTTATGGTTATCCTGCCATCGAATTTGATCACGGCTGATCTACACTGGGCTCATCTACTCTTCCGTGCCTGTTCCCCATTGCCCTGAATTCCTCGATCTGTACCCAGCTTCACATTAAATACCACTTTTGACAATAGGCAATAGATAGACAATAGACAATAGTTGCAGGAGTAGGCCATTCGGCCCTTCGAGCCAGCACCGCCATTCAATGAGATCATGGCTGATCATCCACAATCAGAACCCCATTCCTGCCTTCTCCCCATATCGCTTGACACAGCTATCTTTAAGAGCCCTATCTAGCTCTCTCTTGAAAGTATCCAGAGAATCGGCCTCCACCACCCTCTGAGGCGGAGAATTCCACAGACTCACAACTCTCTGTGTGAAAAAGTGTTTCCTCATCTTCGTTCAAAATGGTTTACCCCTTATTCTGAAACTGTGGCTCTGGTTCTGGACTCTCCCAACATCTGGAACATGTTTCCTGCCTCTAGCGTGTCCAAACCATTAATAATCTTATATGTTTCAATAAGTACCCCTCTCATCCTCCTAAATTCCAGAGTGTACAAGCCCAGCCGCTCCATTCTATCAACGTATGACAGTCCCGCCATCCCATGAATTAATCTGGTGAACCTACGCTGCACTCCCCCAATGGCAAGAATGACCTTCCTCAAATTTGGAGACTGAAACACAACACTCCAGGTGTGGTCACACTAGCGCCTTGTACAACTGCAGAAATACTTATTTGCTCCTTTACTCAACTCCTCTTGTTTTGAAGGCCAACATGCCATTCGCCTTCTTCACTGCGTGCTGTACCTCCATGCTTACTTTCATGTTTACTCGATCTGTACCTGCATGCTTACTGGATCTAACAAATCGCTACCTGTTTGCCTGTATTGTGGTTGTTTCTGAAATTCTCGGTGAAAAAAAAATTAGCCCCTCGGATGTACTGCAGTTCTTCAACCTTCAGAACCCGGAAGTTGAGCTCCTCTCGCCGAGGACTTCCTGCACCGGCCAGGTCGGAGGCAGCAGCATGTAGGGAAATGCAGGTGCTGGAACCTTGAGGATAACATAAACTGCTGGAGGAACCCAACGGAGCAGGCAGCATTTGTGGAGGATATCGCCAGGTGATGTTGCGCGTCTGGACCCTTCTGCGCAGCGTTTTTCATGGGTCAGTGGATGTTCTCAGACCCATCGTTAGTAGGCCAAATCGATTAACTCGAAGAATGTGAAAATAAATCAAAATAATATTCCAATTACTTAATACTTTCCCTTACTTTGTCTTGTTGCTTCTATCATACACATGGTTAGTTGAAAGGTTCCCAAATGGGAGAGAGGTTAGTTTTTGTGATAGTCTGGGCTGCGTCCACAATTCTCTGCAATTTCTTGCGGTCTTCGTCGGAGCTGTTCCCAAACCATGTGGTACATCGCGATAAAATGCTTTCTACGGCGCATCTATGGAAGTTGGTGAGAGTTGTTGGGGACAGCCTTTCGAGGAAGTAGAGGCCTTGTTGTGCCTTAGTAGCCATTGCTTCAATAAGGGTGGTCCAGAAGAAGTTGCTTGTGATACTTCGGAGAATTTGCATCTTTTAACCATCTCTACTTCTGATATTTTTTTATTTTGGACTTCCATGTGTTCAATACCTAAACATCCACCAGGTCCGTTGTCCGGTGAATGCAGCGATTCCCGCAACAGGAGAAGTCCGTTATACTGAATTTTGGATACAGAAAAGCAGCAGAAATGAGCCCGCCACCTCCTCCACTCGTTGCACTGACCCCCCCCCCCCCCCCCCACCACCCACGTGAGATTGTTGAAATTAAATTATTTGTGTGGGAAAAAAACATGTTTGTTAAAGAGCCTGTCTCTAATGCCATGGCTCGTTCCCACCGGGGGATTTCAGCGAGTATTACTGAGGATCGGAACCGCTCTCCTATCTCCATTGTGTGACCCGAAAATGCTGCTGAAATACTTCCAGAATGGAGCGGGCTCCGATTCTGTACATGAAGGAGATCGCCTTTCCGATTCTGGCGGCGTTTGGAATTCCTGGTAAATCCTTTCACATTGTTCAACGTGTTGAAGCTTTGTCTCAATGATACCATGTGTTCTGTGTGCTGATATACTTTTAACCTAGGTTCCCGCTTACGTTCAGCAGACTCGCTGCTGCTCATGTCCTGTGTCCGTTCGTCTTTCCTTTCCCTGCCTTATAGTAACCTATTCCGTTCTAGAGTCCGTTTGTAAGATATCATCCTGTTTCTCTTAATCCCACTCGCACCATGGTCAAAATGTCCTCGTCCGTATCCCGCGGGTTAGTCGTCTTCCGGCAAAGAAACCTTGGTTTCAGCTGTATGAAGGAACTGCGGATGCTGGTTTAAACCGAAGATCGACACAAAATGGTGGAGTCACTCAGTGGGACAGGCAGCATCACTGAAGAGTGGGTGACGTTTCGAGAGCCTTCTTCAGACTGATGTGTACAAGCTGCTGGCTCTCGAGCTCAGCGGCTCTGGGAACCTCGGTGGCTGTGCGTGATCCGATTAATCCGTGCCCAACATTACCATGTAGATAGAAACAAAAAGCCGGAGTAACTCAGCTGGTCAGGTAGCATGTGCGGATAAATTGAATTAGTGACGTTTCGGGTCGGACTGAGAGTCAGGGGAGAAATATGCGAAGGCACAAAGAACAAATTAATTAATGGTATGCAGAAAGACAGATCACAGCCAGCAACGATTATCAAGGGAAGGTGGAACCCACAATGGTTCATCGTTGGCTGTGGGGAAGGTAATAACGTGTATTGCAGCAGTAAAACTCAGCAGAACGACAGTGTGCTAGGAATATGAAGCCCCCTTACTCCTGATACCTGGAGATATTTGGTAACAAACACAGGCGACGTCTCCACGTCCCACGCATGTGACAGCTCTGGCACGTCTACCCGAAGTTGTAACGACTGAACTCCCGATGTCATGACTCTTTAAACCACCGACGCGCAGAACGACTTAAAGGCAATGAGGACAGACGTCAAAGTGACCATAAAAACCCACCGAACATAGAAATTAGAATACAGAAAATAGAACAGGAGAGGACATGAAAGGATCCTTCTCCCCGTAATGTTCATGTCCCCAAATCAACTTAATCTCTTGCATCCAATGCATCTGAGTCCATTCCTTGCATATCCAGGCCCCCTGGAACCCACTATTTATCTGTGTAAAATATTGCGCAGTGTGGCACGATATAAAGGAGATATATGGGATCGGTTTTTTTTTAACACGGAGCGTGGTGGGTGCCTGAACGTACTACCGTGAGCTCTTCTATTCCCCGTAACACTGCTCTCTCTCCCCATCCCCCCACTCGTAACAAGGGCATAGCCCCCTAGTCCTCACCTTTCACCCCACCAGCCGTCACATACAACAAATTGTCCTCCGCCATTTTCGCCACCTCCAACGTGACCCCACCACCCGCCGCGTCTTCCCATCTCCCCCCCGTCTGCTTTCCGCAAAGACCGCTCCCTCCGTAACTCCCTGGTCAATTCTTCCCTTCCCTACCGCACCATCCCCTCCCCGGGCACTTTCCCTTGCAACCGCAAGAGGTGCTACACCTGTCGCTTTACCTTCCCCCTCAAGTCCATTCAAGGACATAAGCAGTCGTTCCAGGTGCGACAGAGGTTCACCTGCATCTTCTCCAACCTCATCTATTGCATCCGCTGCTCTAGATGTCAGCTGATCTACATCGGTGAGACCAAGCGTAGGCTTGGCGATCGTTTCGCCGAACACCTCCGCTCGGTCCGCATTAACCAACCTGATACCTCGGTGGCTCAGCACTTCAACTCCCCCTCCCATTCCGCATCCGACCTCTCTGTCCTGGGCCTCCTCCATGGCCAGAGTGAGCACCACCGGAAATTGGAGGAGCAACACCTCATATTTCGCTTGGGCAGTCTGCATCCAGGGGGCATGAACATTGAATTCACCTATTTCCGGTAGCCTTTGCTGTCTCCTCGCCTTCTCAGCTCTCCCTCAGCCCTCGGGCACCTCCTCTTCCTTTTCACTTTCTTCCCCCCCACTCTACATCAGTCTGAAGAAGGGTTTCGGCCCGAAACGTTGCCTATTTCCTTCGCTCCATAGATGCTGCTGCACCCGCTGAGTTTCTCCATCACTTTTTTCTACCGTGAGCGGTGTTGGAGTCATATATGATAGTGGCATTTAAGAGGCAATTGGACAGACACATTGATATTCAGGGAGTAAAATGTTATGGCGCACGTGCAAGCAAAGGACATTGGTTGAACTTGGCATGATGTTCGGTGTTGATATTTAGGGCGGAATGGCCTGTTCCTGTTCTCTACTGTTCTGTGTTGTCATTTGTAAAGTATCCGCTCCAATGAGGCCGACGCTCTGAACGCAGCCTCTTCTCTCACACTTGGCTGCTGATTAACTGATTATTTTGCTGCACATTGTTCTTTCTCCAGCTAACGTGATGACAGCTGCGATCCTGTGCCGGGGAAAGTGCGGTCTCACCAGACGAATCACCCGTTACATGGTGGCGATGGCAATGGCCGATCTGCTCGTGGTCACCTTACAGGTGTTGCTCAAAGAAGTCTACATTCCCTACACCTATAATTCCTTCCTCTCCCGCAGCACGATGTGCCCTTCATATATGTACCTGCGCATCCTCGCCCTGGACTGTTCCGTCAGGTTAACCGTATCTTTCACCTTTGACCGATTTGTCAGCATTTGCTGCCCGAAGCAGAGACTCGTCTATTGCACGGATAGGACGGCCACCGTGGTCATTGTGCCTTTGTGCGCGCTGATCTGCTTAAAGTATATCCCCTTTCACTTCATGTATGAGCCATACTTCACCATGGACAGTGTGAATTGGGGGTGCCGGCACAAAGCCGCCTATTTCACCTCCATCTGGTGGATGTTTTTTTCTTGGATGTGTAACATGTCATTATCCTTCCTCCCTATCATTCTAATCCTGCTTCTGAATGGGCTGACAGCCATGAGTATCGTAGCAGCGAGCAGGATCCGCCGGCGACTGAAATCACTGGATGGTAAGGACTCTGAGGCGGAGAATCGACGCAATGCAATCGTGTTGCTCTTCACCGTGTCCGGCACCTACATATTACTGTGGACGACAGGGGCAGTGGCTTTCATATTTACGCGAATTACAATCAATTTTGTGGGCTCTGATCTCACAAGCCCCGCGACCATCGCAAATGAGGTGGGAATCTTACTCTTTCTTCTCAGTTGTTGCTCCAGCACCTGTATTTACGCAATGACCCAAAGCAAGTTCAGAGAGGAGGTAAAGAACGGGATTAAGATTCTAACTCGATTCATCGTTAAACCTGTGAAACTGGCGAGGCAGTGAGCCTAGATTTGCAATTCGATTATCTGCTCGTTCTATGTATTTCCATAATCAAATCACCCCGTTCTGTGGAAGGGGCCCAACCCGAAACCTCGCCTGACTATTCGCTCCACATATGCTGCCTGACCCATTGAGTTCCTCTTGCAATTTGTGGGTTTGTTCAAGATTCCAGTATGTGAAGTTCCTTGTATCTACTTTCTTTCATCACGCTTTGGGCCGGAACGATCTCATTCAATACTAGTCATCATAGTTTTTAGCCCGGAATATCTCTTAGCGTGTTCAATCTGCCCCCACCCGTCGCTATTTACCGTCGCTCCATTATACTCCATTATTTCAGTGTGTGCAGTTGTGGTCTCCCCTTTGCAGGGAGAATGCGAAAACGTTCCAGTGACACAGGCTAAAGGGAGATCAGACAGAAGTACATTAAATGTTGATAGGTTAGATCGTCAGAACATTATTCCCAGTTGGGAAATGTCAAGGAGTAGAGGATGTGCCTTTCGGCGCAAAATGTAAAGCAGATGTGCGGCGCAAGGGCAGGCCTCTCGCATGTGCGGCCTCCGTGGCAGGGCGTGTCCACTTATCCTAACCTTCAATGATCCATGGACATGAACACAAAACCCCTTACATTATCCATCATTTTTTCGCAGCAACTTGCCGCTCTGGGGTTGCAGTCCCGATCAACCAACCTACCTATTGCGGTCCTTGCACTTATTTTAACCTGCACTTTCTCTGTTGATGTAATGTTGTGAACATGTAACGTTTTATTCAGCACACGGGTCATGTATCTTTGCCTCAGAGGGCGGTGGAGGCAGGTTCTCTGGATGCTTTCAAGAGAGAGCTAGATAGGGGTCTTACAAATAGCGGAGCCAGGGGATATGGGAAGAAGGCAGGAACGGGGTACTAATTGGTGATGATCAGCCATGATCACATTGAATGGCGGCGCTGGCTCGAAGGGCCAAATGGCCTACTCCTGCACATATTGTCTATTGTCTAATGTCTATTGTATCCATTGTACTACCTGTTGTGTTTGATGATGTTTGATTTTGCTTGTGAAAGGTACGTCGTGACTGGATGCCACGCAAATACAATATCTTGTGACGATAATAAACCAATGCCAATTCCAATTTCCCGGCTCGGACTGTGTGCTGCACTGAACCATAACCACCGGCATCGAGAAGTATTGTAATTAAACTAAATGAACGCTACAATAAAGTAGATGGAGGTACAGACTGTTAGGAAATTGGGAAGGCCAAGTGGCTGAAGTGCTTGCCGATGAACGCTTTAGGACCAGTGACCACTATTCTATTAGCTTTAAAATGGTTATGAATAAAGACAGGGCGGGCCCGCGTTAAAGTTATGAATTCGGGCAAATTCAACTATGATTATAAGAGACAGAAACTCGCTCATGTTTATTGGAATATGTTGTTTGCAGACGCAGAGACGCCCGAAATATATGATGCTTTTAAAAATGTGAAGACGTGAGTTCAGGGCATGCACGGTCCTGATAGAGTAACGGACAATGCAGGTGGGTGTAAGGAGATCAATGGAGGATGTGGTCAGGATGTAGGAGGCATGCGACAGGAATGTGCAGTGAAATCAATTGTTTCCGTGGACGAGTTTCGGGAACTGAGGGGCGCACCTGAGAATGAAGTCAGGAGGGCAAAGGGGGACAGGAGATAGCTCCTGGCTAACTGGCTGAGAAATCCATGGGTAAGGGGAACTAGAGTAACTAGAGGGACAGGTAACTCTGCTGGTCGGGACTATTTTACAAACAGGGTATTTAATGAATCCGGCGGCGCTCTCGGTCCGTAATAGTGGCGCCTCACTCGATTAACGAGAGAAATGAGCATAAAGAAATGTTTCAGTTACTTAATATTTTCCTTACCCTGTAAAAAATGTTTAACTGGCCTGTTGTTTAATGCACGAGCTTGGTGAGCTGACTGGTATTGTTCCTAAAAAAATCCTTCCCTTCCCAGCCGTGTGCCACCTCACCTCGGATAACACCGAGGTAATGACGGGCGTGTGATCGATGTTGCCTTCGTGGAATTCAGTAAGGCCTTTCACAAAGTCTCAAATGGGACAATGGTCTCAGGTGATCCTGGGCCACTTGGCAAATTGGGTCCGACATTGATTCAATACAGGAGACGAGGATGTTAGTCGAGAATGTGCTTTTGGCAATTGGAAGTCTGCGACGACTGGGGTACGGCGGGGATCGTTGACTTGCTCTTTTTTGTATCCAATTGGTGATTTTGGGAGTACTATGGATAATAGGTGTGAGGCTCTCCTTGAGTAAAGGATACTGATGGAAGCTGAGTAGCTCAGGAGTCTTGACACGAAACGTTACCCAGTTCAAGTTCAAGTTACATTTATTGTCACACGCACCAATTGGAACAGTGAGATTTGAGTTACCATACAGCCATACGAATAAAAAAGGACACAATACACGATAGAGTTTAACATGAACATCCCCACACAGCGGAATCAACGTTTCCCACTGTGAGGGAAGGCAATAAAGTTCAATCCTTCTCCTCATTGTTCACCCGTGGTCAGGGCCTTTGAGCCCTCCGCAGTCGCCGCTAGGGCGGCCCGATGTTCAGGCTTTCCATGTTCTCTAGAGATGTTGCATGAACTACTAGTTACTCCAGCACTTTGTGTCTTTAAGTGTATCAACCAGCATCTGCAGTTCTTTGTTTCTTCGACTATAGTGGTGAGTTGTGATGGGCACATAAAAGCATGATTAGTACGTTTGCAGATGTCATTACAGTGGGTGGTATAGTAGAAAGTGAAGATGGTTGTCAAAAATTGTAGCAGGATCTTGATCGGTTGGGTAGGTGGGCCGATGAATGGTTATTGGTTTAATACAGGTAAGTGCGAGGTTCCAATTTGGGGATTCTATCCGGGGGGGGTGGGGGCTACACAGTGAATGGAACGGATCTGTGGAATGTTGTCGAGCAGAGAGATCTATCAGTGCAGGTACTTAGTTACCTTGAAAATGGCGTCGCACATAGATAGGGTGGCCATCGTACTTTCGGTACATCATCCTTCATCAGTCAGAATAACTAGTATAGATGTCGAGATGTTGTGTTACAGTTCTACAAGATATTGGTGAGGCTATATCTGGAGTATTGTGTTCAGTTCTGGTCATAATGTTACAGGAAATATGTTATTAAGCTGGAAAGAGTGCAGAGAATGTTTACGAGGATGATGGCAAGATTCGGAGGAACAGACTGTGATTCATCGATTGCATGGATAGGACGGCAGCCGTGGTCACTGTGTCATTGTGTGCGCTGAGTTGCTTAAAGTACATCCCCTTTCAATTGAACTGGGGCGACCGGCCTAGAGCCGTGTACATTCTATGCTGCCCCCCTCCTCACCGCTCCCCACCCAACGTATTTCAAACCGCTCTTTGCTTTTTTGTAGATGTACGGGACATGGTTTTTGTTTACACTTGCGTTGCTTGTTTCCTCCCCGATGCGTCTTTCGCTCTGCGGAAGCGAACGCCAAGACCTCTGTCAGTATCCAACTATTTCCCCACAACTCCCCTACTTTTACTCGATCTGGCCTGTGCGCTGGATTGAAATAAAACCATTGACACTCAGTCGGTTTGGAATTAAAGTCAACGCAGTTTACCGCAAAAGATGAGCAAAACACAACGGGTCAGGGGTCCGGCAGCGGGTCAGGCAGCATCTATGGATGGAATGGGCAGGGTACGTTTAGCATCGGGCCAACAAAGGCTGTTGGCTTAAAACAATTTATAAGTATTGAATTCTAACCGTGGTCAGCCCTTTAGAAATTGCATTGCATGTTCAATTATCTGCCTGGTAGTAAAGAACACAAGAGCATTGATGGATTGCGGTTGATGAAGATATAAAGTTACGCGCCTTCCTCTCGCTGAGGAGACTTTGTGCTGCTCGCCGGGATGTGGATAGAGCCCCGGCGCATCCGTATGGGGCAGATTACATGCGTCTGTGGGGCATTATCGCCATCTTTGTTGGGCTGAACACTACACAGAGTCACGCAGCATCTGTACAAGGAATGGATAGTCGACGTTTGAAGTCGCGGCCCCTTCTTCAGACTTTTTATTTAGCTAGCTCGAATAAAATCAGTATATTATGAAACAATTTATGGTTGAAAAACTTAGCATTTAACTCATTTAACTGTCTAGTTCTTTAACGCATATGCTTGATGAATCTGATCCGGACTGTTCCTTCGTTGCTAGTTTAATGTGTTTACAAGTTTCTGCTTTTCACCTCAAAGTATCACCGTTCATATGAAAGTTTATCCGTCACAAAATGGGAGATCCAATGAAAAATTACCAAACGCTGGGAGGAGGATTCATGGTGTATTTTAGACAAGGTGGCGATAGCAAAAGGGGATTTAAAAATTAAAGCTGCACGTGAAATTATTTCTCCGTTTCGCTGGAGTCAACGTTAAGCATCTGTGTGATGAATAGAAAAAGCGGTTTGGGAAGGCCATTGTGAAACGTCCTATTTCCTTTTCCGCGGATATAAATGTAATAAAGGGCGGTTTATATTTCGGATTTCCTCCTGTTAAAAATCCACCGACATGCAGCACATTGTCCTCCCAGTTAACGAAGCGAATCCCGCCACAACAAATGTCTTTCACCTTACAATGTGGATCGAGAGAAGGGTTAATAAAAATCCGTGCCCTCCTATAATCTTTGCATTGAGTATTCCTCCTCCAATAAGGAGCTAGAATTACGTGGAAATGTTTGTTAAGATGTCCGTGACTGATGTCTTTGTTTTGTCACTCTGCGAACACACTAGAGGATTGGACGTGGGTATTAATGAGGTCGGAAACCGCATACCTTGTTCAATTCGCTCTTCAGAGAGAGCTGCCGAGGTATTCTGGAATGGGGCGGGCTCCGGCTCTATACATGAGGGAGATCGCCTATCCGATTCTGGTGGCGTTGGGAATCCCTGGTAAGACCGATCACGCCGTTCAATGTGCACTGTTACAGTATGTCGCAACGCTATCGAGTGCTCTGTATTATGAAATTAATTTAACGGCGTAAGTTTCGGCGCGGACACTGCTTTAAATAGAAATTTCGCTGCAATGTGTTCTTCCTCCAGCGAACCTGCTGACGGCTGCGATCCTGTGTCGGGGAATGTGCGGTCTCACCAGAGGAATCACCTGTTACATGGTGGCGATGGCAATGACCGACTTGATCGTGGTCATCTTTCACGTACTGCTCAAAGAAATCTACATTTACTACAACCCGAACTCCTTCCTCTCGCTCAGCACGGTGTGCCCTTCATACATACACCTGCGGACCGCCACACTGGACTATTCCGTCTGGTTAACCGTGTCCTTCACCTTGGACCGTTTTGTCAGCATTTGCTGCCGGAAGCTGAGACGCATCTATTGCACAGATAGGACGGCCGCCACGGTCATCGTGTTCATGTGCGCGCTGAGCTGTTAAAAGTACATCCCCTTTCAATTCTTGTACGAGCCACGATTCCACGTGGACATAGAAACATAGAAACATAGAAAGTAGGTGCGAGAGTAGACCACCAGGCCCATCGAGCCCGCACCGCCATTCGCTCATGGCTGAACACTAAACAGACACCCTTACCCACAAACAGTAGACACAAGACACAGAACACAAGACACTACCCTCCCCTTTATATCGCTATCACCCCTCTCCACCCCAAGAACCGCGTGATCTCCTGGGGGAGGCAAAAAACCGGATAAAAACCCAGGTCCAATTCGGGAAAAAAATCCGGGAAATTCCTCTCCGACCCCAATCCAGGCGATCGACACTTGTCCAGGAGATCACTCAGGTCTTACTATACTAACCATACCTAGGTCCATATCCCTGCCCTCTCCCCGTAGCCCCTTATCCCCTTGGCAGCTAAAAAACCATCTATTTTAGATTTAAATATATTTAATGTTTCTGCTTCCACTGCTCCCTGGGGCAGTGAATTCCATAAATTAACCACCCTCTGGGTGAAGAAGTTCTTCCTCATCTCAGTTTTAAAAGAGCCCTCTCTTATTCTACAACTATGTCCCCTAGTTCTAGTTTCCCCGATCATTGGGAACATCCTCGGTGCATCCACCCGATCAAGGCCCCTCACGATCTTATATGTTTCAATGAGATCGCCTCTCATTCTTCTAAACTCCAAAGAGTAGAGTTCCAGCCTACTTAACCTTTCCTCATATGTCATTCCCCTCATTGCAGGAATTAATCTTGTAAACCTTCGCTGCACTGCCTCCAGGGCCAGTACATCCTTTCTTAAGTATGGACCCCAGAACTGTACACAGTATTCCAAATGTGGTCTCACTAATACTGTGTACAGCTGCAGCAAGACCTCCGTGTTTTTATACTCAATCCCCCTAGCAATAAAGGCCAAAACCCCATTGGCCTTCCTGATTGCTTGCTGCACCTGCATACTAACTTTTAGTAATTCATGTACTACTACCCCTAGATCCCTTTGCGTTGCATTACAACGCAGCTCCACCTCATTTAGAAAATAACTTGCCCTATCATTTTTTTTCCCAAAGTGAATGACTTCACATTTATTAGTATTAAATTTCATCTGCCAAGTTGTTGCCCACTCACCTAGCTTATCTATATCCTTTTGCAGACTCTTCCTATCCTCCTCATCCCCTACTTTTCCTCCCATTTTTGTATCGTCCGCAAATTTTGATATATTACACTTGGTTCCCTCCTCCAAATCATTTATATAAATTGTGAACAACTGGGGTCCCAGCACCGACCCTTGCGGAACCCCGCTAGTTACCGGTTGCCATCCCGAGTATGAACCATTTATCCCCACTCTCTGTTTCCTATTTGTTAGCCAATCCTCTACCCATGCTAATATATTACCCCCAATCCCATATTTTTTTATTTTTAGCAATAGTCTCTTATGTGGCACCTTGTCAAAAGCCTTTTGGAAGTCCAAGTATACCACATCCACCGGTTCCCCTTTATCCACCCGGGTTGTTACTTCCTCAAAGAATTCGAGCAGATTCGTTAAACAATGTGAACTGGGGGTGCCGGCCCAAAGTCGACTACTTCACCTCCATCTGGTGGGCTGCTTTCACCTGGATGTGTAGCGTCTCTCTCTCCTTACTCCCATTCGGTCTCATCGTACTCCTGAACGGTCTGACGGTCCGGTACATCATAGCGGCCAGCAGAGTCCGCCGGCGCCTGACGTCACTGGAAGGCAAGGACAGTGAGTCGGAGAATCGGCGTAAGTCCATCGTATTACTCTTCACCGTGTCCGGCACCTCCATATTACTCTGGACGACGGCGACGGTAACTTTGGTCTGCAATCGGGTCACAGTCAATCACGTGAGCGCGGATCTCACGAACCCCTCCAACATCGCCAACGAAGTGGGAATCTTACTCGTTCGAGTCAGTTGTTGCGCGAACACGTTTATCTACGCAATGACCCAAAGCAAGTTCAGGCAGGAGGTGAAGAATGGGATTAAGGTTCTAACTCTTGTCATTATTAAACCCATTAAACTGGCGAGACAGTGAACCCTGAGTTGGTGTTCGAACATGATGTCTCCCTTCTCTCTATTCTGATGAACAAACCGCACCATTCTTCGATAGGGTCCAGACCCGGAACGTCGCTTGTCCATTCCCTCCAGTGAAGGTGCCGACCCGAAGCGTTTCTCCAGAACTTTGTGTTTTTCTCATAATTTGACATTGCAGTCATGGCCCGAAACATCGCTATAGATTTCCTCCACAGTTCCTGCATGCCCCGCTACGATTCTCTAGCACTTTGTGTAGTTCTCTAAATTTCAGCTTCTTTAGGTCCTGTAAAATGACTTGGTTCCTACACAAAGTCTTTTACTGATGGTTTATTATAATCACTAACACACACTACGCAATAGCTGTCCGTGGTCATCACTGGAGCTAGAGAGCGAGCTGGAGGTGGGGACCTTACAATTATACGAGAGACAATGGGGAGTGGTTAGTAGTGGTGAGGTCACTAAGTTAAAGGAACATGCACTGATCTACATCCCTCCTCTTGGAAACAAAAACATGGCAATACACAGAGCGACCACGGCGCATACGCTAGGATTACAAACAGCGCTGGGAACAGTTAATCGTGTCATAACACAGCTAAGCGAGCTCCCCGTAACGGACAGGCGGCTTGACCAACCGGCCAGAGCGGGTGCGCAACCCGCATTCCCCCTCAACCGCAGGAGCAGAAGGGACAGAGTCAGGGAAAGAGGTGGGAGAGCCGGGCGGGGAACGAACCGGAGACGGAGGAGAATAGCGAGGCGAAACGGGCACGCTGGCAGGCAAGGCATGGGGAAAGAGGCTTGTGAGCGCGGGGCATAGAGAGCTGGGAGGGCAGTTTCCGCGACATGCGAGGAGTGACAGGGGCTGGCGGAGCCTCGGGCAGAATGGAAGGGATAGGTGGCTGAAACGGGTCCGCGGGAGGCGGAGGAGGCTCGTTGACGAGCAAGAGGTGCTGGCGTGACCGACGGTAGATAGCGCCCTCATAGCCGACGAGGTATGACCGGGGAGAGCCGGCATTACCAACCTGTACCGCCAGCCTGTAGTGCCCGGAGGGGGACTGCATCCGAACGACCTGGCCCGGGAACAGGCAAGGAAGCGGCCGGGCCGACTTGTCAAAGGAGCGCTTCTGGATGGCTTTCTTCTCGATGATGCGCTCTGCGACAGTAGCAGGGTTCTGGACCGAGGGCTTGAGGGACTGTTGCGAGACAGGGAGAGGTGGGCTAGTGGTGCGGGACATGAGGCGTTGGGCAGGTGAACCGAGCGCGGGGTCGCGGGAAATGTTGCGGAGGTTGAGGAGGGCAAGGTAGAAGTCGGAATGTGAAAGGCGGCAGTGTTCCAGCAGCTCCTTGGCACTGCGGTCGGCGCGTTCCGCAAGGCCGTTGCTCTGCGGATACTCAGGACTGCTGGTGATATGGCGAAAGTTCCAACGGGCAGCGAAGGCACGGAACTCGGCGCTGGAGAACAGGCTGCCGTTGTCCGATTGGAGGGTCACCGGGGGTCCGAAGGTGCAAAAGTGATGGCGAAGCTTCCCGATGACGGCGGCAGAGGTGATGGAAGGCAGCGGATCCACCTCAAACCAACTGGAGTATGAGTCCACCAGGACCAGGAAATGCTTGCCACGCCATTCGAAAAGGTCCGTGGCAACATACATCCACGGTAGCTCGGGGGCCGGCTGCTGCAGGAGGGGCTGGCGGTGCTGATGAGGCAGGAGACTGTTACAGGCAGCGCAAACGGAGACCCTGTCACGGATGTCCTGAGCCATACCTGGCCAGTAGAATTGGCTCTGGGCCTGGGACAAAGTGGCCTCCACCCCGGGGTGGCCATTGTGTGCAGTTTGAAAATAGTGATCCCGCAGAGCGGCCGGCACCACGACCTTGTGACCCTTCACCACCACGCCGTCGTGTAGCACTAGTTCATCACGAACCAGGAAGTAGGGCACGGCACCAGCCGGCAGGGAAGAGCGTCGGTTAGGCCAACCACGGCGGATAACGTCCGCAAGTTGTTGCAGGGCAGGATCATCAGCAGTGTGTTTGACCAGGGACTGCATCTGCTGGGATGGAACAATGTTAACATTCAGTACCACCAGGTCAGAGGATTCGTACGGGTGGCGGGCAACTGAAGGGAGCGGCGCACGGGACAATGTGTCGGCCACAAACATATCTTTGCCCTTGCGGTACACAATCCGGAACGTGAAATGGTGGAGCTGCAGCATCATCCGCTGCAACCGGGAAGAGGCGATATGGATAGGCTTGTTCAGAATAGTGACCAATGGCTGGTGGTCAGTCTCAATGGTGAAGGTGTTGCCCAGAATGTAATCCCTAAACTTGGAGCAGGCGAACACCACGGCAAGTAGCTCCTTCTCGATCTGTGCATAACGTTGCTCGGCAGGGGTCATGGTGCGAGAAGCGTAGGAGACAGGTAGCTGCAGGCCGTCATAAAGCTGCAGACATGCGGCACCGAGACCGAACTTAGAGGCATCACAAGTGAGGACAATTGGTCTGTGCAGATCGAAGAACTTGAGAGTCGGTGTGTGTGTGAGCTTGGACTTCAGAGCCACGAACGCCGACGGGTGATGCGGGAGCCAGACCCATGCGGAGTCCTTCTTGATCAGCTCCCTCAGGGGAGCACTCAGTTCGCTAAGGTCAGGTACGAACTTCCCCAGGTAATTGACCAGGCCCAGGAAGCGCTGCAGGCCGGGAACGTCAGTAGGAGCGGGCATCTCGGTGACTGCTGATGTTTTCTGGGGGTCAGGCTTTAAACCCCCTGCCGTGAAAACGTGACAAACGTAAGTGACTTCCGGGACCCGGAACCGACACTTCTTGGGGTTGAGCTTGAGATTGATTTTACGAGCCCTGTCCAGGACTTTGCGGAGGTGCAGGTCGTGCTCAGCGACGTCCCTCCCGTACACCAGGATGTCATCCACGATGATAGCGCACGGCAACCCAGCGAACAGCTGTTCCATGGTGCGCTGGAAAACATCTCTAGCCGAGTTGATCCCAAACGGCATACGGAGGAAACGGAACCTGCCGAAAGGTGTGATGAAGGTGGTCAGGAATGGGGAACGTTCATCTAAAGGGATCTGCCAAAATGAGCTTTTGGCGTCTAAGACAGAGAAGACAGTGGCAGGACCGACCTGTGCAGCGACGTCCTCCACCGTCCGCATGGGGTAGTGCGGGCGCTTGATGGCCAGGTTCAGGTCCTTTGGGTTAATGCAGATCCGGATCTCGCTCTTATCCTTCTTGGCAGCGACAACCATGTTTGAGACCCACCTGGTGGGAGCGCTCACCTCCTTGAGGATGCCCATGGTCACCATATCACGCAGAGTAGATTCCACGCGGCCCTTCATAGCAATGGAGACGCGGTGGGCCGGTCGAACCACCGGGTCGACACTCGGGTCGACAACGGTTTTATAGTCACAGGGCAATTTGCCCAAAATGTCATCAAAACGGTCGGGGTATTCGCCCAGGGGGGTCCATGGGGGCCTGCACCAGGTGAATTCCGCGGTGGAAAGAAACCAAGCCAAGGTCCTGGCACGCACGGGCGCCCAACAGGGTGACGTTGTCAGAATCCAGCAGGTGGAAGGTGAGGGGCCGAGAGGTCTCAAGGACTCTGCAGGTAAGCGTGGCCTTCCCCACTGGAAATAGAACTCCTCCCCCATAGACATGAAGGCGGGTGTCATCGGGAGTAACTATCTCCCCAGATCTTATCCGCTTGAAAAGGCTGACAGACATAACATTTGCAAAGGCACCAGTATCGACCTTGGCAGAGAATGAATGACCATTTACAGTAACATGCACAGAGGGAACCGTTATCGTAGCAGGTGCACCCAAAAGCAAAAACACCGTTGAATTACCATGGGAGGAGCTCCTATCAAAGTCCGACTGGTACTGATAACCAAGCGCGCTATCAGGGTCTGCAAGGTTGTTTAAATTCCTCCTTGGAGCAGGGACCGGCTTATCACGGGACCGACAAGCCGCCGAAAGGTGGTTCAGTTTGCCACAGGAATTACAAGTCTTACCCTGCGCGGGGCAAACGTTGAATTGGTGGAAAGAAAAATTACAATTGGGGCAACGGCGTGGGGTGACCTTAGCGGGCATTGCGGCGGGGTTTCGTCGTGGCGGACCAGCGTTCCGCCGTCGGCCAGCTGCACCGGTAAAGTTAATGTCCTGGAACACCGGTTGAGACACGGAGCTAACAGCAGAGGTCACACGAGCGGCATGCATAGCCTCCCTTAGTGTCAAATCAGGTTTCATAAGGAGCTCGTCACGCAGCTTAGCGTTCAGGAGACCATTGACCAGGACATCCCTGATCAATTCGTCCGTGGAGATTGTTTCAAGGCGACAGCGCCGAGCCATATGACGCAAAGAGGCAATAAAAGCATCAATATGCTCGCCGGGATTCTGCCGCCTCTGGAAGAATTTAAAGCGTTCAATAATGTTATTGGTAGGGATATCACAGAGGGCAGTGAATTTAGACATGAGACATACCGGGTCCCGACGGTCTTCTCCGGGGGCGAAGTCGAATGTAGCATAGTGATCCATGGCCTCCGGGCCAGCGAGGTTGAGCAGCAGGTGAGCCTGCACAGCAGGGGTGGCATTAGGATGAGCGATGGCTGTGTAATGTTCAAAGTCGCGCTGGAACACAGTCCAGCGGTGGACAATGTCCGTGTCAAAGACCAATATGTCGGGTCGACGACAGGAATTGGACATAATGACAACGGGGGGAGACGTGAACAACTGGGAGAAATCAAAGAATAAAAAGAAAAACCTATAAACAGGAGACGCGAGTCTACCGCTGTGACACCATGTAAAATGACTTAGTTCCTACACAGAGTCTTTTACTGACGGTTTATTATAATCACTAACACACACTATGCAATAGCTGTCCGTGGTCATCACTGGAGCTAGAGAGCGAGCTGGAGGTGGGGACCTTACAATTATACGAGAGACAATGGGGAGTGGTTAGTAGTGGTGAGGTCACTAAGTTAAAGGAACATGCACTGATCTACAGGTCCCTTTTTCTTTGCTCCAGTTATGTCCGCTGAGGTCCCGGTGAAAAGGAGTATTTATAGATGTTACCACCGAATACATATTAATGCGTTTAATCCGCCTCCACCATCCGCGGACTGTTTTCATCCTCTTATCAGATGAGACAAGCCTTCTTCGAGTCCCCCGCCTCCCGCGCCATAGGAAGGCGGTCGCCAAGCTGAAAAGAGTGCCATGATTTAAAAGGATACAGAGACCTGGACTTTAGGGAGAGATTGGGCTGACTAAAACTCTACTCGTTTGAATTTGTAACTGAATGATGATAATTAGGATGTGATTAAAGTAATGAGAAAAAATTGCAGGTTGAATACACAGTCAATTACCCAGCGTATGGGAATCACAAACAAGGGGAGAATACGTTTGTGAGAGGGGGGGGCCTGAGAGACAACCTTTTCACACGGACGCTAATGGGGATATGGAACGTGATGCAAGTGGAGGTAGTTGAGGAACTATGAAAATTAAAAGACATTTGGACAGGTACATGGATCCAAACGTTTTAGACGATTAAGGATGAAATGTGGGCACCAGTGACTGGCGTAGTTGGGCGTCTTGTCCGGCATGGTCAAATCGGGCAGAAGGAACTGTCTCCTTGCTCTGTGGCTCTTTGGCTCCGTTCGAGAGTAAACCTCGCTCCTTTTATAGTCCAGCTGTTGATTCTGAGCGCGTCTTTTCGGCCCATTATTTCTCCCATTTTCGGCCCATTATTGCAGGTGAATATAAAGCAGGATAGTAAAAGCTTCTTTAGGTATGTGAAGAGGAAAAATTAGTTAAGACCAAAGTTGGACCCTTGAAGACCTAAAACGGTGAATTTATTATGGGGAACAAGGAAATGGCAGATGAGATGAACAGCTACTTTGGATCGGTCTTCAGTAAGGAGGACACAAACAATCTTCCTGATATAGTAATGGCCAGAGGATCTGGGGTGACGGAGGAACAGAAGGAAATCAACATTAGGCAGAAAATGGTGTTGGATTAGACTGATGGGACTGAAGGCTGATAAATCCCCAGGGCCTGGTGGTCTGCATCCCAGTGTGCTTAAGGAAATGGCTCTAGAAATCGTGGATGCATTGGTGATAATTTTCCAATGTTCTATAGACTCAGGGTCAGTTCCTGTGGATTGGAGGGTAGCTAATGTTATCCCACTTTTTAAGAAAGGCTGGATTGAGAAAACAGGGAATTATAGACCAGTTAGACTGACATCGGTGGTGGGGAAGATGCTGGAGTCAATTATAAAAGATGAGATATCCGAACATGTGGATAGCAGTAACAGGATCGGTCCGAGTCAGCATGGATTTACGAAGGGAAAATCATGCTTGACTAACCATCTGGAATTTGTTTAAGATGTAACTAGGAAAATGGAGAAGGGACAGCCAGTGGATGTAGTGTATCTGGACTTTCAGAAGCATTTGATACGGTCCCACATAGGAGATTAGTGGGCAAAATTAGGGCATATGGTATTGGGGGTAGAGTGCTGACGTGGATAGAGAAGTGGTTGGCAGACAGGAAACAAAGAGTAGGGATTAACGGGTCCCTTACAGAATGGCAGGCAGTGACTAGTGGGGTAACGCAGGGCTCGGTGCTGGGACCGCAGCTATTTACAATATACACCAATGATTTGGATGAAGGAATTCAAAGTAACATTAACAAACTTGTAGATGACACAAAGCTGGGTGGCAGTGTGAACTGTGAGGAGGATGCTATGAGAATGCAGGGTGACTTGGACAGGTTGGGGGCGTGGGCAGATGCATGGCAGATGAAGTTTAATAAGGATAAATGTGAGGTTATTACCTGCAAAGGCAGATTACTATCTAAACTTATTGACGGCAGCCGCTCCCTACAGCCTGTTTGTCTTTTCAAACTTTTTTTTATTTTTAGTTAGATTAAAGTCTGTTTTGGGGGGAAACTTTAACTTTTCTATGTGGTGGAGGGGGGGGGTAGGGTAAGGGGGGAACTGTTTCCCAGTCGCTTCCTGGCGGGGACGCGACTATTTCTCCAAGTCGCGTCCTCGCCCCCCTCCTCGCGGCCTACCACCTGGATCGGAGCGCCTTTTGTGCCGGGGGCCGGGAACCGGACCAGAGCTGCAACAGCGGCGGCGCAGCGCTGAATTCACCGCGGAGCGGGCGATGCCGACCTGGATCGCCGTTTGGAGCTCCGAGCGTTGGGCCGCTGCTCCAACATCGCGGGGCTGCGGTTTGGGAGAACTTCCAACGCGGCCGGTGCTGAACAACATCGCGGAGTCTTGGGGCCCTTTACCGAGGGCCGCCAGCGTTGAATCTCCGCCCAGCATGGCCTGCGGACTTTGGGAGCCGCGGACTCCGGTAGGAGTTGGCCGACTCTGATGTCCAGCCCCGACGTCGGACTTACATCACCCCGGCGAGCGGGCCTGAACATCGGACCGCCCGTAGCCGCGACTGCGGTGGGCTCGGGGAGGCCCCGACCACGGGTGAACATTGGGGAACATTAGAGGAAGATGACTGACTTTGGTGCCTTCCCTCACAGTGGGAAAATTTGATTCTGCTGTGTGGGGATGTTTTATGTTGAACTCTATCGTGTGTTGTTCTTCTTTATTTTTATTGTATGGCTGTATGGTGACCACACATTTCACTGTGCCAACTGGCACATGTGACAAATAAATGTATCTTGTATCTTGTATCTTGTAAATGGCGTCAAGTTGGGAAAAGGAGAAGTACAACGGGATCTGGGGGTCCTTGTACATCAGTCTATGAAAGTGAGCATGCAGAAAGCGAATGGCATTTTGGCCTTTATACCAAGTGGAATCGAATATAGGAGCAAAGAGGCCCTTCTGCAGTTGTACAGAGCCCTAGTGAGACCACACCTGGAATATTGTGTGCAGTTTTGGTCCCCTAATTTGAGGACTGTCATTTTTGCTATTGAGGGAGTGCAGCGTAGGTTTACAAGCATAATTCCAGAGATGGCGGGACTGTCCTATGCTGATCGAATGGAGCAGCTGGGCTTGTACACTCTGGAGTTTAGAAGGATGAGAGCGGATCTCTTTGAAACATATAAGATTGTTAAGGGTTTGGACACGCTAGAAGCAGGAAACATGTTCCAGATGTTGAGGGAGTCCAGAACCAGGGGCCACAGTTTAAGAATTAGGAGTAAGCCATTTAGAACGGAGACGAGGAAACACTTTTTTTCACAGAGAGTTGTGAGTCTGTGAAATTCTCTGCCTCAGAGGGCAGTGGAGGCTGGTTCTCTTGATACATTCAAGAGATAACTAGGTAGGGATCTTAAAGATAGCGGAGTAAGCGGATATGGGGAGAAGGCAGGAACGGGGTACTGATTGGGGGTGATCAGCCATGATCACATTGAATGGCGGTGCTAGCTCGAAGGGCCAAATGGCCTACTCCTGCACCTATTTTCTATTGTTATTGTCTATTGTTTAATATACAAACTCTTGGATCGTAATTTCCTTGCTGAATGTCTTTCGATTCCCTAATACCTTATCGGGCAAGCATACCTGTCGTCCCACTTTCACTCCCGAATTCCTTCTCCTTAATGCACTCCTGCAGCAAGGGGTTAAATTGATCCCAGTTCCATATACTAATATAGTGATCCTAACCAGAACTTCAGTATCCCATGTCAGCTGAAGTTTTTTCTTGCAACCTACACTGGCCTACACTGTTACTATCATGAGCTTGCGGACCCTGGACCCTCTTATTTCACTTCTAAATGCATCTTCTAATCAATATTCGATTTTAAAAAAACGCTGAAGTAATTCAGCGTCAGCCAGCATCTCTGCAGAAAAGGACGTTTCGGTCGAGACCATTCTTCAGATTGAGAGTCGGGGGAAACGAGATATATAGACAGCACATAGAACACACGAATGGAAGATATGCAAATAGCAACGATGATAAGGGAGAGGAGACCACAAAGGTCCATTCTTGTCTGTGGGGAAGGTGATTACGAGTTATGCATCCAGTGAAACTCAACAAGACGACAGTGAAACTAGTCCGACGTCTAGGGTGGAGGAGGGACGGAGAGAGAGGGGATGCAAGCTTTACTCGAGGTTAGAGGATTCCATATTCACACCGCTGTGTTATAAGCTGCCCAGGCGATATATGAGGTGTTGTTCCTCCAATGTGAGTTTGGCCTCAGGCTGACAGTGGAGGCCCAGGACCGAAAGGTCAATATGGGAATGGAAAGTGGAGTTAAAGTGTTTGCCTCGCGGAAGATCACGTGGAACAAGGCGGACTGAGCGAAGATGTGGGTTATTGTTTACCATCTGCAGTTCCTTCCTGCACTTCGAATCAATATTTGCAGGTTCCCTGTGGGATGCCATCAGAAAGTGTCCTCTCCACAATTTACAAGTTAACTTGTGAATACGTTTATCTTTTCCATAACCACCTTAAAACAGAAAGAATTATGGCCATTGATCGCTATCTCTGGGAGAAAGAATCGACTGACTACACCACCCACAACTATCCATCTATCCTCAACTTCCGAGGTTCCAGTGAAAGCAAATCACCGTCTGACCAATCTCTCCTTGCAGCTGATACCCTCTAATTCCGGAAGTATTCCGTTAAACCTCGTCTGCGTCTTCTCAAACTCTTCACATCTTTCCTGCATTGGAGCCAATTGAACTGCAGGCTACACTCCAAATGTGGCCGAACGAACGTCAAAGAGAATTGGATTATGACTTACTGACTTTTATACTCAATGGCATCTGGTTCATCCTATTGAATTTCTTTTGAATCTGATGAAAATTTAGCAGTCTGAATGTTTAACGTTTACTCTCTCAATAAATGCAATCACATGCTTAATATTTCCAGACATTTGTTGTGTTTTTCCTTTAAAATTTCCAATATACAGGTATGTGTTTCTGTTCAGCTCAATCTTGTTGTTTATGTGAAATAGGTGTCCGTTATCCAATAAGAGCACAACTGAAAATAAATCTATTACATTATTTGCAGCAAGATTGCAACTTGGACTATATTGTGAATTGAAATACCGACATGGAATTATTCAGTAACACCAACCAACGACTTTAGATTCCCTAATACCTTATCGGGCAAGCATACCTGTCGTCCCACTTGCACTCCCGGTCCGTTGGGCAATGTTGAAGTTTACTCATTCATATTACAAGAACAAATATCCGGGCAAACTGCTGTGATGTGCTCCATTCTATTTGCTCACGATAAAAATACATAATAGCGCGGATTATATTTATGATTTGCCAATTTCAAACCGCATTAACATCCGTCCCTGTGTTTCTTGCCGACTGCGACTCTTTTAGAATGGGACGGGCTCCGATTCTGTACGTGAAGGAGAACTTCTATCCGATTATGGCGGCGTATGGAATCGCTGGTTAGTCCAGACATTTTAGCTTTAGGTTTACTATTTACTGGACCACTTGGACAACAAAAACTCACATGTCAGGCTGTTATTCATCGATTACAGCTCGGCATTTAACACAATCATCCCCTCCAAGCTGGTTACCAAACTCGCAGAACTGGGTCTCTGCGCATCCCTCTGCAATTGGATCCTCGACTTCCTCACTCTCAGACCACAGTCTGTTCGTATTGGTGGAAATGTGTCAGACTCGATAACAATTAACACGGGAGCACCTCAAGGCTGCGTGTTCAGTCCCCGGCTGTACTCACTCTATACTCATGACTGCGTAGCCGGACATAGTGCGAACTCCATCATCAAGTTCGCTGATGACACCACTGTTGTGGGACGTATCGCTGATGGGGATGAGTCAGAGTATAGAAGAGAGATCGAGCAACTGTCCATATGGTGCCAGCACAACAACCTGGTCCTCAACACCAGCAAAACCAAGGCACTGATTGTGGACTTTGGAAGGAGTAGGATGGGGACCCACAGTCCCGTTTATATCAACGGGTCGATGGTTGAAAGGGTTAAGAGCTTCAAATTTCTGGGCGTTCACATCTCTGAAGATCTTTCCTGGTCCGAGAACAATGATGCCATTATTAAGAAAGCACATCAGCGCCTCTACTT
The DNA here is from genome assembly GCA_038087875.1 of Malacoraja senta. NCBI lineage: Eukaryota > Metazoa > Chordata > Chondrichthyes > Rajiformes > Rajidae > Malacoraja > Malacoraja senta. The sequence continues at coordinate 5,884 of JAXLNO010005200.1, read as the reverse complement.
CCTGAGAAGATTACGGAGAGTCGGTTTGTCAAGGAGGACTCTCTCTAACTTCTACAGGTGCACAGTAGAGAGCATGCTGACCGGTTGCATCGTGGCTTGGTTCGGCAACTTGAGTGCCCTGGAGAGGAAAAGACTACAAAAAGTAGTAAACACTGCCCAGTCCATTATCGGCTCTGACCTCCCTTCCATCGAGGGGATCTACCACAGTCGCTGCCTCAAAAAGGCTGGCAGCATCATCAAGGACCCACACCATCCTGGCCACACACTCATCTCCCTACTACCTTCAGGTAGAAGGTACAGGAGCCTGAAAACTGCAACGACCAGGTTCAGGAACAGCTACTTCCCCACAGTCATCAGGCTATTAAACCTGGCTCGGACATAACACTGAACTTTACTAGCCAATACTGTTATTTGCACTTTATCAGTATATTGACCATTGTGTATATATTTATAGAATGCCTTGTAGTAAATGCCTACTATGTTCTGTTGTGCTCAAGCAAAGCAAGAATTTCATTGTCCTACCAGGGACACATAACAATAAACTCACTTGACTTGACTTGACTTGACTTGACTATTGTCATGTGTACAGAGGTACAGTGAACATTTAGTTTTACACCTAATCCGATCAGATAATGCTGCACATAAATGCAATCAAATCAAGTCAAGTACAATAGATAGATAAACTTGTTGTAAAAGTAGCGCGATTTAATCGGATGATAGTAGATCCTTCTCTGTGAAAAGCACTCAGAGTTCCCTAACTCTAATGTCAATCCGCAGTCCTTTCCTTCAATGTGTTGCTGCTCCGTTTCAACGGTATCGAGGGCTCTGTCTGTGTTCTCATGTCGTTTTCATCGATTCTTTCCGTGCGCTGTTGCCGATGGCCGTCGGCGGCTTCGCTGCCTCCGTCGCCCTGTCCTTACGGCTTTGCGTTTCACCTCTTATAATAATAATAATAATAATGGATGGGATTTATATAGCGCCTTTCTAATACTCAAGGCGCTTTACATCGCATTAGTCATTCACTCCTCAGTCACACTCGGTGGTGGTGAGCTACCCCTGGGGCAGACTGACGGAAGCGTGGCTGCTAATCTGCGCCTACGGCCCCTCCGACCACCACCAATCACTCACACACATTCACACACATTCACACACATTCACACGCAGGCAAAGGTGGGTGAAGTGTCTTGCCCAAGGACACAACGACAGTATGCACTCCAAGCGGGATTCGAACCGGCTACCTTCCGGTTGCCAGCCGAACACTTAGCCCATTGCGCCATCTGTCGTCCCGGGGCCTCCATCGGTCCCGAGTCAGCTTGTAATGAATTGGGAGTCTCTCCTAATGCCGCTCACTTCGTATATGGGTAAACATTCCTGATCCACATCCAGCGAGTTACTCAAGTTACTACACAGAGTAGCTGGTATATGTTTCAACCCAGACCCTTTTAGGCAGCGGTTTTGGGGAACTGATGGACTGTTGGCATAGGTGTTGATGTGGGTGCCCAATACAAACCCGTGCTTGGATGTGAAGCTCTTTACACTTTAATGGAAGGGTATTTGGCAGCAAATATTAACAGCCCCTCAAATTCCCTCACAAGTGGAAGCAACATCGCTGCTGCATCAGCAAGGTCTACTCGATGTTGAAAGTTCTGAGCTCCATATCACCTTGTCATTTAGTGCAGTGCTGGGAGACCGTTCCACTGGGGCGGTGCCGTGATTTTAATTCGAAATGGTGCACGGAACATATTTCGTTGATTCAATAGGAAAAGGGTTAAAGAGTGAGAGGAGGGACTTTTCTGTCACCTTCCTATTTGCCCAATATGATGAGCACGTAATGGGATAGTTGCCTTGTTCTATTTGCGGTAGCTTGCTGTGCTTATCCTATCAGGATACATCACAGTTTGGTTTGGCAACAACTCTACCCATGACCGCAATAATTTTAATGGGGTTGTGTATTCGCCCACATCGTCGCACAGTTCAGTCTCGCCATCAACTCCATCTACAGTTCACGCAATTTCGGGAAACTAGCCAACACAATCAAGGACCACTCGCGCCCAAGTCATTGCTTCTTTTCCTCTCTCCTATTGGGAAGAAAACACAAAGCTTGACACTGCGGACCACCAAATGCAGATTCAGAAACTGCTTCTTCTCCGCTGCGAGCAGACGAGTTCTCATAAGAGACGATAAATTCCGGATCTCCTGACCCACCTCATTGTGGCATATGTATTGTTGATATCTGCACTTTATCGGTAACGGTAACGGTATAACGGCATAACCCTCTATTATGTAGAGATATGGTTTCTTTCTTACTACCTGTTGTACTTGTGAATGGCGGGCACACCAAGCCTTCCACTGTACCTCGGTACGCGTGACGATAATAAACTGATGCCAACACTAATGCATCTCGAACGCAAAAGCTACAACATAGGGTGTTGGCAAAATGAATCAAAACAAATCCGTTTCTGAAGAATTTCGGGCAGTCGGGCAGATGGTCAAAACATCAGCAGAGGCGAAAACTTCATGCTGCTCGTAACGGAGGAAAGAAGAAAAATGCACGTGAAACTACTTACTGGAGAATATAGGGTATTAGAAACAGGATCGTGTTGGTAGGCAGTGGAAATCTGGAGGGAATAAGTCTGGAGCAGACGATGGAGTCACGAAGAGGAAAGGATAAGGAGGCATTTTCAAGAAGGTTGTGAATATTTATTCGATTGTCAACATGTTTCGATTCTCCCTCTCCCTCTCCCTCTCCCTCTTCCTCTCCCTCTCCCTCTCCCTCTCCCTCTCCCTCTCCCTTTCCCTCTCCCTCTCCCTCTCCATCTCCCTCTCCCTCTCCCTCTCCCTCTCCCTCTCCCTCTCTCTCTCATCCAGCTATTTAGACTGGTTCACTGGTGTAACATAGAAAGAGGCCCTTTGGCCCACCGTGTTCGCGCCGACCATCGATAATGCGTCCGCACTAGTTATATATTATTGAATGTTTTTCTAACCCTCCCCACGTATTAGTGATAATTTGTCACAGAAGCCAGTTACCTTATAAATGTTCAGGTCTTTGAAACGTGGGAAGAAACCGAAGTGCTGGGAGGAAATCCACTCGGTCACAGTGTGAACTTGCAAACTCTACATAGACTACATCCGAGGTCAGGATTAAACCCGGGTGTCTGGCGCTATGAGTCAGAATCTCTCCCAGATGCGCCACTCTGCCGCTCCATCCGAAGGGGTCGTTGAACAGAACGCGGCCTCTTTCCCCGCTGTTACACTTGGTGGCTGACTAACAGCGCATTTATCTCTGCTTTCTGATTTTTCCAGCGAACGTGGTGACGGCTGCGATCCTGTACCGGGGAAAATGCGGACTTTCCAAAGGTATCACCCGTTACATGGTGTCGATGGCAATTTCCGATCTGCCCGTCATCTTCTTTCAAGTGTTGCTCCAAGGAATCTATGTTTACTACAACCCCAACGCCTTCTTCATCCGCAGCACGGTGTGCCCTTCGTATGTGTACCTGCGCATCCTTACACTGGACTATTTCGTATGGTTAACCTTATCCTTCACTTTTGATCGTTTTGTCACCATTTACTGCCAGAAACTGAGACTCACCTATTGCACGGACAAGACCGCCGCCGTGGTCATTGTGTCCTTGTGTGCGCGGAGCTGCTTAAAATACATCCCATTTGACTTCATGTACGAGCCACGCTTCACCATGTGAACTGGGGGTGCCGGCCCAGACCCGCCTACTTCACTTCCATCGGGTGGGTTGTTTTTTCATGGATGTGTAACATTTCTCTCTCCTTACTCCCTTTCGTCCTAATCCTGCTTCTGAACGGGCTGACGGTCAAGAACATCATAGCGGCCAGCAGGGTCCGCCGGCGCTTAAAGGGACAGGATGGCAAGGACACTGAGTCAGAGAATCGGCGTAAGTCCATTGTCTTACTCTTCACGGTGTCGGCAACCTCCATATTACTGTGGACGACGGGAGCGGTAACTTTCATCTATACCCGAATTACTATTAATTTCGTGGGCTCGGATCTCACAAGCCCCTCAAATATCGCCAATGAGGTGGGGGTCTTGCTCATTCGGGTCAGCTCCTGCGCCAATACTTGTATCTATGCAATGACCCAAAGTAAATTCAGACAGGAGCTGAAGACCGGGATGAAAAGTCTTATTCATTTTTTTACGAAACCCACGAAACGGACGCGGCAGTAAGCCGAATATTGGAGTCGAATATAACGCCGCTATTCTGTATATTCCCCTCACTAATATGCACTATCCCGTGTCTCTAGTACCGTCCAGAACGAACTTGTTGAAGGACAGACCATAGATTATAACGTTTGATCGCGACCCCAAACGATCAGTTGGATACCAAAGCCTCTTACAGCATATGTCCGCTGCATCTTGCCCCGCTGAGGGTATTGTCCAGATGTGATCTCTGCATATAAATAATGCGTACTTTCTCGGTTTTATGTAATATTGTAACGATGTAGCATTATTTCCGGCGCTGTGGTTATCTTTCATTTAGCAGGACCTATTGTATTAGTGTTTGGTTTGATTGTACCCATGAATGGTATGACATAACCGGATGCCACGCAAACATGTATCCCGTGGCGATAATAAACCAATGATAAAACCAATTTCTCGTATCGATCTGTGCGCAACATTGAAACATAACCATTGGCATCGAACAATATCATCAAATTTTCAATCCTCAATTCCCAATGTGTCAAATTAAAATCAACATTATTCGGAAATTGGAAACGATAATGATCAAATGATCATTACAACAAGTGATCCTCCGTCAGTTTCGCCACCTCCAACATGACCCCACCACTCGCCACATCTTCCCATCTCCCCCATGTCTGCCTTCCGCAAAGACCGCTCCGTCCGTAACTCCCTTGTCAATTCTTCCCTTCCCTCCCGTACCACCCCCTCCCCGGGTAGCTTCCCTTGCAACCGCAATAGATGCTACACTTGTCCCTTCACCTCCCCCCTCGACTCCATTCAAGGACCTAAGCAGTCGTTCCAGGTGTGACAGAGGTTCACCTGCATCTCCTCCAACCTCATCTATTGCATCCGCTGCTCTAGATGCCAGCTGATCTACATCGGTGAGACCAAGCGGAGGCTTGGCGATCGTTTCGCCGAACACCTCCGGTCGGTCCGCAATAACCAACCTGACCTCCCGGTGGCTCAGCACTTCAACTCCCCCTCCCATTCCGTATCTGACCTCTCTGTCCTGGGTCTCCTCCATGGCCACAGCGAGCAACACCGGAAATTGGAGGAAATGCACCTCATATTCCGCTTGGGCAGTCTACATCCTGGGGGCTTGAACATTGAATTCTCCCAATTCTGCTAGCCCTTGCTGTCCCCTCCCCTTCTTCAACCCTCTGGTTGTCTCCTCCCCTCCCCCAGCCCTCGGGCTCCTCCTCCGCCTTTTTTCCTTTCTTCTCCCCACCCCCTATCAGTCTGAAGAAGGGTTTCGGCCAGAAACTTTGCCTATTTCCTTCGCTCCATAGATGCTGCTGCACCCGCTGTGTTTCTCCAGCATTTTTGTGTACCAACGATAATGACTGATGTGTTCGTGGTAGACTCTGTTGGGACCAGCCACCACTGTCATTTTAACTTTGAGATAACTATAGGTAACGATACGGCAGGTCCGCGAGTTAACATAGAAACATAGAAAATAGGTGCAGGAGTAGGCCATTCGGCCCTTCGAGCCTGCACCTCCATTCAATATGATCATGGCTGATCATCCAACTCAGTATCCTGTACCTGCCTTCTCTCCATTACCCTGATCGCTTTAGCCACAAGGGCCACATCTAACTCCCTCTTAAATGTAGCCAACGAACTGGCCTCAACTACCTTCTGTGGCAGAGAATTCCAGAGATTCACCACTCT